>JZKD02S2072197.1:5926-20672 GCA_000966675.3 Picea glauca | reverse complement strand
TTGTAGAAGCAGAATTTGTAAAAGTTATGCATTTAGAAACTGCCAAAGAAATGTGGGACAAACTCATTAGCAGTTATGAGGGTAATGAGAAGGTAAAGGATGCCAAGATTCAAACCTATAGAGTATAGTTTGAATAGATGAAGATGAAAGAGGATGAAATTGTTTGAAAGTACTTTATGAGAGTTGAAGAACTGGTAAATGCAATGAACTCACTTGGTGAAAAAATTGAGGAACCCTCTTTAGTTCAAAAAATTTTGAGATCTCTACCAGATAGGTTCAACCCAAAGGTCTCTTCTATAGAAGTACTTAATGATCTAAAAGCCTTGGAATTTGATCAACTTCTGGGAACGTTGATTGCATATGAAATGAGAATAGTTAAATACAAACCCACCTCTAGAGAAGCGTCATTTAACGCAGACAAGAATGAGGATTCTGAGCCTGATGAAATTGAAGAAAAAATTGTGAGAAGACTAAAGAAGGGATCAGGAAAATACAAAGGTAAACTGCCTTTCAAATGTTTCAACTATAGTAAGATAGGTCACTTTGCAAATAAGTGTCCTCACAAAAGAAAGGATCAAACATATGATGATGAGGAGAAGCAAAAACACACAAATTTCCTTAAAGAGAATAATTTTAAGAAGAAAATTCTTTGTGTAAACAATGATGATGATCCTTCAGATGATGAAGACAATGATTCCTCTATTGAAGACAAACTAAATGAATTCATTATTATGGCCAAAGAGGATTATGAGAATAAAAGCACAGGAAGTGATGCTAATGAATAAGAAGTTGTGGTTGATATGGAAGGAGAATCGATCAGTGCATTGGATGAGATTGACAGATTCAGAATTAAGAATAGAAAAAAAAAACAATTGTTGATACAGTTCAAGAAATGTAGCAAAGAACCTGATGAATAATTTTTCCTACTAAAAGTGGAATTAGAGGAGGCAAAGAAAATCGAAGACATTCTGAAACAACAATTATTAGAAAATAAGGAAAGATGTGAAGCTCTAGAAAAGGAAGTAGTGAAAACTAGGAAGGAGCTGGATAAGTTTCAAGCCTTGTATCATCCAAATCTGTCAAGTATCAAACCCTTAGAATAATTGGCCACCATTCTGAATCAGCAAAGAAACCCAAAGTTGAAAATAGGTATGGGTTATGAAGAGGGATCAAGTAGTGATCAACCAAGCAACAAAGGATCCATCAAGTTTTTCAAATATACCACCATTGACAACAAACAACCTGCAAAAACAAAAGAAGATAATCAATTTCCCAAGAGGAGTAACGAAAGAGGTACTAGAACTGAAACTGTAGATCAAAGAATTAATGTACTCTATGTTCAAATAAATCGTCAGCATGGAGGAAATTGAACTTCTCAAAGAAGACGACCATTTTCCAGGTACAAAGGATTTTTCTATGGATATTGTTATTTTTGTTCTAAATTTGGTCACAAAGCTGTAAACTATTCTTTAAGACTTAAATATGAGCAATCAAAATACTCAAGGAATAGATATATGCCACAACAAAGAATGAGACAGCCAAGTAACAAACAATCACAAACTGCAAATAATGTGATGGATGGAAAAAGGACATAGGTTAAGCATAACAATCATTATGGTCCTTTATTCAAAGAACCAGAATGTTACATCTGTCATAACTATGGACATAAAGATATTGACTGTCGCTTAAAGAACTATGAACCAAATTCAAATTCCCCTACTGAAAATGTCAAGGTTTGGAAGAAGAAATAAAGTGACAAGTGTGGATCAATGTTGTCATCTCAAAGACAAAATAACCCTTGGTATATAGATAGTGGATGCTCCAAACATATGACTGGAGATAAAGGGAAGTTTCTTTCTCTAAGTGAAAGAAAATTAGGATATGTAACAATTGGAAATGATGCTCCAGGTAAAATCAAGGGTAAAGGAATGGTGAGTCTGAGTAATGGAAGAGGAAAATCCCAGGATGTTCTTCTTGTAGATGGGTTGAAACATAATCTTCTTAGTGTAATTCAAATGTGTGATAGAGGATGTGAAGTGGTGTTAACTTCCAAGGAATACAAGATAAATTCTGTAAACTCGGGACAAGTGGTGACTAAAGGCATAAGGATAGAAAACAATGTATATGTGCTTAAAGAAGATGGAGAAGAGTGTCATCTAAGAAAACATGATGAGAGTTGGTTATGGCATAGGAGACTTGGACATCTAAACTTTGACCACTTAATCAAGATCAAAAATCTGGAGGTAGTAAAAGATCTTCCAAGAATATCAAAGCCACAAGATTCTATGTGTAAACCCTGCCAAGTAGGAAAGCTAAATGGGACACAGTTTAAATCCAAGAGCTCTACTTCAATAGAGAAACCACTCTAACTGGTTCATATGGATCTATGTGGACCATCAAGATAGGAAGGAACAGGGAAATAAAACTACTTCATGTTGATCATTGATGATTACTCCAGACTTACTTGGGTTGCCTTTATCAAAGAAAAAGCTGAAGCATTTGAGAAATTTAAAATATTTAAGGCTTTAAATGAGAATCAAACATGGAATAGGTTAAAGGTAGTAAGATCATATAGAGGAGGCGAATTTATGTCAAGTGAGTTCAAGGAATTATGTGATAACCATGGGATCAAGAGAGAATACACAATCCCAAGAAATCCACAACAAAATGGAGTAGTTGAGAGGAAAAATAGAACAGTGTTGCAAATGGCCAGGTCAATGATGAATGAGAAAAACATTGGTCAAACTTACTAGGTAGAAGAAATACACATAACAGTCCATGTTCTTAACAAATCCCACCTCAGATCACACACTGACAACACACATTATGAACTATGGTATGGGAAACCTTCTTCAATCAAACACTTCAAAGTCTTTGGAAGTGTTACATAAAGAGTAATGATGAGAACCTTGGCAAGTATGATGATAGGGCTAATGAAGGCATCTTCTTAGGGTATGTTACTAATAGTAAAGAATACAGATGCTATAATAAGAGGCTTCATAAATTGGTTGACTGTATTGACATAAAATTTGATGAAGGAATCCCAGTAAGAGAGGTGAACAATATTGAATCAACAACAAAGGATGAAGATGAAGTTGAAGCAGAATAGGTCCAAGAATCAAAACAAGAAGACTTTGAGCCATATGAATATGAAAATATTCAGACATACTCAAATCAGCAGATAACATCAAATTCCTCCTCCAGAATCACTCAAAAGAATCATCCTGCAAGTCAGATAATTAGGGAAAAACACAAAGTTATACAAACCAGGAGAAAGATAATAAAAAACATCAAACAATCACACATAGCCTTCATATCCATGCTGGAACCCAAGAATTTTAATGAATCTAGAAAATATGACCATTGGGTTAAATCCATGAATGATGAACTTGATCAGATTCAGAAAAACAATACGTGGGAGATGGTTCCTAGACCTGAAGGTAAAAATATCATTGGTTACAAATGGATCTTTAAGAACAAAATGATTGAGAAGGGACAAGTTGTCAGGAACAAAGAAAGATTGGTCTGTAAGGGCTAACTCAAATATAAGGACTAGATTTTGATGAAACATTTGCACCAGTAGCATGACTATAAGCGATCATAATATTTCTTTCCTATGCTTTCCATAAAAGGTTTAAAGTCTATCAAATGGATGTCAAGTCATCATTTCTAAATGGATATTTAAAAGAAGAAGTCTATATGGAACAACCAGAGGGTTTTGAACTGTCTGATAACCCTGACTTTGTATGCAAATTGAAGAAAGCTTTATATGGGTTAAAACAAGCCCCTCGTGCCTGGTATCACAGACTGGATACGTATCTCCAACATAAAGGGTTCAAGAGCGGAACAGTTGACAACAATCTATATATCAAAACAGAGGGTAATGATTTTTTCATCATGTTGGTCTATGTAGATGACATCATCTTCGAATGTAATAAGGAATCATCGGTACAATGGTTTTCTTATGCCATGGAGTCTGAGTTTGAAATGTCTATGATAGGTGAACTGTCATTTTTTCTTGGTCTACAAATTACTCAGAGGTATGAAGGAATGTTCATTTCTCAAGAAAAATATCTATAAGAAATGTTAAAAAGGTTTTAAATGGAATATTCTAAACCTGTGGGAACACCTATGGTTACTGGATGCAAATTAAGAAAGGATGATGACTCACCTGATGTTGATCAAAGTTCATATAGTTCAATGATAGGCAGCCTATTGTATATCAAAGCATCCTATCCAGACATAATCCATGTTGTTGGAATAGTAGGAAGGTATCAAATAACACCCAAACAGAGTCATTTACTAGTTGTCAAAAGGATATTCAGATATTTGAAATAAATAACAAACTATGGCCTATGGTATCCTGAGAATCAGAATTTTCAATTATCAGCCTACTCAAATGTTGATTGGGATAACTGCATGGATGAAAGGAAAAGCATGAGTGAAGGTTTGTTCTTATTAGTAGATTCTCTAGTAGCGTGGTTGAGTAAAAAGAAAGGTTCCATTTCTTCAGACACTTGCAGACTTGGAGGTAAAATATACTGCACTGATCCCAATTCATTGTGATAACACTAGTGCCATAAGTGTGTCAAAGAATCATGTCTTTTACTCCAAGACCAAACATATACCCATCAAGTATCACTTCTTGAGGGAACAGATAACCAAATCTGTGTTTTATGTGCATTATATCCCAACCACAGAACAAATTGCAGACATCTTTACTAAACCCCTAGCCAAAACACCATTTGAATATCTTCGTCAAAAGCTGGGAGTCATCCCATATTACACCTAAGAGAATCCATCCTGTGAGGGGGAGTTTTGTATTGGTTGAATATCTGATACCTTTGACAAGTACTGCAACATCTCAGGGGGAGCGTGTTTTCTTTGACATTGATGTCAAAGGGGGAGAAAAGGAGTGGACCAGACCAAAAGAGGTTCAAACAGATTAGCGTAACCAGTCAGTGTTGCCATCAATGACAAAGGGGGATATTGTTGGCATGTTTACAGGCAGAGAACATGCTTGTCATTGATGGAAAGAACAACACCTATAGGAAAGAACAGCACAGGCAAACAACACAGGTATAATACAGGCTTGTCATTGATGGCAAGATCACACAGGAAGGAGAAGCTTGGGAGGAGAAGATACATTGGTCATTGGATCACATTCAGAAGTATCGCGGGTCGTCAATCATGGAACGAAGAGCACACAGATGAAGGAAGATCTCAAGCATTAGATCTTAGTGTGGGGTCCAACCATCAATGGATCCAGAAGAACCTACATGTTCTCTAAAAGTGCAAGGAGAGACAGGCTTACAAAGTCCCGAAAGCAGGGGGACCACCCATTTTTGGGTAGGAAACATGGTCACAGATCAGGCATTTCGTTGACTGAAATGTCAAAGGAACGAGGTTCTCTATCCTTATAACTCACAAAATTTGAAATAAAGAAATGATCTAAGCTGTCGGATCGAGGAGAAATCTGGACCGTCGATCCAAGTAGGACACATGGAAAAGTCGCGATCAGATTAGGATCGTTGGTTCCATAGGACATGTGGCAAAAGATTATCCTTTCGCTGACTGGAAATTAAAAGGAACAAGGTTCCCTAACCTCTTGAACTCGTGATATGAGAAATCATGAAATAATCTCAGTCGTTGGATCGAGGACAAATCTAGTTTTCATATCCAAGAGGTGAATGTGGCAAACTATGTCAGTAAGGACAGGTGGCAGCCTACGTCAACAAGGACACGTGGAGCAATCATACAAGCACAAGTGTCAAGTTGATTTGGAATTTAAGGCTACTGGAAATCTCAAATTTGAGTGACACGTGGCAGCCACTTGACGCATGACACATCATCGAGTGACGTAAGAGTGATGTCACTCCGAGAGTTTAGTTTCGGGAGTCTTATCATCAACACTCCCCCAAAATCTTGAAAGCTGAAGTCCCGGGGGCAGAGGATAGTTGTCTGATCACCATGGATTATGGACCATTGATCCTCCATTTTGGAGTTTGCAACTTGGAGTGCCAAGACCCTTCATCTCATGAATGCCGAAATGTGAAATCGCTAAATGCCTTATGAATAGGCATTTGGTCATCGCCATAGCTCACCTGAAAGGAAGGAGCTAGTCCAACTAAGCTCCTTTTCGAGGTTTCATAGATTTCGACATGGAGAGTCGATATGCCTCATCCCCAGATCCTCGAAATGAGAAATATCGAAATGCCTTTTTGATAGGCATTTGGTCATCGTTGGTGGTTATGTGAGGGAAAGGAGCTAGCTTGGCTAAGCCCTTTTTTGGGACTCGAAAGTGGAGGAATCAAGGAGACTCATAACAAAATCCTCGAAACATGAATTGTGAAATGCGTTTTCAGACTTGGCCTATGGTCATAACTTATGGTCACATTGACGAAGGCTTAAGGGAGGAGCTAGCACGAAGCTAAGCCCCATTTCGGAGATCGTGACTTGGAGAGTCGAGATGCCTCACAATAGTAATTTGTGATACGTGAAATCGAGAAATACCTTTTGAACAAGCCCTTGGTCATCGGTTGAGGTCACATGTGAAGGGTGTCAAAGGCATAATGCTGCAAAGGTTCGCACTGTAAATGCAAGAAACCTTTGATGGTTTCTGCCAAGGGACTCAAGGAGATGAAGGGTGACTGCCAGAGAAGACGTATAGTCTTGAGGCCACTACCAGTGGAGTGCAGACTCTTCATAGAGTCAACTGATAGATGGACTGGCGTCGGTGCCTGGAACTGCAACATAGAGGATGAGCTCGATTGTGCAAGAGAATACGAAGCGTCTCAACTACCAGAGAGGGTAAAGAATCTATGCATAACACCTAGTGATGATGATCACCTGTGGATAACCGCCAGAGAAGTTGTAGAATGGTGATGATGACCGGGCAGAGGATTGAACGCATGCAAAAGGTGTGCAGAGTGCATGCAGAAGATGCACAGAGAGTATAGAAAGGCAGAAGAAATAAGAGATCGGTGTTGCTAGTGTTGTGAGTGATGAATATGTATAGAATCATTATGTGCAGGCTTTGAGGTGCAAAAGAGGAAAAGAAAAGAGATGCATATCGTGGAGAACAAGAGGAAGTTGAGGCATGCATGTTGATATAGAGGAGAATATCAGAAAGATAAAGAGGAGGCAAGCAGTAAGACATTGAGGTATATAGAGTAGAGAAGGATAGCAGAATAGTGATGATACTGGTAAACCATTGATGAACATTATATCATTGTAATAGATTTATGTAGAAAATTTTTATAATCAAGGTGGAAGGGAGGTGCTAGGGAGGATTGTTGTCCTCTGAGGGTCAAGTGGGTGCTTGAACACAGGGATTTGTAGCTTCCATCTGGTTGCATCCAGAGAAACCAGGGTGGCATGGTGGTGCAAGGTAAAACATTGGATCTCTGATATACAGGTCGGTGCCTGTATGACTGGAAGTTGGTGCTTCCATCCAGTTGGTGCTGGAACATTCAGGGAGTTAGTGCTTCCTTCTAGTGGGTGCTAGAGAAACCAGAGATTTGGTGCTCTCAGCAAGTTGCAACTTGCAAAACAGAGGTTGTAACCTCACAATGAGTTGTACCTCATATGTATGCTAATGTACAAAATGTAAATATTACTTATCATATAAAGAAGAAGAGGTTTTCACCCTTTATGGGTTTCTTCAGGAATATCTATCTCTGTATTATACATGTGTGTGGTTGATGTTGAATACTCTAATGCTTATGTATTGTGAACATCATTGAGAGTTCATCTTTTAAATGGATATACTTATTTAAGCACAGTGACAATTGATTCACCCCCCCCCCTCAGTTGGTCAACATGAAGTTCCCTCTGTAACTATCTGTAACTTGTCAATCTTAGCTCTCTTCTTACTTAGTTTTCTATATTTCTTTCCAGTGAGCTTCGTCTTAGTATGCCTTTTTCCAGTTAGATTCTTATCTTTTTTTGGCATAGTTACTTCGTGTTGTTGAGATTCTTTCCTAAGATTCGAGGGTGATACTTCTTTGTTTGGGATAGGTACTTCAATCTTCTATGGGTTTTCTAGTGTTCTTGCAACTTTGACATCCGAGTCTCTGGTATTAAATAGCTATGATTTGTTCTTTTGTTCTTCAATCAAGTATGTGATCCTTCTAGTCATGAAATATTTTAACTCTTGCTTATTCTTCTCTAAAACGTGTTCTTCTCCTTTCCTTTTGGCATGATCTCTTTCAATCCAAGGTTTTCCTAGAAACGTGGTAAATGGAGCGTTTTCCTCAATAAATTTAACAATCTCAAAATCTTCCTCTGTCAAAGTTCCATTGGCATTCATAGATATCTAGGTGAGATTTCCACATAGGTTTATCATCTTTCCTCTAAATAAACCTATTCCTCCTATTGAAGGAGTCATAGCAGGCTTCCCTAAAATTTTCCAAGTTCTTTATGTCATGATATTTACCTATGTTTCCTCATCTATAACACAATCAACGTCGAAGTCCCCTATTCTTTATTCAAGGCATTCTTTCTCTTTGAATGTCTCTGATAAGCTGACATGTCGGTGATCATTCAGGGTTTCTTTTATCTGTAGAAATATTTTTTTATGAATCTTTCTGGGGTTCTTCCTTTTATGGATCTTCCTTAGGGTTTTGTTGTCTCATGTTCATTTATTCAAGCTTATAAATCATTCTAGGACAATCCAATACTTCATGGTCCATAGCTTTGCAACAAAGACAACTAGGTCTTCTACCAGGGAATTCCTTAGCTAGATGTCATGGTCTTCAGCAACTGTAACAGAGGATTAATCCTCTCTTTCTTTTAAATGATCCCCAACCTTTCCTGTACTACACGCTAGGATCATGGTAGCTAACCTGCAACTGATATTTTCTAGGATCCTGCATACACTTGCTAGTCCAAGCATTCTTTCTATGAATAGGTATAATATATCTTTCACTATTTTTATCAGATCTATGCATGTCAACCCGTCTTTCATCTATTAGTTCCCTAGTTTTCAAGCTAGGACAAAATCTATCAAACATACCTAGATTCATACTTTTGAAACAAAAATTTCCACTTATCTTACTTCTACAAAGAACAAAGCTCTCAGATCTAGAAATTTTCACCATTATTACCTTTATCAGAGCCCATAGCTTGTAAATCTTACCTTTTTAAGAAAAAAATTCTCACTTTTACCTTTCTCAAAGCACAAAGCTTTCATATCTTACCTCTTTTCTTCAGATCGAACTTCTTTCTTCAGATCTATCCTCTTTTTGTTAGCACAGAGATTTATAAATCAAGTAGAATACTATGCACTAAATTAATAGATCTATGCATAGAGCTTCCACAGTTCCAGTTCATATATTTGCACAAAGATTCTTCTTCCCCAGTTCCCAACAATCACAGTTTCAGGTCCGATACTGCGCACTTCAGCAACAGATCTATGCACAAAGCTTCTCTTTTCTTTACTTCAGTTCCCAACAATCACAGTTTCAGGTCCCGACAATAGAACCATTTGTTGGCACAGGGGCAGACCCAAGGTTCAATGCTACAACAACACACCATCAAAACCCTAAATATCGACCCTTTTAGCAACACCTATGAAGCAGATGAAGTCTCACCCAAGGTAGAGGCAGGGGTGGTTGCAGGACTCAGGTGTCTACAACCTTAGCTGGGACAAAAATCTATGATTATAATACTTAATAAAGCACTTCGCACCGACAGTTCATCAATATCAAACCACTATCTACTTCGCAGATAAAACAGAGCATCGCATCATTCACTCAGATCTAGTGTATCTAAGAACTTTTCATAAAGAGGTAGATTAGATCTAGAAAATTCAAGAACTAATCATATTCACATAGGTCAGATCTACATTCATATACATCATTAGCAAAAAACATAAACAGATCTATCCATCTATATTAAGAACTTAGCAAGTAAAGACATAAAACACATCAACACATAGCACAAAGCATAATAGCATAGTATTTACATGGTTCACCCCCACCCTAGGGATACATCCACCAACTTTTCTTCTTTATTATATTTCGTTCAAGCTTCTTACAGGAACATAGCATCAAAATCCTACTCCGCAGAAGACAGGAGATATGCACAGACTTCGCCAAATCCTCCTTCTTCGAGCTAGGGTACATCATTAAGCCTTCTTACAACTACTTTCACATAGCTATGCAAGTTTCACACGGTATGCACAGAGCACTTACAATCCTCTGATCACATAGATCTATCACTTAGCTCACCGGCTACTAGGTCTCTTTCTACTTTGCTTAGCCTTCTATTTATACATAAAAAACTAGGCCTAAACATGGGTAAACCCATGGGCCGACATTCCCATACCCGTTACATAAACCCTAATCCCAAAAAGGACCCAAAAAGGGGCCAATATCCCATGATCTCTACTTCGTCTTGCGCTCTGTCTTCGGCTAGCTGTCGAAGTCCCAAAATAGGTCAAACTTGACCAAGGATATCCCAAAACTTGGTCAAGGGCCAACAAGTAGTCGTGTTGAGTGATGATTGCACCCACAACATAGTCTAAAGAATCTGTCTCAATATCAAAGGGTTGTTGTAGTTCAGATCATGAAAGAACTGGCATAGAGGAAAAACGCTACTTCAGATCATTGAATTTTTTCTGTTGGGACAGGCCCCACACAAATTTTTCCTTACCACCACCTTTGGTTATTTGGCTAAGGGCCCAAGCAATATGGGAGAATCCCAACACAAACCATCGATAGAAATTGGCAAGGCCTAAAAATCTCTAAAGCTCAGTGAGTGTGGTCGGGTTTGGCCAGTCACAGATGACTTGGATCTTGGTTGAATCAACATGCACACCATGCACATCAACAATGTAGCCTAGGTACTGGACCCTGTCCATGTCGAAGGATCATTTTTCCAAGTTGGCATATAGTGTAAGGTACCAGGTCTATTATATTAGCAGAAAAGAGAAATAATGCAAAGAATAACACTGAGATAGCAACAAAATACAAAAATATTGCATAGATAACAGCGGAATAATAAGTTATAAAGAACCACAACACCAAAATTATACCTTTATTGATAGAAAACAATGTTCACTTACCTCTTCRAGGGGACAACCTTCAGCAGAGCAGAGCTCTATTACAATAATTCTTTAAGACAAAACTTCTCATACCCTCTACTCYTATTTATACTAAATTTATATAACCAAAAGAACAATTTAGAGGAAGATCATTCTAGAAGAGGAAGCTTCTATTAGGTMTTTTTACATTTGAATTATTCCTCCTTATTGCTAGGCCTTATTAATATTGACCTTTATTACATGGAATATATTATTTTACCCACTTGAGGGGTTAGGAAGGTTAGGTCCCTAACATGCCCTCCCCCTTAAAATAATCCTTGTCCTCAAGTCTAGAGATGAGGAAATTGTTGCAGAATAGTAGTTGGCTCCCAGGTGGCATCTACTGGAGTTTTTTATTTCCACTATACTAACCTTTCATTGATGGTGCATTGATGAATATGACACTCACGCTGGTCCAAAATTGCTTGTGGTTGCAACCATATGGATCCTTCTTCATCCAACTCGAGAAGGTTGGTTTGAGTTTGGGACTTAGTTCCAATCACCTTCTTTAAACATGATACATGAAAAATAGGATGGAGCTTAGAAGGACTAGGAAAAGCTAACTGATAGGCCATCTATCCCACGTGCTTGAGAACTATATAAGGACCATAAAACTTGGGAGCCAGTTTTTGACAATGTTCAGCCTTGAGCGAAGTTTTCTTATAAGGTTGTAGTTGAAGAAATGCATGGTATCCTTCAGCAAATTGATGTTCTGAGAGACCTTGATATGCTTGTTGCTTCATGTGATTCTGATCCATGACCAAATTCTCTTTGAGGGTATGGAGAATAACCTCTCGAACTGTATTCATTTGGTCAACCACCTAGACCTTTGAGACACCTGGCATGTATGAGATAACAGAAGGTGGCTTTTGTCCATATATTGCTTCAAAAGGACTCATGCAAGTAGTTGTATGGTAAGAAGTGTTGCACCACCATTCAGCTAATGGTAACCATTGAGCCCATTGATTTTGTCTTTCATAGGTAAAACACCTCAAATATGTCTCCAAACACTTGTTTACAACTTCATCTTGACCATCAGTCTGGGGATGATAGGCAGTGTTGAGATGCAATTGGGTGTCATGTAGCCTAAAACACTCTTGCCAAAAATTTCTAGTGAAAGTGGGATCTCGATCAGAAACAATAGAATGAGGCATACCATGAAGCTTGAAGACATGATCCATGAAAATTTGAGCCATAGTGGATGTGGTAAATGGGTGTTGAAGAGCATAGAAATGAGCATACTTGGAAAGATGATCAACGACCACCATGATGACTGAATTATTTCCTTATTTAGGTAATCCTGCAATAAAACTCATAGATATGTCCCTCCAAATAGTGGGTGGAATCAGAAGTGATTGTAGTGTGCCAGGAGCTTTGATTGTTTCTCTCTTGTTGTGTTGAAAAACATCACATTATTCCACAAAAGTGTGAATGTCCTTTTTCATTCCATCCCAGAAAAAAGAACGTTTGACCCTGTCATAGGTTTTGGTAAACTATGAGTGCCCAGCTGTGGGTGTAGCATGAAGCTCAGAAATCACCATGGATTTAAGTTGTGATTGTTTACTTAAATACAAATGACCTTTGTAGCGAAGCTCATCATTATGCCAAGAGTACCCTAGTGAAACTGGAGAGTTGGCTTGCAAGTGTTGGATCAGATGTGAAATTTTAGGATCTTGGAGCTAATCAGGTACAATGAAGGAGAGGGAGAAAAGGGACCCTTCATCTTCACATTTTCATGAAAGAGCATCAACAACCACATTTTATTTTCCTTTCTTGTAAATGATCTCATAATCATATCCAAAGAGCTTAGTCACCCAATTTTGTTGCTTCAGGGAGGAAGGTTGTTTCTCCTGAAAATATTTGAGGCTTTGATGATTTGTCTTAATTTGGAAGAATTGCCNTTTTTACATTTGAATTATTCCTCCTTATTGCTAGGCCTTATTAATATTGACCTTTATTACATGGAATATATTATTTTACCCACTTGAGGGGTTAGGAAGGTTAGGTCCCTAACATGCCCTCCCCCTTAAAATAATCCTTGTCCTCAAGTCTAGAGATGAGGAAATTGTTGCAGAATAGTAGTTGGCTCCCAGGTGGCATCTACTGGAGTTTTTTATTTCCACTATACTAACCTTTCATTGATGGTGCATTGATGAATATGACACTCACGCTGGTCCAAAATTGCTTGTGGTTGCAACCATATGGATCCTTCTTCATCCAACTCGAGAAGGTTGGTTTGAGTTTGGGACTTAGTTCCAATCACCTTCTTTAAACATGATACATGAAAAATAGGATGGAGCTTAGAAGGACTAGGAAAAGCTAACTGATAGGCCATCTATCCCACGTGCTTGAGAACTATATAAGGACCATAAAACTTGGGAGCCAGTTTTTGACAATGTTCAGCCTTGAGCGAAGTTTTCTTATAAGGTTGTAGTTGAAGAAATGCATGGTATCCTTCAGCAAATTGATGTTCTGAGAGACCTTGATATGCTTGTTGCTTCATGTGATTCTGATCCATGACCAAATTCTCTTTGAGGGTATGGAGAATAACCTCTCGAACTGTATTCATTTGGTCAACCACCTAGACCTTTGAGACACCTGGCATGTATGAGATAACAGAAGGTGGCTTTTGTCCATATATTGCTTCAAAAGGACTCATGCAAGTAGTTGTATGGTAAGAAGTGTTGCACCACCATTCAGCTAATGGTAACCATTGAGCCCATTGATTTTGTCTTTCATAGGTAAAACACCTCAAATATGTCTCCAAAAACTTGTTTACAACTTCATCTTGACCATCAGTCTGGGGATGATAGGCAGTGTTGAGATGCAATTGGGTGTCATGTAGCCTAAAACACTCTTGCCAAAAATTTCTGGTGAAAGTGGGATCTCGATCAGAAATAATAGAATGAGGCATACCATGAAGCTTGAAGACATGATCCATGAAAATTTGAGCCATAGTGGATGCGGTAAATGGGTGTTGAAGAGCATAGAAATGAGCATACTTGGAAAGATGATCAACGACCACCATGATGACTGACTTATTTCCTTATTTAGGTAATCCTGCAATAAAACTCATAGATATGTCCCTCCAAATAGTGGGTGGAATCAGAAGTGATTGTAGTGTGCCAGGAGATTTGATTGTTTCTCTCTTGTTGTGTTGAAAAACATCACATTATTCCACAAAAGTGTGAATGTCCTTTTTCATTCCATCCCAGAAAAAAGAACGTTTGACCCTGTCATAGGTTTTGGTAAACTATGAGTGCCCAGCTGTGGGTGTAGCATGAAGCTCAGAAATCACCATGGATTTAAGTTGTGATTGTTTACTTAAATACAAATGACCTTTGTAGCGAAGCTCATCATTATGCCAAGAGTACCCTAGTGAAACTGGAGAGTTGGCTTGCAAGTGTTGGATCAGATGTGAAATTTTAGGATCTTGGAGCTAATCAGGTACAATGAAGGAGAGGGAGAAAAGGGACCCTTCATCTTCACATTTTCATGAAAGAGCATCAACAACCACATTTTATTTTCCTTTCTTGTAAATGATCTCATAATCATATCCAAAGAGCTTAGTCACCCAATTTTGTTGCTTCAGGGAGGAAGGTTGTTTCTCCTGAAAATATTTGAGGCTTTGATGATTTGTCTTAATTTGGAAGAATTGCC
>JZKD02S2072186.1:6917-17121 GCA_000966675.3 Picea glauca | reverse complement strand
AAATTATCATACCCTCGACTCCTATTTATACTAAATATGTCTATCAAAGAACCATCTAGAGAAAGATTCTTCAAGAAGCGGAAGCTTCTATTAGGTCTTCTTACATTCGACTTATTCTTCCTTATTGCTAGGCCTTATAAATATTGACCGTTATTAGATTGGAATATATTATTTTACCTACGTGAGGGGTTAGGTCCCTAACAAATAATGTTATTTATCCTTGTTTTGAGAAATAAACTATAGATATTAGGTCCCAATTGCTGAGCAAGATGGGATATACCGGAGGAGGACTTGGGAAAAATGGATAGGGTATTATTGTTCCTATTACCCATGAGATGAAGTCACCTAGAACAGGTCTTGGATATGATGTTATTGTTGCCTCATTGCCTACACTTGACTTTGCTGCAACTAGGAAATTTTTGTTTGTTGCAGGTGGAGATCAGGCTGGGTTTCCAATAGAGAAACCTACTATTGATTGTGTTGAAAATATTGATGAGTTGGTTGTTCCTAACGTGCTATAGATTGAGAATGTTGTTGCAAATGACTTTGTTGTTGATATTCCAAGTTGTACTACTCCTGTAAGTGAACCAAAACATGAGCCTGAATCTTATGATCAGTCGGAACAAAAATCAGTTCCCTATAGTCATCTGAATCATAACAATCGAATGAATTTACCCATGAATCATAATTATTGGAAACATGGTAGTAATGATTTCAAATATTTGAAGAGAAGATGTGAAAGGAAGAACCATGGACCAATGTTTCCTATCAGAATAGATTGTGGTTGGATTGATGAATGGTCATGGAATAATATGAATAGACGATTGAGGACTTCATACATATGTGTATCATTGATTGTACAGTCATACAATGTTCCTCTTTATTACCATTGATTCATTAAGAGTGGTTGACTGAGGTTCGGCCAAATGTTCATCAACTGGAGTTTCAACTAGGTTGTCTATCAACTTGTGTTTCGATTGAACTATTGTTGCTACTTATAGATACCTCGGTTGTGTTTAACG
The DNA here is from genome assembly GCA_000966675.3 of Picea glauca. Taxonomy (NCBI): domain Eukaryota; kingdom Viridiplantae; phylum Streptophyta; class Pinopsida; order Pinales; family Pinaceae; genus Picea; species Picea glauca. Next base: position 16,099 of record JZKD02S2072186.1, on the reverse strand, counting down.
GAGGGATTAATTGAAGTTTTTGATATGTAAACCTAACTGATGTCTACTAGGACTTGTTGAAATTTACTGAAATATGTTCGAATGAGTTTTTGGGAGATGTAGTTGAGTACTATTGTTTATGATATTACTTCTTATGTTAATAGTGTTAGAACCTTGGGTTCCTTGGTAAACCTCTCCTTTCCTCCAAGCTAAGTTTACGGGGGGTATTGGAACCTCGAGTTTCTTGGTAAACATCACCTTGTTGGATTAATGGATTTGATCGTTCTTGGGATTTGACTGCTAACTATTGGATTTCTGAGGGGAGGGTGTGTAAATGTAGATGAACCTACACAAATAAGATCTAGCTAGCAAAAATACATACACAGTTTGCAGAGAAATGAGAAAAGGGAGAAACATGAGAGAAAGAATGGAAGAATTCTATTAACCAAATGAATGAATCATAATTTACACATGATATGCTCTGTATAACTCAACTAATGTGCATTGGAGGAGAAGACAATGCACCATAGTGGTGGTCTAGAGTGATCTGGACACACACCGATAGTTACGGGAGTAAACTACCACCTAGTCTGAGTTAACTAGTCACTCAGTCCTCAGTTAACTGACTAAAAAAAAGTGAAGTGAGGAGGAGATCAGGGAATCATGAGTAATGCACTAGTCTGGTGATAATCCAAAAAACAATGCGCATTAGATGGTCATTATACCAATGCTGCATGGTGATGAAACCAATGTGGCATCTAGAATCCACTCAGTTGATAAAACTAAAGTGTGAACTAAAGAGAATATTCTCTTATAATGTAGGAAAAGGAATATTCTCCCTAAACTATAGGAGATTCAATAATGACTAATAAACATAGGAAAAACCTTAGGAAAAAGAAATCCTAGGTGTGTGTGAAGTATCTCCAACACCCCCTCTAAACATCACTATGGTGAAAATAAAGAATGGGTCTCGACAACGAGGCCATGTTGGGTCCCCAAATACAAAAGATACAATTAAATAAATGAGGAAATAGGGAAAACCTCATGGGAAACCCCCTCCCCTCAAAGTACAATGTATGTAAAAATGAACTAACATTTGTTAGGAAACTATGTCCTTCACTCCAAGACGACTGCACAAAGAATGGCACTTCTGCTCAGTGAAGTTCTTGATGAAGATGTCTACAGTCTGTTCTATTGAAGGACAGAACTGCAGGTCGATTATCCCCTCATGTACTAAGTCCCAGATGTAGTGCATGTGGATGTTGATGTGCTTCGTCTGCTGGCTCTGAAATGGATCTCTGCAGAACTTCAGAGTGCTTTGGTTTTCACACCAGATGACGATCGGTCGATCAAACTGAATGCCCAACTTAGTGAGAAAATGTTGTAGCCACATAGCCTGAATGGCTATGTTGACTACCCCTCTGTACTCTAACTCGACTGAATATAGAGAAATAACAACCTACTTCTTGCTCGACCAACATATGGGCCCAAAACTAGGACTAAGTGAGTAACCAGATGTGGAGTTGTGATCAATGCTATTTCCAGCCCAGTCAGAATTAGTGAACCCGATGAGGTCCAATGTAGATTTTGCTGCATAGTGAATCCCAAAGGTGATGGTGCCATCTACATATCAAATGATACACTTTGAAGCCTTCCAATGTAGCTCATGCGACTCTTGCATGAACCTGGAGACTGCTCCAACTGCATAGGATAGGTCTGGTTTGGAGTGTGTAAGTACAACAAAATCCCCACTAGTTGTCTGTACAATGTGTTCTCCACCAGTGGAGTGTCCCTGTTGTTAGATTCCTATAGTCATAGTGATCAAATTTTCTCTTTTTATTGATGTTAGAGTCTTTGGTCAAATTATAATATTTTCAAATTAAATTTGACATGTCACTTGATTTTCAAATGGTTCTAAGTCATTTTCAAGGTGTCATTTCTACTCCCTCCACTTATCCAAGGTCAAAAATCATCTATCATGGTCACTTTCATCATTTCCTGTCATAAGTCATCAATTGAGTTAGTTGGTCATCATTTAGGTTATAAAATCATTAAAATGCATATTTTGAAAGCTAAAATTCAAATCATGGTATACAACTTCATTTGAAAGTGAAACTCTTTGTATACATCCTTCATTACCCTTCATTAAACATTCCCCGCCATTTCCCTTACTAAAATCCTCTCATTTCACCATTCTTCCCAAAAACCCCAATTTGTTTTGCTGCGTTTTTTTTTCCCTCGGTCTGTAATTCGCTCTTTTCACCCCTTTTTTCTCACTTTTTTTGAGAAAATACACCTCCATTATATTCCTAACATCTATCCCTACTCTCCATAGTTTTCTCAGAATTTTTCCTACCTCCCTTTCCCCTCATTCTGTTTCCCTAAAGTCGTTGTGCTTCTTCCTAGTTCACATTTTGAGGTTGTGAAGGGGGTTTTCATGACTTCTTGAGCATTCACCAGCACCTGCAGAGCATGTGACAACATCAAATTTTCATTCCACATTAGAAAAATTCAAGGAAAGTGATTAAAATCCAAAACAAAGGGGCATTTTGTTTCTGCGTTGCGTTTTTCTGAAGGAGGCAAAAAACACAGCGAATCTGCTGCATTTAGTGACCAACTTCAATATTGGATTCTGAACAAATGGGAAATTAGTTTTGAATATGGAGGAGGTTTTGGTTCATAATATACCTGAAAACAATAACCTCGCTCAGTTTTTGAATATACTTTATGGTTTTGGATATATTCGATCATCTTAGAGGCCTATATTTTCAAAAAATAAAACACTATGTTTCTCCTTTTTTAGTCATGTTTTATTGGCGTGTTTCCCTAACAGATGGAAGTGAAGTTTTGAAAAACAAGAGATTTTTTTTATCAAGGACATATTCAAAAACAAAAACCTCTCTCAGTTTTTACATAGGAATTACTGTATTGGAGTTATAGGTGGAACTTTGAGAACTGTGTTTCACAATTTCGCCAGACCAGAATTGTTGCACTTCTGGGCAGTCACTTTTGGAACTAATTTTGCAGAGGTCAAATTGTTTTTTTGCATGGTTTAAAGGCTCAAGGGTATAACAAAAATCTCAAGGCTTCCTTAAAGGTCATCATCAACACCCAAAAATCCATCCAAACCATCAAAGTTTCAAGTTTTCCAGTAGTTGCACTTCTGCTACAATTTGTTGCGCTTTTGTCACAGTCGTTGTGCTTATATGTGTGAGAAATGTTTATTTCATGTAAAAGGTCAAATGTGAAAATGGGTTAATGTAAATGGTAAATTGGATATTTTGAAGAACGGTAAATGTAAATATGCTATGGTATGTTCAAAATGGAGATCAGATACTATTTTAGAGATAAGGTCAATCAGTTTAGATAAAAAGGGAAATTTGTTTCTAACTTCCCTAGGATTTGGCAAAGATAATATAGGTTCACGAATTAATTGCTATAGAGTAGTATTCGACCTCTTAGAGATGAAATCTCATTTTTTCTTCTATATGTACTCATAAGAAAGTCTATGCAAGGGGTGGGTTTGTCAGATTAGAGAAGAAACACTTTTGTGCATTGTAATTTTTTCCAAGTGAATGAATGGAATATCAGGTGATTCGCAGGCATTCTTGTGTCAGAATTTTAGTGGTTTTGTGCTCCTTTGATTTGTAAGTTATCTTATGTGTTTAAATTCCTTTAATATGTATGTTCTTTCTTGGAAAAAACCATATGTTTGATCCAGAATTCATCTTAATGGTGCTATGTTTCAGTTTTTCCAAGTTATCAATGTTTTCAGCTTAAAGCACCACTTTAGAATTCATCCTTGGTTTGATGCTCTAATGTGTTTTTCTTTCACCCTTTCTACATTCACCTCTTGCAAAAATATGATCTGAATCCTCCACCAAAGTTTCCTACCTCGCCCTTGTAAAAAAACCCTCTATTTTCCCATCATCTCATCAGACAAAAAATTGATTTGACATGACTCCATGCTCAATAGATCTGTCTCTTTTCTCATCAACAGACCTTTAAAAAATGAACTTTGTTGAGATTATTACCTAGCCTAATATCTTATTTTTTGAGTAATCTAAGTGAGAGAGTCCTCTCCAAGTCTAGAAGAGCTAGATTCTGACCTAGAAGTGGTTTGTGGTTACCTCTGCGATTTCTCCCCTCAGCCTAGAGAAATTATAGAGTGTAACATAGTGGCGACCATACTGGGGAACTGAACATTTTATCTTCCTTAGGAAATATTATCAAATTTCAGATATGATTGTTGGTGGTGGACAACAGTTGGACATATGAAGGTTGAAACATTCCCCTGGCAACTCCAAACAATTTCAAATCTGATCTAAAGACTCCACTGGTAGCAAGATCCAGAAATCAAAATGAGTTCAAGAATAGAACGTAGGTATGCTCCTATGCATCGAGATCATTTTCCAGGCTTTCCAAATCGTATGCCTTTGGTAGATTGGAAAACATACTTGCCAAAATTCAAAGATGGAAAAGGTGATGATGCTGCACTTCATTTAATAAGATTTCATATGCATGTGCGTAAGCTGAGGATTGATTTTTATGAAGATTGTTTAATGAAGATGTTCATGATCAAATTAGAAGAAAGATCATGGTTTTGGTATGAAATCTTTCCTCCTGCTTGTATTTATTCTCTCAAGGATTTTCACTCAGTATTTTTTGAGAGGTATAGAGAAGCCTATCCTTCTTTGCTTTTGATTAAGGATTGTTGTGATCACTTCGAGAATTTTATTTAGGAGATGGAAAGTGCTTATGGTGATGAAGATTTTATGGATGATGAAATCTTGGATGCTTTGAATGAAAACCCTTTTCACCACCACGAGAATATCATGGATTCTACCCTGGATGACAGTGAACTTGAGCATAACTGTTCAAAAGATGACAACGATTTTACATCATCTAAAATAGGTGATAATTTGCAGCATTCATGCCTTTCTTTTAGTGCACAAGATACATATGATAATGGCCATTTCAAATTCCCTCTACTCCTTGATGAAGATCCTAATTATGAGTTGGTTTGCATTAAGATTCCTAATAGTCATCAGTCATCCATTGAGTTTGAAAGTAATGAGCAGCAGGTTTGTTTCCTAGAACTTAATGATCAACCTGTTCAACAGATTTTAAATGAGCAAGGAAAAGAAGAAATAGATAGTCAAATGCTTTATGCTTATTCTGAGGAACTAATGGATAAGGCGGATTTTAGATCCTTTTAATCATTCTTATTATCAAGAATGTGAGAATGTAGCCCAAGACAGTCAAATTGAAAATGTATCTAATGTAGAGATGCATCTTACTATGCCTATTATGGAAGAATGTATTAACAATGATTTTGCTCAAATAGCTGTTGATTATACTGCCCCGCAAACTCTCAATCTAGATTTACATGAAGAAACACTCATGCATCCATATTTCCAAGGTGTGATGCATATAGCTTCAGATTTTGAGGATGTTAGACTTCAATTTGACCATTGTAAGTTGCAGGAAAGCAGTGAAAAAGAAGAGGTTGTTTTAGAGCCTCTTGCACATGATGATATTCCTCCAGGTTCAGAAAATGAAGAGTTTGTTGAACAAGAGCAGTTTGTCCTGGATCCTATGGATGTGCACATTTTTTCTATTGATAATATGGTTGCCTCAAACGAAAATTTTCAAGAACAAACTTCCCTTTCTCTTGATATTATTGAAGACCCTTTTGCCAATTTGTTGCAGCCATCAGGGAATATGAATTATCTTGTATTTATGGATCATGAGCACATGTTCAATGGACACTTTAAGTTACTATTTTCAGAATTTTCCTTTATGTCTGTTGCAGTTGAATACAAGAATAAGTAAAATGGTCATTTGCTTGATTGGCTACACTGGAGGGATCATTTCACATGATTGTATATATATCTTCAGTATGTGAGCGGTTATCATCAAGATTTGAAGCCATGTCAAGGCCCTAAGATTTCGATGGTCTACTGCCATAAATAAGTTCAGTCAATAGTCAATTTTCAGTCTATCAGTTAAGTTATAGTTTTTATTTTTTTACTCCATTGCCCAATAAATAAGGCTACCTGGTCTACGGTGTTCTTGACACCATATAAATGAGTTTTCATCCCCATTGGAGCCAATGTTAGAGTCCTATAGTCATAGTCATCAAAATTTCTCTTTTTACTGATGTTAGAGTCTTTGGTCAAATTATAATATTTTCAATTTAAATTTGACATGTCTCTTGATTGTCAAATGGTTCTAAGTCATTGTCAAGGTGTCATTGCTACTTCCTCCACTTATCCAAGGTCAAAAATCATCCATCATGGTCATTGTCATCATTTCCTGTCATAAGTCATCAATTGAGTTAGTTGGTCATCATTTAGGTTATAAAATCATAAAAATGCATATTTTGAAAGCTAAACTTCAAATCATGGTCTACAACTTCATTTGAAAGTGAAACTATTTGTTTCTATGTTCATACATCCTTCATTACCTTTCATTAAACATTCCCCACCATTTCCCTTACTAAAATCCTCTCATTTCACCATTCTTCCCAAAAACCCCAGTTTTTTTTGTTGCATTTTTTTTCCCTCGGTCTGTAATTTGCTCTTTTCACCCATTTTTTCTCACTCTTTTTGAGAAAATCCACCTCCATTATCTTCCTAACATATATCCCTACTCCCCATAATTTTCTCATAATTTTTCCTACCACCCTTTCCCCTCATTCCCTTTCCCCAAAGTCGTTGTGCTTTCATGTTGCGCTTATTCCTAGTTCACATTTTGAGGATGTGAAGGGGGTTTTCATGACTTCTTGAGCCTTCACTAGCACCTACAGAGCATGTGACAGCATAAAATTTTCATTCCACATCATAAAAATTCAAGGAAGGTGATTAAAATCCAAAAAAAGGGGCATTGTGTTTCTGCGCTGCGTTTTTCTGAAGGAGGAAAAAAACGTAGTGAATCTGTTGCATTTAGTGACCAACTTCAATCTTGGATTATGAAAAAATGGGAAATTAGTTTTAAAAAATGGAGGAGGTTTTTGTTCAGAACATACCCAAAAACAATAAACTTGCTCAGTTTTTGAATATACTTTATGGTTTGGGATATATTTAATCATCTTAGAGGTCTATTTTTTCAAAAAATAAAACACTTTGTTTCTTCTTTTTAGTCATGTTTTCTTGGCACATTTTCCTAAAAGATGGAAGTGAAGTTTTGAAAACCAAGAGAGGTTTTTATCAAGGAAATATTCAAAAACAAAAACATCTCTCATTTGTTACACAGGCGTTACTGTCTTGGAGTTACAGGTGGCACTTTGAGACCCGTTTTTCACAATTTCCCTAGGCCAGAATTGCTGCGCTTTTGGGCAGTCACTTTTGGAACTAATTTTGTAGAGGTAAAATTGTTGTTTTGAATGGTTTAAAGGCTCAAGGGTATAATAGACATCTCAAGTCTTCCTCACAGGTCATCAACAACACCCAAAACTCCATCCAAACCATCAAATTTTCAAGTTTTTCAGTCGTTGCGCTTCTGCTACAATTTGTCGCGCTTCTGTCACAGTGCCTACGCTTCTATGTGTGAGAAATTTTTATTTCATGTAAAAGATGAAATGTGAAAATGGGTTAATTTAAATGGTAAATTGGATATTTTGAATTACGGTAAATGTAAATATTCTATGGTATGGTCAAAATGGAGATTGGATACTATTTTAGAGATAAGGTCAATCAGTTTAGATAAAAAGGGAAAGTTGTTTCTAACTTCCCTAGGATTTGGAAAATATAAGATAGGTTCATGAATTAATTTATATAGAATAGGATTCGAACTCTTAGAGAGGAAATCTTGTTTTGTCTTCTATATGTACTCATAAACAAGTCTAAGCAAGGGGTGGGTTGGTCATATTAGAGAAGAAACAATTTTGTTCATTGTAATTTTTTCCAAGTGAATGAATGGAATAACAAGTGATTCGTAGGGATTCTTGTGTCATAATTTTGGTGGTTTTGTGATCCTTTGTTTTGTAAGTTATATTATGTGTTTACATTCCTTTAATATGTATCTTATTGCTTGGGAAAAACCAAATGTTTGATCCAGAATTCATCTTAATGGTGCTCTGTTTCAGTTTTTCCAAGTTATCAATGTTTTTAGCTTAAAGTATCACTTTAGAATTCATCCTTGGTTTGATGCTCTAATGTGTTTTTATTTCACCCTTTCTACATTCACCTCCTACAACAATATGATCTGAATCCTCCACCAAAGATTCCTACCTCACCCCTGTAAAAAAACCCTCTATTTTCCCATCATCTCATCGGACAGAAAATTGATTTGACATGAATCCATTCCCAATAGATATGTCTCTTTTCTCATCAACAGAACTTTAAAAAATCAACTTTATTGAGCTTATCACCTAGCCTAATATCTTATTTTTTGAGTAATATAAGTGAGAAATCCCTCTCCAAGGCCAGAAGGGATATATTCTGACCTAAAAGTGGTTTGTGGTTACCTCTGTGATTTCTCCCCTCAGCCTGGAGAAATTATAGAGTGATAACACCTGCCATCCTCAAGTCTGACTCCTGATAGGAAGGGAGTCGGGGAAGACTTGCAGTCTGTCATGTGAACTCTCTTGAGGAGATCTCGTGCATACTTGGACTGAGACATTTCGATTTCTGATGCATCCTAACTGATCTTGATTCTAAGGAATAAATGTAGCAAACCCATGTCCATCATCAAGACCCTATCATGCAGAATCCTATTGATTGTAGAAATTGCTGAATTCAAGCAACTGGTTATCAAAAAATCATCAACATACATAACTAGGAGTAGAAGTGAATCAACCATCCTCAGAATGTAGACATTTGGGTCTGACTTACAACGTACAAAGTTCACATGACACAAGGTAGGAGTCCATCATGGCATACCATGTCCTCGAGGCCTGCTTAAGGCCATAAAGAGAATTCTTTAGTTGACATACCAAAGATGAATCTTGCACAAATCCCTAGGGCTACTCCATATAGATCTCCTCAAAGAGATCTTCGTGAAGAAATTATTTCTTCACATCCATATGATGGACTTCCCATCCCTTGGCTACCATAATGGAAAGTGCCAAACATATGGAATCCATCTTTTATACTGGAGCGAAGGTCTCATCATAGTCAATGTCATGCACCTACTGAAATCCTTTGGTAGCTATCCTAGATTTGTATCTGCTAACCTATCCATCCGTTGCACTCTTGGTC
>JZKD02S2072175.1:5066-15863 GCA_000966675.3 Picea glauca | reverse complement strand
TTTGTCATGTAAAAACTTTCTATTCTGCTCCACAAACTTCTTGTTGTCTCCTCTCGAACGATGTTAAACATAACTTCATCTGCCAAACACAACTAAATGGTACTGAGGGATCTTGCATCCAGATCTTCCCAGTCCTCGTTTTTCATGCTTGTCGGTTTCTTTGACTTGCCCGCCAACACTTTGTTGCACAAGTAGATCCCGTATCTTGAGCTTCCACAACACAAAATTATTCTTGTCATTGAATTTTTCCACCTCAAACTTCGAACTATGTATTTTTTCTATTAACACAAATGCCAACACACAAGATGTTCCACAACTTATAAAACCAAGTTTCTTATTATGAAGACTTAATATTATATTTCAAAGTTAAACCCAAAATAAAAATATTAAAAACCAAACCACAAATATTTAATATATATCCCAACTCACTTAAATAAGTAAATATATCCTCCCATTTTTTTTCCAGCAGAAAAAATTTCTCAATTATATTGAAAATATAATTTGCTTTACATCGCAAGGTTTACAAAATTAACCCCTTCCACATGGATGATCACCTGTGTATGGCTATGATCTAGACCCCGAAAAGAGGCATGTGTTCATAGCCAATACAAAAATTCAGACAAAAAGAAAAGTCTACAATACTGACAGTCCTTGCTCATGCTAAAATACAAAGGCAGGACTAGAACAAAGTTTTCAAAATGATTGTGTCTGGGTGGCTACCAAAACTTTGAAAGACTAAAAGAAATTTATAAAGATGGTTGGACCCTCATGATTTTCTAGCCAGTGATTATAAAAAAGTAATCTGGCTTGCCTCTGAAGAGCAGTCTTGGAGAGGGCATCAACTTTCTTATTGTTTTCTCGCAGAGTGTGGAGGTGAATGATATGCCTGAAATTTTGTTGAAGCTCTCAAATTATGTCCACCCAACCAAGAAGGGAGGAAACATGTAGCTTCCCTTTGGAGTTTAACCAGTTGATCACTATTTTTGAGTCCCCAATTAGTTGGAAATCCATAATATTTATCCTAGAGGCCAAGAGAAGAGATGTTCATGCCCCCATCAATTATGCCTTTGTATTAGTGCCAGGTCTGTAATTGAGAGTCCAACAAAAGTATGAGTTATTTGAAACCCTTATGTGACCACCAACACCACAATTGAGACCGTCTGACTGAGCAACTCCATCGAACCATCCAGCAGGTAGTCCCTCAGTGAGAAGTGTCTTATGCCTATGCTTAATTGTTTTATGTCTTCGGTGTTTAGCAGTCCATCTTGTGAAAGAACCGAGGGATTTTTAAAAAATAGTTGAAGTGGAGGGGATCCCATTAGCGAAGATGATGTTGTTCCTCTCCAGCCACACGAACCAACAAATAAAGGGAGGCAGTGCGAGGTGTGTTCTCTGCTTGTTGTTCCAGCACTTGTAGCAGTCCAGCAACAAAAACCCATCCCAGGTAGTTGAAATATGTTGTAAGTTGATATCTGAGCCCAGACCCGTCTGGTAAAGGGACAATGAACAAAAATATGAAGAGTTGATTCCTCCTCCCTACAACAGAGGTGGCGGAAGCTAGGACCGGTCCACCCTTTTTTTTGTAAGATATCCCATGTGTTTATTTTATTTTTAATGGTCAGCCATGTGAAGAGCATAATCTTCTGTGGGATATTCCAACTTCAAATTTTTTTCCTCCAGCCATCAGTTGAAAGAAGGTAGTGTAAATTTGTAATGGCAGCGTAAATGTTTGAGACAGAAGAGCATCCCGAGGAGTCTCCTCCTATCCAAAGGAGAGCATCCTCCCTCTCTTGGAGCTTTATACCAGCGGTCGATAGTGTCTTGGTGTAAAAATCCCATTATAATGCTAGTGCATCTAGCAGGCCGAGATCCTCACTAGAACGCCAGTAGTGGGAGATAGAATTAGAGCCGGTTATATCTTTAGCATGGAAGATGTAGTAGATGTGTGAGGAGTGGAGGTAAGTGAGAAGCTGTACCGATAAAATGGAGGTGTCTCCCAAGCCCATAATACGATCCTGTCCAATGTGGATAGAGTGACCAGTCCCCAGGTTCAGGTTCCAAGAGAGCCAGTGGGAGATGAGAGGAGCGGTTCGAGCCAAGTTTCTCCAAGTGTAGAAGGCGACACTGGGGATGGATGGTGGTGATCTAGGCCAAGCAGCAGCAAAAGCAAGTGGAAGATATTTATCCATGATGATTGTGAGCCAAATCCTTGCATTTGTTAATACACGCCAAAGGGTATTAACATGGTATTAACAGGGTGCATTGTTTTTCATGAAGGCGATTTTCTTTGGTATGAAGTTATGAAGGTATATGCATATTCTAAAGAGGTATGAAAATTGACTTTTGTCTCACTATGCACATGATATATTTTAATAAAGGGAGGCGTCCCTTTATTAAAATATATCATGTGCATAATGAGACAAAAGTCAATTTTATTAAAATATATCATGTGCATAATGAGACAAAAGTCAATTTTCATACCTCTAGAATAGAGTAGTCTAAACGTTCAACCTTTTGGGGGTTTTGCCCAAATCCAGTGATGAATGGTTGGATCTGCAGATTTGAGTGGCTAAGTTTGTATAATCCAAGTGCCCCAGGGGTTTTGAAGCACGCTGAATCCATTTATGCATTCAGAAAGACAATTCAAACAACAAAAAATAGAGATTTTGTCCAAATTTACATCATCGGATTCCAACCAATTCCTGCCAGAAAACCCAAAAGGTAGAACGTTTAGCCAACGCCCTTTAGAATATGCATATACCTTCATAATTTCATACCAAAGAAAATCGCCTTCATGAAAAACAATGCACCTTGTGTATTGGCTTGGGGCGTCACTGCCTTGAACTAACCCTCCTTTTGTATGGTTGGGGGAGCGTTGCCCAGCGCTCCTTACGGATGTCTTGGGGCTCCTTATGGATGTCTTGGGGAGCATCAATCTCTTAGATTTTTTGATTTCACAAGTGTGGGGAGCGTTAACGCTCTTGTAACTAAGCTTAGGGAGCGTTAGAGACACCACTAACGCTCCTCTGTCTTCAACAACTTCAACAAAAAAGCTCTGGCTTGAATATTTCTTTGCTCCATAAAATTGCAGCTCTGATATCTAACGATCGGATTCTCTTCTCCTTCGCTCTCAGATCCTTCAACTTTGTGCTCTAATACCACTTGTTAGGCAGCGGAAGCATAAACAGAGCAATATTTTAATAGCAAAGAAAACAAGACATAGCAATCACATCAATTGAACACAATTGTTTACGTGGAAACCCTTTTAAGGGAAAAAACCACGGGGCAATGATAATCAATATTCTTATTATTCAAGGGAAAATTACAGCAGCCAACCACAAGCTTACAATCTTCCTCACACCTCTTTCCCACACACTGCACTACACTACATTGCTACTCAACACCTCTACGGCTACGCGTTATATAGGATCTGATAAACAGTTAGACAAACTGACTACAATTTGATCCACCAATTACAAAACCTGTTCATTGCAGTGTGCATGCATGTACATTCTAATTTTAAATGATCTTGTGTACATACATCGACATAAAAAATTAATTGGCAGTTTCAACCCCTCTTAGTGTTCAGATGTGACATTTTGGGAATAATGTAAATGTTATTCAACATAATGTATCTTTGAGTTTATCACATGTAAAAGGAAAATAGTAAAAAAATGCTATGAATTTATTTTCTGCTTTGCTCAAGGTTCTGAACAAGTGTCAACATGGAGAGATTGTAAGAGGGAAGGTGCATGGCCAAGATGCCATAGAATTCTTTGAAATGGGGCCAAGAATTTGGCTGTTAGATTTGGAATTTTTCCCCGGTTCTGAAAGATGAATAAAATGCATTGGGTATTTTGTTTGGGCAATGAATAACATGCATTGCCAAGGAAAAGTTGAATCCTTGTTGTAGATGAAGTGACGACATCAATACACAATGCTACAGATGGCATACTCCATACCATAATGAACCATGCTTTTGGTGCACACGGGCCTGAAAAATGTGCCTTCTAATATTTTCATAAAATTATTTGTTTACTTGTTTGGAATGGTTCATCAATTTCCACCAAAATGAGTTTTGATAGATTGATTATTGTTGAGATTTTAAGTAAAGCGTCATGTAAAATCTTTGTGCAACTTTGTGATGGTTGATTAAAGGATTATCCAATTTCAACTATTAATATTTATAATTTCAATTAATATTTATAATTTCAACGTGTTTTTTTTTTTAAATTTAGAAATGGATTTTTGGTAAAACCGAAAAAAAAAAAAAAAACATGATTAAAAATTTTATAAAAAATCAAATGTTTAGACTAGGTTCATTTATTACTTGTATAGAATAAAAATATATATATATGATTTTGGAATGGATGAAGAGTCTTTTACTTTTGGGCATTGATGTTAAAAATTTTTAATTTTTTAATTATTTATGATAATTATTAGTAGTTGTCTAAGTTTTGGGTTTTTTTTGGATTCTTATGACAATTTTCTATTGTTTAAATTGCATTTTTAAATGCATAAATGGATTCACTTTGCTGAAAAACCCTTAGGAAACTAGGATTATGCAGAATTAACCACTCAAATATGTAGATCCAGCAATTGTTGGATTTCAAACAAATATCCCCCCAAAAAACCAAAACATAGAAAGTTTAAACTACAACAAATCATTATGCATTCAAGATAAAGATATTAGATTCATAAGTGATGCTTATAAGTTCGGATGTAAAAATTAATATCTTAAATTTTTTAAAGTATGATTAGTTTTATATTTTATTTATGGAAAATGATCATCAATATTAAAATGTAAAACTAGTTTTTTTAAATTTGTCCTCTTTAGTTCTTACTCATATGCCTATGGTCCACCAACATGTCTCAATCCATTTTTTGTGGTTAAATAATAAATAAGGTCGTAGTATAAACTTCTAAGAAATGACTATTTTTAGGTGGTATTTTCCAAGGACATTTACCTTAAATCCAACTAGAAATTGTTAGATCTGCAGATTTGAGTGATTATTTCTCTAAAATCCGAGTGCCCTGGAGGTTTTTCAGGGTGAATCTATTTATGCATTCAAAAATGGATTTTAAATAACAAAAAATAGTGATTTCATGGAAATTTATATAGTCGGATTCCCTAAAAAAAATATTTTTTTATAACAGTTAGACAACATCATTCCATAAATGAGTTATTAAGATAATTCTTTCTAATACTAAGGTGCTTTATAATGGAATTTTTATTTTAAATATAAAATAGTTTATCATAATAATAGTTTTTTAAAAGAAAATAATTGAAAGCAATAAATTAGGAATATTCTTAATAGTTTAAAAGTACATATACTTAGTTTTGAAGTATGATCTAAAATTGTTTTTTATTAGCTAAGGAAACAAGTTAATGACTCAATACTTAGGACTTTTGGCAAGAGTGGAAGTCTATGCCCTTATGGACTACCATCGGATCATCTTAGGTGGTCAGGGTTTGTCTACACATGATGATTTTGTTGCACGTTGATGTCTTGAGATTGTGTCAATAGAGGCTAGGCCACTAGCCATAGGTATTGTAAGCTATTTTTCACTTTTGAAAAAAAAGAAAAGAAAAACAAAAGCACGTAGATTCAAAGAATCATTCCTGTTGGGCACGTGGTTAAAGTGCAATTGAGTTCTAGTACCCGGGTTTCATGTATGAGGCTAAAGGCTAGGTGCTTCTGGATACCACATGACCCCACTTTGGTAGCCTCGGTGATGATTAGATAAGACACTGGGTATCTAATGGATACTATTGATTTGTTGAAACTACCTTTTGGTCTTGGAGTTGGACCTAAAATTGCTTCTGATTGGCTAAGAGTTCGTCTTCCTCGAACATAAGGAAACAAGTTAATGGCCCAAAACTCAAAGGCATCTGGTAGGAGTGGAAGTTTGCACCCTTACGGACCACCTGTGGGTTATTTTAGGTGGCAAGACTTTGTTTATACATGATGATTTAATTGCACATTGAGGTCTTGAGATCATAGTTATAAGAACCGTACCAGTGACCGAACCGATCTACCCAAAAGATGTGAACCAAAC
This sequence comes from Picea glauca, assembly GCA_000966675.3. Lineage (NCBI taxonomy): Eukaryota > Viridiplantae > Streptophyta > Pinopsida > Pinales > Pinaceae > Picea > Picea glauca. Next base: position 9,803 of record JZKD02S2072175.1, on the reverse strand, counting down.
TGGAATCGGAAAAAAGCCGAACAAAAAAACCGATTGACCAAAAACTACATATAATATTCAAATTTTGAAAAAGAAAAAAGTATTCATGTGCATCCATATGAATCCAAAGCATTTATACAAAAATATGCAAATTTTCTCATTTATATAGCAAGTAAGAGTGCATATAATCAAAATAACATCGAGTGCAATACATATATGAACAAAAATACATCAACAAAGAGGTTCTAAATGGCCTCTCTAAGAGTCCAAAAATAAACATAGTGTGATACTAGATACTACTAATCATCATAATCATCATCCTCCTCATCCTCAATATGAATAGACCCTACAGTGGAATTTTGGTTTGATTCCCTTGACCCTGAAGGTATTCATACCTCTGGCTATGGAAGTGGGTCCAAGTCCATCCAATAAAGGTATTCATTGTCAAATGTTGGTGCATGACTATCCACAACCCTAGGGTTAGGTAATATCACCCCCTTCTATTAAACAATTGTTACTTAAAAAAAAAAACAATTTCATGGATCAATGACGCGTCATACGGAACTGACCGATTCCTATACAAAACTAGCTGGTTCAGTACCAAACCGGAAAAAAATGATTCGGGAGGGAAATTTGAACCGATTTTGCCCCAAAATCAGTTGGATCGACTGATTCCACCGGTTCCAAACAGTTTTGATAACACTGCTTGAAATTGCATCAATAAAAACTAGGCTAATAGCCTTGAGTATTGTATATTTTTTCTTGCTTTGGAAAAAAAGAACTTGAAAAATATTACTATATGCTTTGATTTTCATTCTCCAACATAAATGCATGAATATCATAGATTTTTTCCTACTTTAAAAAGATTCAAAAAATTATTACTATATGTGTTGATCTTCATTCTCAAACATAAATGCACTCTTTTTTTTCTCCAAAAAATTCACTTTATATTAGAGATGTAATATAAAATGTTCTTCAACTAGAAAGTCATTACAAAACAGAGTTTCTCAGGACCAATCAACGATAACACTCAGCTCCCATTCTCCATGATCCCATCTCCGGGGAGGAGTAGAGCCACAAAAATATATGTATCGAAAGATTCATCTAGGGGACTGTCAGTAGATGAGTTCACCCTCCTAAGATATGAACATCAGAGAGCCCAAAAAAATCTCAACACGTCTCAGCGAAAAAAGATAGCATCACACAACATTCGAACAACAGAACAACTAGTAAAGGTCTAAGAAAAGGTGAGGCCCTTCATGCTTCTCAACACATTGATAGAAAGTGAGATTCCCTAGGGTTTTGTTTAGCGCCAGCTTTGATAGGCTATCCGCTTCTTGATTTCCTTCTATTTATACATGATCGAAGGTGATTTTTTGAAAGGAAGAGATTAATGTACTTACTCGGTCCTTCCAACAATCTAACGAGATAACCTGAAGTCGGACTTTACCTTGCATCCAGTCTATAATAATCTTCGAATCACCTAAAATGTGTATTGAATGTAAGGACAACCTATTTACCAAGGTAAGCAGTGCCCATGCTCCGAGAAATTCCTCTCTTGTGTTAGAGCCTGGACTGCAATTTAAGAACCAATTGTAGCTGCAATACTCACTGATTTTTATTACCCCACCTACTCCATTGTTTAATCCGGACGAAGCGATCGCTCCATCGAACCATCCAACAATACTGCCCATGTTTGTATGAGTAGATCCATATCTCCACATAGAGGCTATCTTTAGTTGAGTGTGTTATTTCAAAGCCAATAGCGATAAATGAGTGACCTTCAGTGTCAAAGGAATTTTGTCTTCAAAAATGGTTTGGTTCCGTTCCCTCCACAGACTCCAACACGTCAAGGCTGGTAATGACTGCAGCTTTGGGTTTGTAACACTCCAACGCTTAAAACATTCATTAATATTGTTTCCTATATAGTTTTCGTCAAATTTTAAAGTCGATTTAAGCTTCATCCAAATGTCCATCGTGAAAGCACAGTCCAGGAATAAATGTTGAGTGGTTTCTTCGCTCCTTTTACATAAAATACATATGCTTGGACCCCTATAACCTCTGCGTTGAAGATTCCCCCAGGTCAACAATTTTTTCTTTGTTAATAACCATAAAAATAGTTTGACCTTCAGAGGCACATTCCAACCCCATAACACCATCCGCCATCCACCCGCTTTGTAAATCCATTTCAAATATATGTTCTTAATCATTATCATTCTTGACTTGTTACCACCCGATCATTTTAGGGAGTCTGATTTTGACTGTATGAGAACATTGTTATTGATGAGTTCATGTATGTAGAGATTACACTCCACCTGTAGGTGCCCTGTCAAATCAAGATCCTCACTTGTGTACCAATTCGAACTGATCCTCCCCAATTGTGGATTTTTCTGAGCTTGAAAGAGATAGTATATCCCTTTTCTGTTTAAAGTAGCAATCAATTATACCGACAGAATGGCCGCATCCACCATATCCAAGATGCGATATTTACCTATGGCAATGGCGGTTCCATCCCTAGGGCTCCACACAATCCAATGTAATAGCAGATGAATAGATTTCAGAAGGTATAACCATGTCTGTGAACCTATTTCCTTGTGGATATCCACAGTGCGAAGCCAACGTTGGAATGATACATACGGAAAGTATTTCTCCTTTAACACTCGCTGCCATAAACCATATTTCATTAAATCCCTCTAAAGACTGTGGGCCACCAACGCTCTGCTAAACCCTGCCAAATTTATCAATCCCCAACCCCCAAGGTGCTTAGGCCTAGCGATCAACTGCCAATTGCAGAGGTGGTAGTTCTTCTTAATTTGGCAGTCTGACCACAGAAAGTTAAAGATAATTTGGCATATTTTGTTTTGGATCGTAGCAGGAAAGCTCACTAAGGTCAACCAATAGATAGGTTGAGATTCAAGAACTTCTTTGATCAAGACCAAGCGTCCCCCTAATGAAAACCACCTTCAGCACCAGTGCCTAATTCTCTTTTCATACTTTTCAACCAGCCATTGCCAATCATTCGAACAATATCTATCAATCTTTAGAAAAAAAAATGAGGTATTGAAACCCCTCGAAGAGATCTGTAGTATTGTAAGTAAAGACAAATTTCAGAGATTCCAACATGGAAGGGTTAACGCCATAGTAGTGAAAGGTAGTTTTTTGAGTGTTGATCCGGAGACCGGAGGCATTACAGAAATGCTTAAGTATCCTACCGATCTCTTTCCTTTCTACTAAAGTACCAGAAGTCATAAGAAGAATGTCATCTATAGCCAGTAGATGAAGGATTTTTATAAAACGAGAAACTTTGATACCTGAAAGATGTCTAGCCTCTTGGTTGCATTTTAACGCTAGACTCAAAGCCTCCATAATGATAATAAAGAGAAGTGATGACAGCGAACATCCCTGTCTGAGCCCCCTACCACTGCTAAATAAATCTGAGGGCTCTCCGTTGATGAGGATGATGAAAGAGGCCGACAAAACACAACCCAAAATCTAGTTTGGCATTGGCATCCCAAAGCCACATTGTAGTAAGACCAACCTGAGGAAATCCCAACTTATGCAATCGTATTCTTTCCTTAGATCAATTTTGAGAATTAAAGCCTGAAGTTTTTTTTCTTTGATGTTGTGAATGCACTCCTGAGCAATCCCAATCGCATCATTAATTTGCTTGCCTTTCAATAAACCAAACTATTCCTCAGATAACGACCGAGAAAGGATCGGTCTCAATCTCTGAGCTATAATCTTAGAGATCACTTTATAACACAAGTTGCATAATTCTATCAGGCGAAAATCCCCAAAGTTTGTCAGGCCATTTACCTTAGGAATGAGAGAAATGAAGGTAGAATTCAGAGACTTGATTACCTCTCCTTTAATGCGTGATTCTTCAACAACTCCCATCAAATCTTTGGCAACCAAGTCATAGAAGAAAATTAAAAATTCCACACTCCAACCATCGAGCCCCGGGACTTTTTCTTTGGGAAAGCCTTTTAAAACCTCTAAAACTTCTTTTGCAGAAACAGGCTTCTCAAGGGCCACTAACTCTTCATCTAAGACCATCCTAAGAAACAATCTTACAAATTTCACTTGATCTACAATCATATTCTCAACGGGTTCTTGATAGAAAGAGCTAAAATACCTTTTAGCTTCTTTCTTTAAGGCCTCCTGCCCTTGAAGAATATGGCCAAGTTCATCTTTGATCTCCCACATATTTTTTTTGTTGCGCCTGTAGCTAGTGAAGTGGTGAAAGTACTTTGTGTTGCTATCACCACAGTGGATCCAAACTGCTCTACTCTTCAACCTCCAGTGTGCCTCTTCCTCCATCATCAATTTGTTTCATTCCTCTTCCAAAGCTTTCAGCTGTGACCCCGCTTCAATGCTTAAAGCCGCCTCCCATCTTTCCTTTGTAAGTGTAGTGATCTGTTCCTCTAGAGAAATAAGGGCCCAGTTTTCAACTCTTTTTTTCTCTCCTATCCATGACTTTAATCTGACCTTAATATTATGTAGTTTTTGGGCAAGTCTTCTTTGGGCCCCTATGACACCACTACCCTGTACAGAACTTCATTCCGCCTTAACTAAGTCCCCAAAAGTAGCTTCACCTAGAAATGCTGGATTAAATTTAAATGGAGAAGCAACTGAGAAATCACCTCTTTCAATTTGTAAAAAAAACGGCGAGTGATCCGAAAAGTATGGATGAACAACCCATGATCGGAACCTAGCTGAATTGACCAAGAGCCCATCCGACGCATAAATCCTGTCAAG
>JZKD02S2072164.1:24597-51292 GCA_000966675.3 Picea glauca | reverse complement strand
GTTAGTGTCATATTATTTTTATGCAACTTGGGAAACTAACCATGAATGAATTATAAATTTAATTATTTTGTTTAGTGTATTTTTATTTTTTATTTATGATAAAATAAATTTTATTTTTATTTTTTTTAATTTCAATGTTTTAAATGGTTTTAAATTTTATTATTAATTGGAATTACTTTAATTTATTATTATTATTATTTAATTTTTTTTTTTATAAAATTTGAGAAACATTTTTTAATTAAAACAAAAATTGAATTATCCATTTATTAATTTACTACGTTAAATAATACCCTTTAAGATCCAAGGTGTAGCATGTATGTAACCAAAAATGTTAATTATTTTTGTAACCAAGTCTTAGCGTATTTACAATATAAATATTTGTACCATACATTTTATTAAATTTTTTATTATATTTTTAATATTTGTATCATACATCTTATTAATTGTCCCTTGCAAACTTATCCTACTCAAAACTTTGGTAGACATAATTCTTAATTTGTACATACTTGTTAAATCGTTTTGACTATATATATTTTTAATAGTCACCTTTGCAAGCTTTTATATATATATATATATTTTTATTTTTATTTTCCTTTTTGTTTATAGCTATTTTTATAATTACAAATTAGTATTAAAATTTATATTCAATTTATGCATTTTTATGTAATTTATGTAAATAGGCACTTTCATATATTTTATAAATCATATCTAACTTAACTCCAAACTTATTAAACACTAAGAGAGATGAATATTTGAAATGGGGATTTTTAGATGCTTAAAAAGTATGGAATTAATATGAAATTATGATGGTGTATGTATATAGGTTGATTAGTACCTGGTACTATGGTATTTAGTATAAATCTGTTGATGTTGACTATAATGCCTAGGTCAATAAGCACATTAAATGAGACACATAATAGAGACAATTAATTTGAGGATATGTACCAAGTTATGGTTTTTTAGTTTGTACACAAACATTTATGGAAAACTTCATGGAGGAACCCTTCCAAATTCTTCCTCACAATCTATAAAAGGAACATAGTGTAAATGTCATTGGTGGACTACATGTATGCTTAATCCCTAGGGATTTAGGTAGATTCAACCTTGTGACTTCCTTATTAACCATTACAACTTTTGCAGGGTGAATCAAATCAATTGAGCTAACTCTTTGAACAATTATATATATAAGAATGTTCCACATCTCATATATATTATTTTTTGGGGGGGTTTTCAAAAATATTATATTACACATCTATATTATAATTTTTTTCTCATTTTTAGAATATTGTATTACATAGATTGGTGCCACATGCCACATAAACTTTAGGCATAAACATTACACATTTATTTCATATCAAGTTGTAAAATGCATCTCACTTTTTTCGATAAAATAACTAAATGAGATATAACTATTATAAATCTCTTTTTTTAAATGACAACACTTAATAATTTTATTTTTCTATAATTTTGATTATATGTGTTTTTTCCAAGAAAAATATCTAGAGACTCAAACAATGCTTTCCCACATTCCTAGATGGCATCCCTAATAAACTCATATATGTAGGATAGTGCCCCTCACTTAGAGGCATTCAAATTACCTGCTAGCAAAAAATTAGCCAAATGCCCAACAACATTGGTGACAATAATTTTAGGTAGCAGGATTAAATATTTGGAACATCTTGTCCCACTCTCAAACACTTAAACACAAGTGAAATTTTGTATAACTTGTCAACCCTAATAAATTCACAAAGGGAAAACACATTATAAAGGAGAATTGAATCTATATAAACATGATAAAAGCTTTTCTTCCTAACCACCCAAAATAAATCCAATTCCTAATCATTTATATATAAACAACATAGCTATAAACTATCTAAATGCAAAATTCCAAAATTAAATTTGAGATGGACTCCACAAAAATGTGACACATTACCTGATCCTCCAACTTTGCATTTTCCTTAAATCATTTCTACCAATTTCTAAAATTAATCAATGCCGATTCGATTCGAATCTAACTAAATTAAGTTCTATGGGGAGCCATGGTAACCGACTTTGAGAACCGTACTTAGTGTCAAGTACTAAAGTGTGCAATTGAATTCATTTCATGTCATTGCCTTCAAAACCAAAGATGTACTATTATAATTGACCAATATCCTTCCAAGTCGAGTAGTTTTTCCTAGTGCACACCTTATCATCATGAGGGATAATTTTTGAAGGATGAAAATCTATCTCAAAATGTAAAAACCTTGGTGAACATTAATAATCCTTAATATGCAAACTATAAAATGTTTAGTGATATTTTTGTAAAAATATTCAAATTTCTAAGAATTCTATATATTTTCTATAAAAAAATTAGATTATTTTTAAGGTAAAATAATTTTATTCTATAAAATTTGAACTAATCACCTTAAAAAAAACATAGAAAATTAGTTTATTACCACTATATAACTCTACATCACCACCATTTACAAAATAAGTCGTAATGATATTAATATTTCCTTTCAACTCCATTGAGAACTCCATTGAGAATTATTAATACTTCCTTTCAACTCCATTGAGAATTATTAATACTTCCTTTCAACTCCATTGAGAATAAAAAGTCCTTTCAAAGACCACTTGTTACTTGAGTTGGCCTCTTTGGTTGGGGCATGCTAGTGAAACTACGGTTGAGAGTGGTAATTCAGATCTCCAAGTCAATTGACAAATACGTGTGAAGGTGCATGGACATGCATAAAACAAGTTAAAAATACTTAACATCTATACATGTTAAGGGGAATATTGATCCTTATCTTCCCATGGTCGTAATGATGCTACTCGTAGAAAGATGATTTGTTCCCCTAGGAATCATTTATCATTGTAAGGATTCATTGAATCATATCGTCAAAAAAGTCTTTTTAAATATTACAAGAAATTTAAATAAATAATTTTATATCATGTAACATCAAGGTATTAAACATTACAATCATATCTTCAAAAAGTCTTATTAAGCATTATAAGAAAGGTATTAAACATTATAATAAAGATATTAAACATTATAATCATATTTTCAAAAAAGTCTTATTAAACATTATAAGAAATTTAGATAAATAATTTTATATCATGTAACATCAAGGTATTAAACATTATAAGAAATTTAGATAAATAATTTTATATCATGTAACATCATGGTAGGTTCAAAATAGTAAGTAAAAACGACTTGTTATTAGACATTGAATTTTCTTTTTGACTAAAAGTTTAGATAAATAATTTTTTATCCTGTAACATCCCCTGTTTTAAAGAAAGTTGCATTTATATTTCTTAAATTATGAATAAAATATTTTCAATTATTATATTGAAGGTGTAGTAGAAAAATTCCCTAATTTAATTAGGGGTAACAACATTACATGATAAAAATATTATGAATGGTATTTCAATGATCATTATTAAGTTAGTTTATGAATAAATTAAAAAGTCTAAGTTTGAAAAGATTGATGGGTTGATTGTGATATCAATGTAAAAATAAAATAGACTAATTGGGGGCTATTAAGCCACCATAGTAGTAACTAATTACAATTATAATAAAAATGAAACAATACCACATAATGTCAACACAATTTGATATTTTCTTCATAATTTTCTTCCTGTAGCAATCAAATAGTATGAAATTTTAATAACTAAGCTTTGATACACTGACAATCCTAAATCCATGATTCATGAAAATACAAAGAAATGTGTCCCTAGAGGGACTTTTTGATCTCCCAAGTGTTGTCTCGCATCTCTAGGCCATCTTTGTATAGTTTATCAACTTCGATGTTTTTTTTCTTGTATACATGAGCAAAATTGATGTTAGTTAAAGAAGATTGAAATTGCACAATATCTCATAAGAGAGGTCGTAGCATGGAGTTTCTTATCTCAGAATCACCTTTCATCCATTAAATCACAAGGAGGCAGTCCTCAAAGAATTATATTTGGGAAAACTCTTTTTCAAGAGCAAGGATTAAAACCAATTTAAGGGTTGTGAGTTCACTATGGTTGTTTGAAGAATGACCAATAAAACATCATTGTAACTTCTAATTATTATTCATAAAACCTTTTTGTTAATTAATATTCATAAAGGTTGATTACATTAAGAAATCACTATCATATTGTAAGAGTGGTATAAATCTGTATCATTCTTTCTATTGTGAAGGAAAAATCATGATAAAATCCTCAAAATTTCCCTGAAACACATTCTTTTGTTTCACGAGCTAGAATTTATAATGTTGGTGTGTTTCAAGGAATTTGTGGTTTACTTGGTATGAAAATATCAATAATGGTTGAGGAAGGTTTGATTAAGGAGCCTCCAATTAAGTGACCCAAAATATAATTGGGTTATTAATCATTTTAAATGAAGCATTCAAAGCCAATGTTGGGTCAAATTAGGGTATCGAAGCTCCAAATCCATCTTGCATAGTAAAACAACTCCTAAAATGGGTGCCCCAAATGATATAACATTTCCAAGATGATCATAAAAGGTTAATAGAGAGATAAGCAAGATGGTAAACGATCATACCCCAATGCTAGACATCTCTAAGAGGCTACCCATCTAACTAAGGATAGGGGATTGATTGAAGTTGGTATAGTGCAAAAGGGAAATAGATATATCTTGATGTCACCATATTGAGGGTTACTCATGGATATGGCACATAAGTAGGCCACACGATGATACTTCTAGTGGGTATGTGCATGTGAGTACTCAAGCATGAAATCTATACTCTACATATTTCCCCCTTTGCAGAAGATGTTATCCATATGATTTGAATACTAGCAAGTTGAAAGAGTGGTGAAGAATGAAGTGAAGCAATCAAATACAAATAGAAAATAAATGAGATAAAAATAATAGAGTAATGATGCATGAAGAGGATCCTAATAGTGTACGAATCATGAGCTAATGCTCGACTTTGAGGGGGTAGTCTTTGCTGACATGATTACTAATGTGATTGACATTTTATTGAAAACCCATGCCCTAAGAGTTAGAGCAGTGATAATAGGTACGAGACTAGTGCACATGGAATATGATATCATGAATATATATATATATATATATATATATATATATATATATATATATATATATATTTTCAAGACAAAAAAAAAAAATGAAAGAGAAGGAATCAATATTTCCATGATAAGCAACAAAAATTTAAATGGGATACAAACAAGTTTGAAGTTCCTATTAAATCAAAGTAAAAACTAAAAAATGAAATTATATGTAAGAATATATAATTACCATAGAGAAGAAATAGAATCTAGAATATGAAATGAGATATGAGAGGGTCTAATTGCTATGAAAGAAAGATTTTTGAAAGAAAATGCTAGGAGGAGTAGGGTAAGAATATTATACTTGCACTTACCAAAGTGAAGGTGATACAATGTAAGAGCCCATTTTTGGGGATGCCATGTGAAAATAGGAAGATCACATGGGTGTTCTATTAAAACAAATGTGACTCAAAAAAAGAAAGAACTAGAAAGTAAAATACGAGTGATATGTGTGAAATGTAGAAAGGAAAGGGATAGGATTTAGAAGCATCATACTTGTACTTACGTGAGGATGATGATATGTGAGGCCGTTAAAGTGTGTGAAATATGTGAGGATGGCAACCTTGATGCTATAGTGAACTATGTACTTGCATCACAAAGGTTAGTATATTTCCTTGAGTAGGAAGGGATGGTAACAAAACTCCCAAGTATGGATAGGAAGCGAGTGAAGTAAATGGACGGAAGAAATTACGTGAGGATGATGATGTGTGAGGCCGTTAAAGTGTGTGAAATATGTGAGGATGGCAACCTTGATGCTATAGTGAACTATGTACTTGCATCACAAAGGTTAGTATATTTCCTTGAGTAGGAAGGGATGGTAACAAAACTCCCAAGTATGGATAGGAAGCGAGTGAAGTAAATGGACGGAAGAAAGAAATTGGAAAAAATACTCGGGATGAACTACAAAAGGGAAGAGGCGGTAGGAAAAAACATTGGTGTTGAGATAGTGAAGGCACGAGTAGTGATAACGCTAGGGTTGGGATTGGTGAGGGAATAGGATATAATGATAATGGTGAAGTATAAACTAGGGCATGGGGTGGAAATTATGCTAGCACAAAGCAACTGGGAGCACAAGAGGTGACAACGCTTAAGAAGCACCATTGAAGGTATTGGAGGAGGTAACACTAACTTTGATCTAGAAGGAGCATGGGAGCTGGAAATGCTAATGAAGAATAATTGAAGGAAAGAGGCAGGAGGAAAAACACCAATGTAGAGGTAACAAAAGCATAGGGGGAGGAAAAATAGAAAGAAAGAAATAGCTAAGAGAAGAAAGGTGATGATGTTAGGGAAAAATAGTGAAAGAGAGAGGTAATATATGAGGGGAACAAGATGTTAGAAAGATGGAAGTTATTTTGTAAGTGTAGGATATAATTTGTGAGAATCAAAGAAAACACCTCAAGAAAAAGATTAAGAGGTTGGTAACCCATCCCAACTATGAAGAAGTCATCTTAAATTGGTCCCTTCTCAAGAAAACAACCTAGAGGGAGATGATTGCTAGTAGACTGACCATTAAAGGAGAGGTGATTGATTTGTTGGTTTATTAAGGAATATTAATCAATAGAAGGATCAAGTTGGCCCCACAAAGGTCCCACTTGGAGACTATGTTTCATTTAAATCATAAAGAAATATTGATAGATGGGAACCTTTTGAAGCTATTATAACCTTGAATTACTTATGAAAGATATGAATAAAAGGTGAGGATTTCCTTGAGTACCCAAGGGATAGGATCAAGACAAGGATAATTGAATGAGATCATAAGAAGAGAGGAAAGGAGGAAGATGATAAGAGAGATACAAAATTCCTTAAGAAACGTGATCTGAGATAAGCAATTAATAAACCCATAAGAGACATCGGTTGGCCAATGACGAGATTATTGATTAGACCTTCCTAAGAGAGAATTTATTGTAGAGTGTAGATGAAACAAATTCAAATGAATTTTTTTCATGCACTATTCCACTACCTACTCCTAATTATCCTCCCTTTAGTTTATGTAGTGTAAGTTATTGTATAGTTTTAAATTGTATTGTAAACTGACTATCTTTTTCATATAGTAAAGGACAAATTTATAATGACATAGAGACTATGGTCATTAAATATAGTTGATTTACATATAATTCAAATATTGACATACAAAAAAAAAAAAAAAAAAGAGTTCCTCCCTACCATGTTCACAATCAAAATTTGTGTTACCCTTCTAGTTTTACTTGTAACTTCCCCAACCTCCAAGCTTAGCCACACCAACTTTTTTTTTCTTTGATACCATTTATTAATTACCATGCCCTACATATGCATCGAATATGCAGTTCTAACAGCATAAACTATATGTACAAATATACCACAATAGAGTTAAAATCATTAACCACACATAAATCATTATAAACACATAAAAGAAACTTATCTTTTGTTGTAAATAACCAACTACATACATACCTTTCAAGTTCCTCCCAGCCATAGACCACACTACTCATAAGATCTCACCATTGAGTCACCCCCATGTTGGGGATATGACTCTATGAGGGAAAAAGGTACTCTCACTATCCTTAGTAAGGTCATACAACACTAAGAAAAACAATACAAGGCCAATGGAATGAACTATAGCAACAGTTCCACCTCACAACCTCTCATTTCCCTCACCATGTCCCACCCTAGGAAGTGTACCCCTTCACTACTCCATAGTCCTTCAAATGTCCACTTACCTTCCAGGGATCAACCGCAAGTTGACTAGGAAGTCTTAGAGTGCTATAGCTCTTGGAACACACAACTTCTCTGAAAAAGTTATGGAACTCACTAGGCCAGCACACAGGGAAACCTATTCTTAGAAATTCTTTCACCCAGAGAAAATGTACCAAAATCCTGACAACCTGCTTCTTCAAACCCAAACCACCAAGGCTTTACAGGGTAACCAAAGCTCCATAGTTTAATCTCTCCCGAAAATAGTACAAATTATTGAATGGAATGAACGAGTGAAAAATTGAGAATTGCACTAAATTCCCAACTTATATATGCATGTGCCATTTTTTACACTTGGCACTCAAGGAATTACCTTGTCCCCCACTTGTAATTTTTTCCCTTCACTTAGGAACTTATGATAACATGATAATATAAATACTTAGGACTTAGCAATAATATTATGTTATTCCTTGTCTTAATCCCCCTTGACTTAGCCCCTTAATCTGGATTGGATCATTATATTGTTTGTCATCTATCACAATCACAATCATTTCACATTGGAAAAAATTAGAGAAATGAAATTGTAGGACCATTTTAGTGGTAAGTCCTAGTTTGGAAATTGGGGTCTGGAACCTTCCAAGGCCATTTTGAGGCATCAAACAACATCTTTAGGGGTTAAAACCTTCCCATCATAGCTATACCTTTTGATGCTATCCTTTACATCAAGACCGTTCCAACGGTGAAAAATCTCGTCAATCAGAGCTCGTATGCAAAAGTTATTCCTCCCGCAAGTTGACCACCATGGTATGCTAGGATGCCACATCAACCCTCGTTATTGACACATATGGGGATATCCACATATTTAATTTAAAAAACAGTATAGAAGGCCCAAAACCCTATCACAGTTGAGGATTGAGGAGGTCAAAAACCAATCCATAGATAGTTGATGACCTATGTTAAATACTAGGCCATTAGGAGGAGAATAGGTAATGCCATTATTTTACATTGTAGCTTGTACCATAACTAAGGAAAAAATCAAAGAGTGGTATTCTATGAGCATAATAGAGGAGGGGATATTATATAGTAGGCATACAAGAAACATGTCAAAGGAAACTCCACAGAGAGTACCTCTTTATTTTTACTTGCATCATTTCTATACTAGAGAAAAGAGAGCATTGTAGCCTCACCTTCTAGCTAAGTTTTCTCCCATATTGGGTTTCCTGGGTCATATATTGTGTTTATTTGTGGATGGTGTGATTGTATGTTACTGCTCTATATTTTCCACATTTTATCTATTTCATTCATAAGCATAAAATAAATAACTAAGTATTCTGAGATATGAAGGAAAACTAACCAAAATAGTAAAGAATTTAGTATTTTATTAGATTTGTTATGAAAAAATGTTCCAGTGGAATATCCATGGTAGTTTACAGATAATATTAGTATGAGAGAAGGTTTTTCTTTTGTATATTTTTGGGAAGTCACGGGATTTAGGAGTTGGCTTAACAAGAACTCGTAGAAACCCTAACCATGGAAGATGAGTCTGCTCATAATAAGCCTTGAGATCCAGTAGAAGAGATATTTGAGTAGTTGGAAGCACAAGTTGTTGACATCAATCACAATATTGACTTCCTCATGGTAGCTTTAGCAAGAACTATCAAATCGTTCAGAGATGGTGGAGAATCTAAATCATAGATCATATCGAAGGGGAAATCAAGAGATCATGAAGACTCAGGAAAGGAGTCAAGGATAATTCGAGCTCTAGCTCCATTAACCCTTCACAGTCCCTAGTCAATATGTTATAAAAAGTGTACATAGTGCCATAACAAGGTGAGATTGATCCATTAAAATTGAATCATTGGTTGCAACAATTAGAATTTTATTTTAGCATTCACCATATATAGATGAAGGGAAGAAGATTTGGTTTTCTATATCAAAGTTAGAGGGCCATGATTTAACCTGGTGGGAAAGCCACACAAGAAAACTTAGGATGGAGGGTGATTTATCAGTAACTAGGTGGGAGGACTTCAAAACCTTCATCAAGTCCTGATTCTACCCTATCTACTATGTAGAGGACCAATGGATCTAGTGGCACTACTTTAGGAAGAGGCAGGGGTAGAGTGGATAGGAGTACACCACTAAGTTCAGAAATATGGTCATCATGCTTGGTATCTCTCCCAAGATCCCAAATGTACTCCTCAAGTATATGGAGAGTTTACATAGTCATCTATGAAGTTAGGTGATGCTCTTCAAGCCAAGGATATTGGATGAGGTGTGTGTACAAGCACAATACCTGGAAAACATAGGCCAAAACAAGGGGAAGCCAAGTGGATCAAAGCAGAAAGAGCACCAGGAAGCTTCCAAGGAGGGGAAGAAAAAGTGCAAAGGGGAAAATGATAAGAAGATATAATACACTACAAAACATAGTAAATATCCCAACAACCATTGTAATCATTGCAACATTCATGGCCACATCGAGGAAAAATGTTGGAAACTATATCCAGAGTTGAAACTAAAGAATCGCAAGGAGGAAAAAAAGAAAAAGAACCTTCTAGCAATAGATTCAAGCAATCAGGTTGAAAGTAGATCGGATGTGGATGAGAATATTTTTTTCAAATCTATGTAGAAGGAGTTGAATATGAGTATCCTTCATCATTGAGAACAAAAGCATATGACCAAGCTCTTCCACATCAATATTTAGGTCAAGAAGAAGAATATAGATGTCATGTGTGACTCTGGTTCATACGTTAATCTCATAGCGGTGGATCTAGTCATAAAGTTTGGATTGGAGGTTCATAATCATCCTATCCCATATCCATTGGGTTGGGTAAACAAGGATGAAAATATAAAGGTAACAAAACAATGTAAAATTGAATTTTCTATAAGTGTTTATTTTATTGATGAAGTGGAATTGGATGTAGTACCGTGATATATGTGGAATAGTGTTTGGAATCCATTACATGCATATGAGGGATGCAATCTTCATACGAAGAGCCAACCAATACTAACTAATCAAGGATGGGAATTCCTAAATCATCAACATGCATTAAGGAAAGTCACATATCTCACTTGTTAGCTCCAACCAAGCCAAGAAGTTGATTATTTTTAGTATGAAATATGTTTTTCTTTTCTTAAGGGAAAATCAGTATGATGATGAGTCAATGAGAGTGAAGGGATTCCTAGAGGGGTGTATTAAAGAGTAAAAGCATCAATTGGAGGATTTATTATAGGCATACAGAGGAGTGTTCCAAAATCATACATGGATACCACCTAAGAGGGAAGTGGAGCATGAAATCAAAGTATTTCTAGACTTTCCTTTGTCGAATATTGAGTTGTATAGATAGTTTGTTTTGGAAGAAAATATTCAAAGTAAATAAGCAGTTGTAGAAATTATTGGATCAGGGTGTGATTCGATCAAGTACCTCACCTTGTGGGTCACCCATCATAATTGTTCCCAATAAGGATGGGACTTGGAGAATGTGTATCGATTACAGGGAATTGAACAAGATTACAGTGAAGAATCAATAGCTGCTTCCAAGGATTGATGGTGTCTTGGACTAGCTACAACATGCCAAGTACTTCACTAAGTTGGATTTGAAAACATGATATCACCAGGTAGGATTCAAAGAATAATATACTTGTAAGATTTCAATATAAGGAAATGGGTTTGTATAAGTTGTTGGTTATGCCATTCATTTGATGCAATGCACATGCTACATTTATTATAATAATGAATGATATTTTATTCCCTTTTCTAGATTCATTTGTTATTTTTTATTTGGATGATATACTTGTTTATAGTGCTACTTGGAAGGAGAACATATCACATATTATGGAGGTGTTAGATACTTTGAAAAAACGTCAATTGTTGGCTAATCTCAAGAAATGTGAGTTTTCTTAGTAGTCTTTGGTGTATTTGGGGTATCTTATTGGTGGAGGAAAGCTCAAGATATATCCCGCAAAGATGGAGGTCATCATGAAATGTAAAGTTCCTACAAATGTCACTGAAGTTAGGAGTTTTTTTGGGATAACACAATATTTGTAGAAATTGATAGCTTCATTTTTAGTGGTAGCTGCACCACTCCACACTGTAACAACCAATGGTAAGAGTTTCTAGTTGGGGAAGCATCAACAAAAGGAATTTAATGACATGAAAATAAATATTAGTAAAGGAACAATGATCGCACTACCAAACTTGTAGAATCCCTTCGAAGTGGAGACAGATGCAAGTGCGTATTCCATGGGAAAAATATTGATGTAGGGAGGAAGGTAGATCTTCTATGATTTTGAAGTATTTCATGGTGTGGTTATCAACCAACCTACCTACAAAAAGTATCTCTATGCATTGGTACAAGTTGTCAAAAATTTGAAGCACTATCTAATGGGAAAGGAGAACATCATCCACACATATCACCAACCACAACAACATTTGCAGGGCCAAAGTAAAGTACAAGAAACTAGGAATAATTTACAAGTGGATGGGTTTTTTACAACAATTTCATCTAGTCATCAAGTATAAGAAGAGAGGCACAAATAAGTTGGAATACATTCTTTCACATCCACCCACATCCAATATTACATCTTTGGGAACTTTGATGCACATGGATCTTTTTACCCATGATGCATACAAAGAGGCATACACAAAAGATGAGGAATTCAAAGAGGTGTTTAAACTACGACAGGGCCAAATTAATATAGAAGCCAGTGATGGAAAGGATGAATATCATTTTAAAAATGGTTTAATCTACAAGCTCGACAAGATTTGTGTCCCTAAAGGTGAATGATTGCAGCTTATCAAAGAGGCCCGCACCTCCAAGGTTACAAGACATTTTGGTGTTGGGAAGACAGTTTCCAACTTACAGAGGTATGTGTACTGGCCCAAAATGCAATAAAATGTAGTATGGCTTATTAGAGGATGTATACTTTGTTTTACCAACAAGACTAATAATAGGAAGAAAGGTTTATACCATACCTTACCTATACCCACTCAACCTTGGGAAAGAATATCCGTGGATTTTTTGGGAAATTTACCAACAACATGGAAGGGACATGACTATTTATTTGTGGTAGTTGATAGGTTTCACAAAATGTGCATTCTCATTCCTTGTAAAAATACCATCAAGGGATAGGAAGCAACAAACTTGTTCTTTAAACATGTCTAGTTGCACTTTGCGATACCAAGGAGCATCATCGTATATAGGGATACCATATTTCTTAGTGCATTTTGGAATACATTTTGGGAGAAGATGGAAACTAAGTTGAAGAGGTATACAACATTCCATCCATAGACGTATGGGAAGACATAAGTAGTCAATAAGAATTTGGTGAATATTTTGAGGGGTTACAATCAAAAGCATGTAAAGACCTGGGATGAAAATATGATTTATATACAACATTTTTATAATAGAGAAGTCCACACTTCTACAAGTAAGTCACCTCTTGAAACTTTCTTTGGGTATTTTCCACCATCCTGTTTGGATATGGTATATGGAAATCAAAGAGTAGTGAGGGAGGAACTCACAAGAGATTCATTAAAATAAAAAAAAACTTGTTGATAAGATTAGGCAAATACATTTGCAAGTATAAGAGACAATGAAGAGGTCATAGTAAAATTAAAAGGATAGACATGACTAGCACAAAACAAAGAGAACATTTAGAGTGGGAGACATAGTATGGTTATAGTAGAATAAGGAAAGGCTACATGGTTGTAGAAAGAAGATCAAGGTTCTATGGTATGTTCCTTTTAAGGTATTGAAAAAGGTGGGTGATAACACCGACAGACTCACTCTACCCCCATACATGCACATTTACTCAGTAGTGAATGTGGAGAATCTCAATCTCTATGAGCCTTCGATGTTGGATCAGGAGGAGGAGTTGGTCCTACCTTCCATAGAATACTTATGACCATTGCTTAGGTAGAGTTAGTAGAGGACACAATTTTGTAAAAGCATTCTAGAACTAGAAGACAAGGGCAACATGACATTTGGAAGATTGGGTTGAAAGGACAACTTCTAGACAAAGCAAAGTGGTACTCCAAGGAGAAGTTAGAGGAAGAATTTCCTCAACTCATTCAGTAAATATTTTTGGGACCAAAATCCTCCCTAAATGGGGAGATATGATTTTTATTACATCACTATATTTTTTTTCATTTATATTGATCATTTTAGAGTGGAAACAATTGGAGGAATCAACTTGCAGTGCCATTTTAATGGAAATTCCTAGTTTGAAAAATTGGGGTTTGGAACCTTATGGGGCCAGGCATCAAAAAATTTTTTTTGGGATTAAAACTTTCCCAACATAGATAGACCCCGTGACTCCATTATACACATAGAAACCTTTCCAATGGTGTAAACATCATGTCAATCATAGCTCATATGAAAAAGTTATGCCTCCCGCAAGTTGACCTATCATGTTGACCACCATGGTACAAGAGGATGCCACATACGATTACTCATGCATA
Source organism: Picea glauca (assembly GCA_000966675.3). NCBI lineage: Eukaryota > Viridiplantae > Streptophyta > Pinopsida > Pinales > Pinaceae > Picea > Picea glauca. Next base: position 37,104 of record JZKD02S2072164.1, on the reverse strand, counting down.
TGGGGATAGCCACATATATAGTTTTAGAAATATTCTATAAGGTCCAAAATCTTATCACAATTGAGCGTTGAGGAAGTCAAAAACCTATCCCTAGATGGTTGTTGGCCTATGCTAAATATCGTGCCATTAGTAGGAGAAGGGGTTCAGTTCTTTTGCATTGTATCTTGTTCCATAGTTGAGAAAAACATAAAAAAATAGTATTCTTTGAGAATAACATAGGAGGAGAGATTATGTATCAACCATACAGGCCACAGGTCAAAGAAACTCCACAAAGAGTGCCTCTTTCATTGTACTTGCATCATTTATATACCAGAGAAAAGAGAGCATAGAAACCTCACCTTCTAGGTATATTTTATCCCATATTAGGTTTCCTATGTCATATATTCTTATTTTTTGTGGATGGTTTGATTTTATTTTACTAATCTCTATTTTTTGCATTCTACCTTTTTCATGCATAAGCAAAAAATCAGTAACTAAGTATTCTGAGATTTGAAGGAAAAATGACTTTAATAGTAAATATCTTAGTATTTTATTATATCTATTGTGAAGAACTGTTCCAATGGAATATCCACAGTGGTTATAGATCACCCCTCTTCTTTAAGCCCATATCCCCCTTTCCCTCTCATGGAGTCTTATCCCCCATACTCTTTTGCCTGACTTGATGTACAATAGTGAGGCATTTTATTAATATAACCAAGTGTTCACATATCAAAATGTTGGCTCATAGGGCTTTCGGCATATAGGCTCTTCGGCCTAATAATAGCACAAACACTTTGGCCCAAAACATATATACAAAGGTTCTCTATCCCAAAACATATTGTTTCACCATCCTATAAAACATATGTACATTTACAAATTGGGGTTCATCATAGGGGTGTCACATTCCCCTCCCCCTTACTTATGCATTTTCCTTAGTGCATTATATATATACAATTTACATTCTTCAAAACCCCCCCAAAAAATAAATTATTCTTATTTCATGGTGCCTTCATCCTCCTTGTGTCGCATATTTAGGACCGTAATAGGTCCACTAGACCTCACTTGCTCCATGTTGTTGTTATTGAAGTTTGTTTCCTTATAGTGGTCTTCTTTTCGAGTTTTTTCTTCTTTTCTTCATTTTTTAGCTATGAGGCTTTTGGTCTATTCCATAGAGATACCTCAGGAAAGAATTTCATCTCACCATTTTTCTAACACACCACCATGATTCTGGCCACCATGCTAGAGTTTCCTCTTTCTTTTCGCACTCACCCTTCAAGACTCTGGCATCTCTTCTCTGCTACATATTCATTTGGAAATCGATCATTCCAAGGATTTCACACATAAGGAGAGAGCCAACTCCTCACCAGACCCCCCCCCCCGCACTAAGGGTCTGTACTCTATGGAAATCATAGGGTTCCAATGTCCTAACAATGGCCTTTCTTCTTGAGCTTCATGATAGTTTCATCCTCAATAGATATTATCTCATATGTATCACACACTTATAGTCATCATGCGATAACATCATAACAATTTCACCCATAAGTTAAATTTGTTTTCATAAGGAAATTCAAATTCCCCAAGTATGAGATTACATCTCATATTGTCTTGGCTCTAACTTGTTAGATGATTCTACACAACCTTCTTCTACTTGTGTGTCCATGGATCTCCTTCAATATTGTAAGGATTATAATGAAGGCCTTTTTTGATACCAATTGTTGGACACATTGACCACACTGAGAGGGGCGGGTGAATCAGTGTGAGGATCTTTCTACACTTCCTACAAAGCTTTAGTTAGAAACACCTTCAAGCATATTATTCATTTGTACTTAGCTACTTCCATGTATCAACACCATTCATCAATAAGGGAGAATTATAAGTCATCACCATAATCAACACAAATAACACCATCATATATGTAAATCTTGTGTATTATGTTTTACAGGAGACTACAATCTCATGGATTTATTAGCATCAACTGAAAAGAAAAACAACTCCAATAGAGTACCAAATATACATACAAGATCGGCTTGTAGAAAAAAATAATATATCAAATGTACCACCATACCTTCAGAAATAGCCTGTCACAACAATCTGTCACATCAAACTCATTAACCAAATCAGATCTACTCACCAATATCAATCACCAAGACAAAAATCTCAATCATATGCACAATATCAATCAGATGTGCATCAACCTACAACCATCACCAACATATGCCAACATGTCAAGACATGTATACAAATAATGTTTTAAGAACACCACAGAAACCACCAACAATATAACCAACACGTGTCTCTCACAGTGTACCAAATCATGTACCAACATCACCATACCATACACCTCATGTATATGCCAACTCATCAACTAAATGTCTCATTCATGAACTGATCCGGATTTAGGAGAGGAACAAACTGATTAACATAATGAATATAATAAACATAGAGATATGAAGAATAACACAGATATTCAGTGAACAATATCTTCTATTAAATAATGAAATAGGATGAAACTATAAAACTGTAGAACTGAAACACTTACTCGAATGGTGGTAGTTATCTCTGAGAAGAGATGTGGCTTCTACACGCATCCTTCTAGGAATAATGGATTACAATGAGGCTCCAAAGGCCTTTTTGATATTACTCATGAATTCCAAAACCCTAGACATCCAAAAACCTAACCCTAGATTTTGAAACGCCAAAAGTCATGTGGGCCCCTATGGGTAAGTTGGTTTGAGTTGGTACCTCAACTTCCCAGGGTCATAACTTTTGCATACAACCTCCATTTTAGGCGCATGATAGCCCGTTGGAAAGGTATTTCATAGAACTACAAATTATTCCATCAAAATCTGACTCTGTCTACAGTTTGACTATGGCAAGACAAGAAAACAATGTTTAGGGCTCCAAAACGGCCCTGTAAGTACAAAAAGATGTCTTGACGTGAAAACATACAAAATAATCGAGACAGGCCACCAGTATCCACCTGGAGGATGTGTGGGGCTTCAGAAAACCCCAAAAGTTTAGAATCCACAATTACAAATAAGTACAGAAGAACGTGTTGAACAAAAACGAACAAGAGGAGCTAGTTGGAATAGGTGTTTGGCCACCAATATCCACTTGGATCATGAACCCAACATATACTTTAACCATATACCAAAACATTCATCAAGAAAACCAACAAGATTCCTCTAGCAATACATCACAAATCCATAATCTAAATACCATAAACCCTTACACAAGACCATGTGCCAAAACAATACTTTTAATCTTGTAGAAATAATCAATACCTGTACCATACCATGCAACAATTGGAACAATTTTTGTTGGATTACTGAGAGGGGGGGTGAATCAGTAATATAACAATTTAATCCTTTTTAACCACAAACTATAAGTGTTATATCAATGTAGCATTATCATCCAATAGTTTTAGAATAAATAAATAATGAACAAATGAACAATCATACACATACACATTACACCAGTGTTTTTACATGGAAACCCAAAGCGAGAGAAAACCACACAATGTTTTTTCTTATATGTATTTAAGAATTACATTCATTAGAAGCATTGAATTCCTTTGTTTTCTAGATGCAACTAGAAGGGGGCTCCAACCCCTTATTTTCTCATGCTACAACATGAAGGAAGCTCCAACTCCCCAATTCTCTGGCTACAACTAGAAGGAGGCTACAGCACCCTATGTTTTTTGGCTACAATTGAAAGGTGGCTACAACCACTTGTCCTTTCCCCGTCCAACCACCCTGAAATATAAGTAGAATGATGAAACCATTTCCACACTATCAGTGTGAGATATACTACTGTAAACATATACCAATCAACCTGCACCAAAAATCCTGTAACAACCTGTACCAATAACCTGTGGCCACATGTACCATACATCAACTTGTACTTCAAACTATACCATAAACAAGTGCATCAACCACACACCAAGAAATTTGTAACAACCTATACCAATAACCTATTCCAACATGTACCATACATCAACCTATACCTCAACCTATACCATAAAGAAGTGCATCAACCATGCACCAAACCTGTACAAATAACATATCACAATAACCTGTCCAAACAACCTATGAGAACAACCTATCTCATCAATCTTATCAACCAAATCATATCTACTCACCAATATCAATCACTAAGACAACTCTCAACCATATGCACAATATCACCAAGATGTGCATCAACCAAGCATAACACAACAACTCATAATCATCACCAAGATCAATATGTGCTTCTAATAATATACCAAGACAAGTATCCTATATCATCCATAAACCATGTGTCAAAAAATACTACTAACAAGTGCCTCCAACCATGTATCGAGTATGTACCAATGATGCATCAACTACTCATCAACTATGACTCATCAATATGTACCAACACCATCAACTACACACATCATGTATGTGCAAACTCATCAACTACTTGTCTCAACCATGTACCCAACATGTACCTGAACCAAAAGCCATAATCAATTTTATCATCCAAATATGATTTGTAACTTTGTAATAGACCTGGTGTATATGATCACATACCTGCAAACCTTCCTTAACAAGAGACTAGCATTTTCATCAAATTTTACTTTAGTCTCACATGACTAGTTTTAGATTCGTCAACAACCCTAACTTGCAATAATCATAACTGTGTACCTATCATGAATAAAGTTCTAAAAATTGTACAAAATGTTTTTCAATGTCGTGTCTATAATTTCTCTAGGTTTCACTTCTTGGAACCTCCCAGAAAAGGAGTTATAGAAAAAATGGCATACCTTGCTAAATTATGGCTTATTTTAGAGATCGAACTTGTATAGAATTCCCTGCACGAAATATTTGTTGTATAGATCTGAAAATGGTACACATAATACTATAGACTGTACTCTAACCAATACATTTGGTCTTACTAAATTTGGATCTGTTATGAAAAAGTTATGACGTTTTTACCTGAAACACCTATTTTAGACTAATTTCAAGACTAGCCACAAACCCCATTTTCCATGGAGCATAACTCCAAAAATACAACGACCCACAAGATGAATTTTTTATCAAAGCTACTTGGACATGTTTCCTCAATGGCCTCCATATTTTGCAGTTTGAATCATTCTAGAAAAAAATTTATTGTGAAAATGGTGAGATGACCTGTAAATAACATACCTTAGAAAGCATCATCAAAAGACTTTATCCTCCCTTGAATTTCGGCCTTGTTTACTTTGCCTTCCCTCTGAAATTAACCTTAGATATCCTTTGGTTACCTTAGTCACTTGTAGATATTCAATATGCTCAAGTGTGATTAAATGAGAGACCCTTGCCTCTTATTTATACTTTTATGTAGCTTCCTCAAGGGGTTACCTTCTAACCATCTTAAACCACTTTCCTTATTTTAGGGCTAACCCACATCTAACCACTTGTCCTCTTAGTAATTTCTCCATTAACTTTTTTATTTAAATAATTTCTCTTGTACCCACTTTGACTTATAGTACACTCATCACTTCACTTTACTATTTAAATAATTTCTTCTTTGCAACCACTTTGACTACTTTGACCTTTTGGGGCTTCTATATGACTCATGAGTGTTCTCCAACTTCACATGTCCATAACTCTCTAACCGTGAGAAGTTATGTGATGTTCAACATACCACCAGAAATGACATGACATGTAATATCTATCTAGAATAGTCTTCATTTCAAATATATTAAAACTCATACCATTATACATCAAACAAACTTGGGTCCATTAACCAAACCTTTTTTCTACCGAAATTCTCTACCGGACTTTCTTCAAGGGTTGAAATCAATGAAAACCAACCCAAATAATCAACAATTCCAATATGCAAATCTAATGTGGCTATCGAATTGCCAACTTTCTGCAGCTACCAAATCACCCACAACTATCAAAATTGCTCTTTCTATAGCTACTGAAACCTGCGGCTACAGAAACACCCGTGACTACAGAATTACCATTTTTTGAAGCTATCGAAACTTTTTGTAGCTACCGAAACCTGCAGCTACAGAAACATCCATGGATACAGAATTGTCATTTTCTACAGCTACTAAAACCTGGAGCTACAAATTTGTCTCTTTTTGTAGCTACCGAAACTTGTGCTTCTTCAGACCTTCACTACCTCATATTTGTGAATGATGTACCTGCAATAAACCTTTCACCAAATAGTAGGTATTCAATATGCTCAAATATCCTCTACACAAGAGAGTCATCCAATCTTATTTATACTTCTCTAAGTAGCTTCCTCTAGGGGTTATCATCTAACCAACTTTACCCAACTTCCTTCTTTTAGGGCTAACCCACTTATAACCACTTGTACACTTCTAACCAATTTATCCACAAATAATAAACTCTCAACTTCTAGTTGCAACTAATTTATTTTTAAATGTTTTCTTATTGCAAGAACTTAACCCATGATTAACTCCTAGTTTCACCCATTTTGACTAGTCAACTTCTTCTAGGAGTTCCTAGAATAGTTTGACTTATTTGACTTTCTAGGGGATTGTAGATAACTCATGGGGGTTATACAACTTCACAAGGCCATAACTCTCTAACTATGAAGAGTTATGGGGTGTCCACATATCACTGAAAATGGCATGATAAGTATTATCCATCTAGAATAGTCTTACTTGCAAATACATTGATCTTCGTACCTTTATACCTCAAACAAAATTGATTCTCTTACCCATAAATTTGTGCTAACATACTTCTCCATGGGTTGACATCAATATATAAGGTTTGAAGTCAATGTACAATATCACTCTCCAAGGGTTGACATCAATGATAACTAACAATGAAAACTAATTGTCCATCAACCTAAGCCAATTGTCTAACAATCTCCCCCTTTGGCATTGATGACAACACTTAGTCATGATAACATTCATTACATCCATGACCACATGATAAAAAAAAATTGCATCAATGATATTACTATGACAATACTTGACATCAACCCTTTGACATCAATGACAACATAGTACAACACTCTTTTGAATAATCCTTGACATAAAACTCTTTCTTTGAGTGTCTCTTCCCATCCTTAATACCGAGTCCAACTCTTTCACCTGCTATATAATCCATCATTCCAATGCTCATGTTTTGCATCTCTATGTGAAACCACTCCACCTGGATATCATAAATTGTAGATGGGATTTCTTGTTTAGCACACACATTTTATACACACATTTTAACGATATGCACCTATCTTATCCCTCATGCCTCTCAGCTCCCTTTTCATTTTTCATATCTTCTCTTCAATTATAATCGATCTTACTCTATGTTTTCATTGATACTTATACCTTTACCATCTCAATTGTGCCTCTTAATTCCATTGGAAATATTCCACATATATAGTCCTCATTATAAACCTACTCATTCCTATTTGTACCCCTACTTATTTGACTATACATGAACAAAGTATGTTGGCTAGGAATAATTTTACAATTCTAGATATTAGAAATGCTTTCTTCTCTTTAAAACCAATAGTCATGATCTTTATGTTTTCCTATGAATTAAAATGTTCAATTCACATTTCTATTTTCATAACTATATTCCTATATTTATGACCTTTCTAATGGATACTTCCTTTCTCAAATATGAGTTATGAGCAGGGAGTTATAGTCATCTAAATATTGTCAATTCCCTCTTTTTCTCACCTTTCATCTGTTGAAATTAATTCCATACATCAACTCCTTTGGAATTCTGATACGATCCCAATTGGGTTTCTTCATGCCTATGTTTTAAGCAATATGCTCAATTTTTACCTTCATCCAGGCTCCGGGATAATAGTTACAATGTGTTGAAGTTTTGACTGTTTTCCCCTTTTAACATTGAATTCTACAAGAATATTCTCTCATCCTGTACGATTTTAGGCACCCAGATTCCAAATCTGGCTCCATGGCTATCTTACATGGTTCAATATCTTTCCATATACTTCTCCTATGTTGCAAATTGTCTTATGGGCATAGATTTATGCCTTCTAGAAGTAAAATGGTACTCAAATTATACCTTTCACTCTTTAGGTTGTAAGTTTATCATACAAGATCTATTTTTCTCATAGGATAGCTCATTGAAAATCTCTCAATAAGCTCTTTCATTTAATAAGTATAAATTTATCTAATACAAAACTTACATTCTCAAGAAATTTGAACTCCTAAAAATGTTTTTTAGGGCCTCAAAATGCCTCTACAAGGTTGTGACCTTCAAAACTCTAATAATTTTTTTAAAAACATTTCATTGTTACTACTTACATGAGCATTGATTTGGCAATTTGGGTACATGTGGCACCCGAATTGATTGTAGGTCATTCCCTTGGCCACCCTAGCCCTACCTCATCAACCCCTTCCTTCCTCTTTCTCTCTTTCCTCTTCCATCCTTTACGTTTATCACATTTTGTAATTAATAAAATAATTTTATTACGAGCCCTCTCATATCGATTTCTCACTTGGAACACACCTAACCTCATATGGGACAAGGGTCCCAACATTTCTTGTAGACTTCCATGAGACGCCCCTTCATTGGATACAAGGATGGACGAATCCCATCTCATGCCCCTTTTCCTGTGGCAAGAGAACTCATCCCCACCCAATATATAGCAGTGGAAGTCGGTGAACCATCGATGAAATTTGATGCATTTCTCATGACCAACATGCACAAGGGTTAATACCCCCTCCACAAATCCTGAATGATAGGTGGCATGGTTTTAGTAGTTTTGTATCACCAAAGAATTTTTGGAAAAACACTTGTTCATGATACAAAACCACTTGTGGTTTCATTCAATACCACCTCTCCTATTGTGGCTCCCACATCACTTGTTGATCCCACCATCACACACTGCAAACCCAATCATCGTGGATATGACTTGATGGTGGAGATGATAGAATATCTACGATTTTGGTTCATTTTTCATGGTGAAGTTGTTGGTAGGTTAACGATACCTCATGATGCGATACCACTTACATCCTAATGATACATGGAATCCCTTAATTGGTTTCACATTGCTAGCAAAATTTTGGAAATGGATTTGATAATGATGGATTACCACTTATGGTATCATCCTCCACTCCACTAGTTGCCTTGCCACCGTGGCCTGCCACCATGCCTGCCATATTGTCACCATCCTACCACCATGGAACTCCCACCATGCCAGTCCATTTCACCACTTCCACATCATCCACCACATGGCCTCCACGTCATGCTGACATCAAGGTACGAAAAAATTCCCAATTTTCCAAAATTTCAAAATTTCTCAAAAATGCCTATTTTCAAAATTTCCACCATGGATACCATGAAAATATGAAATTAAGATTGATATGGACAATTTTCAGCCCTGAGAATTTCAACTTGACCTATGTGCCTAAAAGTTTACACTTCCACGTCGAATTCTCCATGAATTTCACTGTAGAAATTAGGGATTTTCCCCAATTTCACCTAATTTCGCTATAGAAATTGGGGATTTTTCCAAATTTCACCTAATTTGACACTTACACATCGAATTCTCCATGAATTTCACTATAGAAATTGGGTATTTTTCCCAATTTCACCATGGATGCACTATAATGCCCATAATTCGATCAATTATAGGCCCAAAAATGTTCAAACATAGGTTAAAATTTGCACTTTTAACCCCTTGGCTCAATTCCCTAAAATTCCTCATGAATTTTCCCCCAATTTCATCAGAGTAATTTTGACAAATACGTTACAGATTTCCTGTTATCTTAATTGTGCAATTTCATCTTTTGCATGTTGATTCTATCCCATGTAGGCTCAGTGTTGAACTTGTCTCTTTGATACCACAATGTAATGTCCCTATCCTCCAAGTAGAGCCATGCCGCACAAAATTTTCTTTTATACCATTTATTAATTATCATACCATGCATATGCAATGAATATGTATTTCTAACGGCATAAAATGTATACAAATATACCACAACATAGTTCACATAATTAACCATGAGAAAATAATTATAAACACAAAAGAAACTTATATTTTTTTGTAAATTACAAATGCATGCAGACCTCAGACATTCCCCCTATCCATAGACCACATTTCTCATAATCTCTTAGTAGTGAATCACCCTCAAGCTAGGGCTATGAATCCACCATGACAAAGGCACTCTCACTAGTCCCACTAAGTTCATATAACACTCAACAAAACAATATATGGCCAATGGCACCAACCTTAGCATAAATTTTGCCTCACAGCCTCTCATTCCCCACAATATATCCCACCCCAGGAACTGGATCCCTTCACCACTCCACAGTCCTTTGACTGTCCCACTTCCCTTCTAAGGCTTCAAAAATAGGCCAATGAGGAAGTCTCAGAGTGATATGGCACTTGGAACACATAACTTCTCTCAAAGTGTTATGGCACCCACTAGGGAAACACACAAGGAAGATTGTTCCTAGTAATTCTCTCGCCCAAAGAGAATGCTCCATGGTCCTGACAACCATGTTGTTCAAGCCTGAACCACCAAGTATTTACAGGGTAACCAAAGCTCCAAATATTACACTCTCTTGACAATGGTATGGATGATCGAATGAAATGAATGATTCAATGATTGAGAATCACACTAAATTCCCAATTTATATATGCATGTATCATTTTTTACACTTGGAACTCAAGGAACTACCTTGTCCCCCACTTATAATTCATTCCCTTCACTTAGTAACTTAGGATAACATAATAATATAAATACTTAGGACTTAGGAATAAAATTATTTAATTCCTTGGCTTAAGCCCCCTTGACTTATCCCCTCTTCCTTAATCCCTTATCCCCCTTTCCCTCTCATTGATTCCTATCCCTCAATACTCATTTTTTTTACTTGGTCTGCAACAATGATGTATTTTATTAATATATCCAAGTGATTACACATTAGAATTTTGGCTCATAGGCCTTTCAACATATAAGCTATTTGGCCTAATAATCACAAAGAAACACTGACCCTAAACATATATACAAAGTCCCTCTGGCCCAAAACATATTGGGTCACCATCCTATAAATCATATGTACATTTACAATTGGGGTTCAGCTTGGGGGTATTACACTACTTATTGAATTTCAAGTGCTCTTGCTAGCGTAATAAAAAACAAACATACCATCTATCTCTATGCATTCACATTTCATTTACCAACTCAATCTTCATCTATATTATTATCTTCTGATAGAGAGTTGGCTTTATTGTGAGCTTTCAGGGGCTTGATATATTTTTGTAGTGGAACAAGTCAGGAGAATACATCTCCACTCATATTCAACTCCATTTGACCTCATTAAAATCACAATCATATTTTCTGAAATACATGCATCATGCGCATATATTAGTGATATATATTATTTGAGTTTGTCTATGTATCTCCTCTCTCATTCTAGCAATTTCTTTGAGGGCCTATAATTTCACCTCAATTAGCTAAAATGTGAGATTTAAAGTGCACTATTACTTGATGTTTCTTGCGATATAATATTTTCCTAGAGGAAAAGGTGGTCTATATTTATATAGGTGTAAGAGAGTGGATATTATAGGTTGAGGTGGATCCTTTGAGGGGATAGTTACAATCTCAACCCATCGTTCAACGTAGAATTCTTTTCCAGAGGGATCCTAGGGAAGGGTCAACCGACAATTCCTCAAGAATTATATTCTCATTAATAGGATCCCAAGGAAGGTTCAGTTGACCCCTTGTTGAGCATTGTATTCTCATCGAGGGGAGCCCATGGAAGAGTCAACTAAGCCTTCCTTTATCATAGTATTCTCATTGATCGATATCTTAGGTAAGGGTTGACTGACCCTTTCTATGGAATAGTATTCTCATCGAGGGGGAACCATGGAAGGCTCAGTCTACCCTTCCTAAAGCATAGTATTATCCTCAAGGGGGATCCATGAGAAGGATCAAATTACCCTTCCTCTAGCATATTATTATTATCGAGAGGGATCCTTGAGGAAGGGTTGATTATCCCTTGAACTAGATTAATATTGTTCTTGAGGGGCTACTTGAATAAGTGTTGACTGACATTCCTTAAGAATAATATTCTCATCGAGAAAAATCCTAAGGAAGGGTCTACTAACCATTCCTAGAGATTAGTATTCACATCAAGGGGGATAATGGGGAAGGCTTGATTAACCCTTTCTGTATCTTGGTATTCTTTTTGAGAGAGAGATTGAGGAAGGCTTGACTAATCTTTCCTTTATAGTGGTATTTTCATCGAGATGGATATGAAGGAACACTAAGTTGGAACCTCCTCTAGATTAATTTTCTCATCAAAGGGGAGTCCACATAAGGGTAGGATGACCCTTCCTCCAACTCAATATTCGTATTGAGGGGGAGGCCAAGGAACGATTGACTGATAATTCCTCTAGATCAATATTTTCATTGAGTAGGTCCTTGAAAAGGGTCGACCAAAAACATCTCGCTTGAAGAAAACATAATTACATTCAACTATTTAAATAATTCAAAGATGTCTTTGCATGGACATATAAATATATTAAGTCTTATGACCCTATCATTTTCCAACATCAAAT
>JZKD02S2072153.1:33703-51298 GCA_000966675.3 Picea glauca | reverse complement strand
GCACTATGCAAGAGAATGTCCACTACCACCTGCGACATGCATGTATTGTCGTGCAACAGATCACGATACAGAGGATTGCACAACACTGTTGGGGAAGATACAAGAAAAACATAATTAGAATAATCGGAACGTATAGTGAATCTCTACAGAAGCTAGAGAAGATGGAAAGAACATCAACATAGTGATGCACATAGGTGCTAAAACAGGAGATGATGCGGCTAAACAGGAACCAGTACAACACCAGTGGATTAAGAAGAATACCGAGCCACCTAAGTGATTTCATGCAGGAAAGGAGAAGGAGACCTTTAAGGAGGCCATCCAGGAATTTCCTAAGCATAATTTTGTGTCTACATCTACTGCACAACATACCCAAGACATCCCAACGTATGAAATGCCGTCAACATTGGACCATACTAGTGAAGTCCACAAAGGAAACCAAGTAAGTTGTATTAAAACTTTCCTGCAATCCTGTATTCAATTATTTAAGGATCCATCATCTGTTATAATATTACAGAATTTGTTAGATATATGTACCACAAACTCCGAGGGAAAGTTAGAACAGAGGACCATCAATCACCTCAATGCCAGAAGGAGAACCAACAAAGAGTTTATATTGAATGCCAACATCAGATATTTTAACATGGGTGATGTGATATTAGATCTGTGATTTGAAGTGAATGTATTACCCAAAAAGACATGGAAATGCATGGGAGAACCTACCTTAGTCTACTCACCAGTCCAACTGAAGTTAGCAAACCAACATAGAGTTTTTCCAATAGGGAGGTTGAAAGGAGTGAGAATAGATCTGGATGAAGTGTGCACTAAGGAAGACTTAGAAGTGATCGAAATCGTGGATGACACAACACCATATCCAACATTACTGGGATTGGATTGGGTGTTTGAAAATCAAGCGATAATCAACCTAAAGACTAGGAAGATGACATTTGAGTCAGGAAAATACAGGGTTATTGCGCCCCTATATCCATCTGAAGCCGAACAATTTGTGGAACCAACATGTCTATATCTGGAAGAAATTAACCAGTTGTACTAGACCACCGCGCGTGCCGAATATTACATTAATCCAACTGCTGATGGTGTACTTAGCTAGAGAAGTATCACATCATGTGCTTCTGACTGAGACACAGGTCTGGAGAATTGATAGCAGTGCCTACATGAGGTCTCAACTAAAGGATGCACACAAATAGATCACGCAATAAGGTGGGTTGGGACAAAAATCAGAGAACCTCCAAGTTTCCATGGAATCGACGACTTGGAAGAATTCTTAATGAGATATGAGGAGGAATTATCAGACAACCAAAGATTATTATCTCTTGACATAGCACTTAAGGCTACAACTACAAGATGGTTGGGTGTGCACAAACAAAATATACATGACTGGTACCAATGCAAAAGATTACTGCGCATCAGATTCAATGCAGAAAAAAAGAGGAGTGAAACTCATAAATATAATGGACATGAAACACCTGTAGAACACTTGGAACAATGCAGAACACAGTGGAGGATGATGCCACCTGAGGAATGGCCTCAGTATTTCATTCACACACTGGAATGAATTATGGAAAACTGGTATGTAGACCAAGAACTGTGCAAAGGCACCACTGAATGGACAATATTACAATAGAATTTCATAGCCACATTCTCATTCGAACATGAGAACCCCAACGCCGATTTAGCTTTAAAACAAATTAGAGGCTTGATGTTCATTGATAAACCAGAGCTGGACCTTATGACCGAATATCAACATCAGAATAGGTGGACAATAAAAGAATTGCTGTCATGCTATTGTGTAGAAGAAGACATACCAGACGAAGAAGATCCACACAATATCCAGACTCCAGATATCAAAGGAGAAAGGGAGGTAGCAGGGCCCTCCTTAGTAGCATAATAATTTACTGCGCCGATTAAAGTAAAGAAGGTCAATATTGGAACAGAGGAGAATCCCAAGATGGCCAGTATTGGGGATTATTGGGATGAGCAAATAGTGGAAAGGATAACATAGTTACTATGTGAGTAGAGTGACCTGTTCCCAACATTTTTCACAGAAATGAAAGGTATCGCAGGAGAACTTGGAGATATGAAGATACCTCTCAAACCGGAGGAAGACCTGTCAAACAAAGGCCTTACAGATTGAACTCCATATACAAGTAGAAATTAAGAGCAGAAATCGATATAATGTCGGAAGAAGGAATCATAGAATCAGTAGAAGAATCAGAATGGATAAGCCCCATGGTAGTTCAGGAGAAGAAGCAAGGAGGCATAAGAATCTGTGTAGATCTAAGAAATCTCAATGATGCTTTCCTACATGACCCCTTCCCTACACCCTTTACAGATGAAGTCCTAGAAAATGTGGGAGGTTAGGAATCATACTCATTCATCGATGGATTATTAAGTCTACCAACAAATCAAGATAGCACCATAAGATCGATACAAGACTACCTTTGTGATAGAATGGGGATTGTACCAGTACACAGTCATGCCCTTTGGTATGAAGAATGCACCAAATTGTTTTTCCAGAGTAGTCATTGCTGCCTTCAAAGAATTCATCCATCAATTTCTAGAGGTATATTTGGATGATTGGAGAGTGTACAACCTGTTGAAGGATCATGTAGAGGTGTTGAGGTTGATGTTAGAAATATGTAGGCAATGCCAAATATCCTTGAACATTAAGAAATGTATATTTGGAACACCCTTCGAAATTCTATTGGGTCACATAGTATGCAAACAAGGTTTGATCATGGATCCTACAAAGATTGCAGTAATAGTGAATTTACCACCACTGAAATCAGTGGGCCAGTTGCGAGCCACATTGGGACATACATGATATTACATAAAATTTATAAAGGGGTATGTGCAAATCACTGCTCCAATGGAGAAATTGCTCAAGAAGGATACTAAATTCCAGTGGAATGAGAACTGTCAGCAAGGGTTGGACACCCTGAAGGAGAAGATGGTCACAACACCCATATTAGTCTTTCCAGATTGGGAGAAGACATTCCATGTGCATGTAGATGCATCGGCCATAGCCCTGGGAGCTATTCTAGTGCAACTAGGAGCAAGGGATTTAGAGCATCCCATAACATTTGCAAGCATAAAACTGTCAGACTCCGAGCATAATTACAACACTATAGAGAGAGAAGGTATGGAAAATGTGTATGCAGTTCAAAATTTAAAGAATTACCTACTTGGAAAACATTTTAAGATGTTCACAGATCATTCATCCCTTAAGTACCTAGTCAACAAGCTAGTGTTGGGGGGGGAGAATTTGTCGATGGTTACTTTTTTTTCAAGAATTTGAATTTGAAGTCATAGTTAAACCAGGGATGCTAAATGAAGGACATGATCACTTGTCAAAGGTCACCAATGGCAAGGAGCCTACAAACTTAGAGGATACCTTCCCTGACGCATAGTTATTTTCAGTCCAGGTCGTAGATGGTTATTTTGCTGACATTATTGAGTATTTAAGTACATGGATTGTGCCACAGGATGTTAGGGTCCTAACCCACACATAGGTAGAACAATATATTCGGATGTAATGAAGGTCAATATTAATAAGGCCTTTCAATAAAATTGAATAAGATAGATGTAAGAAGACCTAATAGAAGTTTCCGCTTCTGGAAGGATCTTCCTCTAGATGCTTCTTTTTAGTATAAATAGGAGCTGAGGGTATGAGAACCCTAGCTTGGATATTATTGTAATAGAGCTCTTCTCAACTAGAGGTTTCCCCCTCGAAGAGGCCCGTGAACATTGCTTTCAGATTCAAAGTGCTATTTCTGNTTCTAGAAGCAGAAGCTTCTATTAGGTTTTCTTACATCCGCCTTATTCTATTTTATTGAAAGGTCTTATTAATATTGACCTTTATTACATCCGAATACATTGATCTACCTATGTGAGGTTAGGACCTTAACACACAGTATATGGAAATAAGGATGCCAAATCCATTGCCAATAGGAGGACCCTGGTGTGAAATTTTCAAGACACATGGTCATGATCCATATCATTTTCCTATGATGCAGAAATACCAGACAGTACCAAAGAATGCATACTGCACTTTTTGCAAGTCAGTAGGACACGATGACAAAGACTACATAACAATGGATCTGATGAGGGAAAGGACGTCATACACATATAGGGTGCAATCTGAAATGATGATAGGGCAAGATGCACCTTAATTTAATCATCCGCCACCGCAGTATAATACTGTGTCGTGGCAGTATAACAACACGTAGCCACAATATAACACTGTGCAACCACAGTATAACCCTGTGCAATATGATCAAGTACCTCAAGACAATACACCTCGTGGAGATCGTGCTAGGCACAGAGGAGGAGGACGAGGTAGAGGATGCTTTGGATGTGAAAGAGGTCCAGAAGTGTGCCATAAATACCAACAACCAGGGCACTATGCAAGAGAATGTCCACTACCACCTGCGACATGCATGTATTGTCGTGCAACAGATCACGATACAGAGGATTGCACAACACTGTTGGGGAAGATACAAGAAAAACATAATCAAAATAATCAGAACGTATAGTGAATCTCTACAGAAGCTAGAGAAGATGGAAAGAACATCAACATAGTGATGCACATAGGTGCTAAAACAGGAGATGATGCAGCTAAACAGGAACCAGTACAACACCAGTGGATTAAGAAGAATACTGAGCCACCCAAGTGATTTCATGCAGGAAAGGAGAAGGAGACCTTTAAGGAGGCCATACAGGAATTTCCTAAGCATAATTTTGTGTCTACATCTACTGCACAACATACCCAAGACATCCCAACGTATGAAATGCCGTCAACATTGGACCATACCAGTGAAGTCCACAAAGGAAACCAAGTAAGTTGTATTAAAACTTTCTTGCAATCCTGTATTGAATTATTTAAGGATCCATCATTTGTTATAATATTACAGAATTTGTTAGATAGATGTACCACAAACTCTAAGGTAAAGTTAGAACAGAGGACCATCAATCACCTCAATGCCAGAAGGAGAACCAACAAAGAGTTTATATTGAATTCCAACATTGGAGATTTTAACATGGGTGATGTGATATTAGATCTGTGATTTGAAGTGAATGTATTACCCAAAAAGACATGGCAATGCATGGGAGAACCTACCTTAGTCTACTCACCAGTCCAACTGAAGTTAGCAAACCAACATAGAGTTTTTCCAATAGGGAGGTTGAAAGGAGTGAGAATAGATTTGGATGAAGTGCGCACTAAGGAAGACTTCGAAGTGATCAAAATCGTGGACAACACAACACCATATCCGACATTACTGGGATTGGATTGGGTGTTTGACAATCAAGCGATAATCAACCTAAAGACTAGGAAGATGACATTTGAGTCAGGAAAATACAAGGTTATCGCACCCCTAGATCCATCTGAAGCCGAACGATTTGTGGAACCAACATGTCTATATCTGGAAGAAATTAACCAGTTGTACCAGACCACCGCACGTGCCGAATATTACATTAATCCAACTACTGATGGTGTACTTAGCTGGAGAAGTATCACATCATGTGCTTCTGACTGAGACACAAGTCTGGAGAATTGATAGTAGTGCCTACATGAGGTCTCAGCTAGAGGATGCACACAAATAGACCACGCAGTAAGGTGGGTTGGGACAAAAATCAGAGAACCTCCAAGTTTCCATGGAATCGACGACTTGGAAGAATTCTTAATGAGATATGAGGAGGAATTATCAGACAACCAAAGATTATTATCTCTTGACATAGCACTTAAGGCTACAACTACAAGATGGTTGGGTGTGCACAAACAAAATATACATGACTGGTACCAATGCAAAAGATTACTGCGCATCAGATTCAATGCAGAAAAAAAGAGGAGTGAAACTCATAAATATAATGGACATGAAACACCTGTAGAACACTTGGAACAATGCAGAACACAGTGGAGGATGATGCCACCTGAGGAATGGCCTCAGTATTTCATTCACACACTGGAATGAATTATGGAAAACTGGTATGTAGACCAAGAACTGTGCAAAGGCACCACTGAATGGACAATATTACAATAGAATTTCATAGCCACATTCTCATTCGAACATGAGAACCCCAACGCCGATTTAGCTTTAAAACAAATTAGAGGCTTGATGTTCATTGATAAACCAGAGCTGGACCTTATGACCGAATATCAACATCAGAATAGGTGGACAATAAAAGAATTGCTGTCATGCTATTGTGTAGAAGAAGACATACCAGACGAAGAAGATCCACACAATATCCAGACTCCAGATATCAAAGGAGAAAGGGAGGTAGCAGGGCCCTCCTTAGTAGCATAATAATTTACTGCGCCGATTAAAGTAAAGAAGGTCAATATTGGAACAGAGGAGAATCCCAAGATGGCCAGTATTGGGGATTATTGGGATGAGCAAATAGTGGAAAGGATAACATAGTTACTATGTGAGTAGAGTGACCTGTTCCCAACATTTTTCACAGAAATGAAAGGTATCGCAGGAGAACTTGGAGATATGAAGATACCTCTCAAACCGGAGGAAGACCTGTCAAACAAAGGCCTTACAGATTGAACTCCATATACAAGTAGAAATTAAGAGCAGAAATCGATATAATGTCGGAAGAAGGAATCATAGAATCAGTAGAAGAATCAGAATGGATAAGCCCCATGGTAGTTCAGGAGAAGAAGCAAGGAGGCATAAGAATCTGTGTAGATCTAAGAAATCTCAATGATGCTTTCCTACATGACCCCTTCCCTACACCCTTTACAGATGAAGTCCTAGAAAATGTGGGAGGTTAGGAATCATACTCATTCATCGATGGATTATTAAGTCTACCAACAAATCAAGATAGCACCATAAGATCGATACAAGACTACCTTTGTGATAGAATGGGGATTGTACCAGTACACAGTCATGCCCTTTGGTATGAAGAATGCACCAAATTGTTTTTCCAGAGTAGTCATTGCTGCCTTCAAAGAATTCATCCATCAATTTCTAGAGGTATATTTGGATGATTGGAGAGTGTACAACCTGTTGAAGGATCATGTAGAGGTGTTGAGGTTGATGTTAGAAATATGTAGGCAATGCCAAATATCCTTGAACATTAAGAAATGTATATTTGGAACACCCTTCGAAATTCTATTGGGTCACATAGTATGCAAACAAGGTTTGATCATGGATCCTACAAAGATTGCAGTAATAGTGAATTTACCACCACTGAAATCAGTGGGCCAGTTGCGAGCCACATTGGGACATACATGATATTACATAAAATTTATAAAGGGGTATGTGCAAATCACTGCTCCAATGGAGAAATTGCTCAAGAAGGATACTAAATTCCAGTGGAATGAGAACTGTCAGCAAGGGTTGGACACCCTGAAGGAGAAGATGGTCACAACACCCATATTAGTCTTTCCAGATTGGGAGAAGACATTCCATGTGCATGTAGATGCATCGGCCATAGCCCTGGGAGCTATTCTAGTGCAACTAGGAGCAAGGGATTTAGAGCATCCCATAACATTTGCAAGCATAAAACTGTCAGACTCCGAGCATAATTACAACACTATAGAGAGAGAAGGTATGGAAAATGTGTATGCAGTTCAAAATTTAAAGAATTACCTACTTGGAAAACATTTTAAGATGTTCACAGATCATTCATCCCTTAAGTACCTAGTCAACAAGCTAGTGTTGGGGGGGGAGAATTTGTCGATGGTTACTTTTTTTTCAAGAATTTGAATTTGAAGTCATAGTTAAACCAGGGATGCTAAATGAAGGACATGATCACTTGTCAAAGGTCACCAATGGCAAGGAGCCTACAAACTTAGAGGATACCTTCCCTGACGCATAGTTATTTTCAGTCCAGGTCGTAGATGGTTATTTTGCTGACATTATTGAGTATTTAAGTACATGGATTGTGCCACAGGATGTTAGGGTCCTAACCCACACATAGGTAGAACAATATATTCGGATGTAATGAAGGTCAATATTAATAAGGCCTTTCAATAAAATTGAATAAGATAGATGTAAGAAGACCTAATAGAAGTTTCCGCTTCTGGAAGGATCTTCCTCTAGATGCTTCTTTTTAGTATAAATAGGAGCTGAGGGTATGAGAACCCTAGCTTGGATATTATTGTAATAGAGCTCTTCTCAACTAGAGGTTTCCCCCTCGAAGAGGCCCGTGAACATTGCTTTCAGATTCAAAGTGCTATTTCTGNTGCTGCCTTCAAAGAATTCATCCATCAATTTCTAGAGGTATATTTGGATGATTGGATAGTGTACAACCTATTGAAGGATCATGTAGAGGTGTTGAGGTTGATGTTAGAAATATGTAGGCAATGCCAAATATCCTTGAACATTAAGAAATGTATATTTAGAACACCCTTCAAAATTCTATTGGGTAACATAGTATGCAAACAAGGTTTGATCGTGGATCCTACAAAGATTGCAGTAATAGTGAATTTACCACCACTAAAATTAGTGGGCCAACTGCGAGCCACATTGGGAAATATAGGATATTACAGAAAATTTATAAAGGGGTATGCGCAGATCACTGCTCCAATGGAGAAATTGCTCAAGAAGGATACTAAATTCCAGTGGAATGATAACTGTCAGCAAGGGATGGACACCCTAAAGGAGAAGATGGTCACAACACCCATATTAGTCTTTCCAGAATGGGAGAAGACATTCCATGTGCATGTAGATGCATCGTCCATAGCCCTAGGAGCTATTCTAGTGCAACCAGGAGCAAGGGATTTAGAGCATCCCATAAAATTTGCAAGCATAAAACTGTCAGACTCCGAGCATAATTACAACACTACAGAGCGAGGAGGTATGGAAAATGTGTATGCAGTTCAAAATTTGAAGAATTACCTACTTGGAAAACATTTTAAGATGTTCACAAATCATTCATCCCTTAAGTACCTAGTCAACAAGCTAGTGTTGGGGGGGGGAGAATTTGTCGATGGTTACTTTTGTTTCAAGAATTTGAATTTGAAGTCATAGTTAAACCAGGGATGCTGAATGAAGGACCTGATCACTTGTCAAGGGTCACCAATGGCAAGGAGCCTACAAACTTAGAGGATACCTTCCCTGACGCATAGTTATTTTCAGTCCAAGTTGTAGATGGTTATTTTGTTGACATTATTGAGTATTTAAGTACATGGATTGTGCCACAAGATGTTAGGGTCCTAACCCACACATAGGTAGAACAATATATTCGGATGTAATGAAGGTCAATATTAATAATGCCTTTCAATAAAATTGAATAAGATAGATGTAAGAAGACCTAATAGAATCTTCCGCTTCTGGAAGGATCTTCCTCTAGATGCTTCTTTTTAGTATAAATAGGAGCTGAGGGTATGAGAACCCTAGCTTGGATATTATTGTAATAGAGCTCTGCTCTACTAGAGGTTGCCCCCTCGAAGAGGCCAGTGAACATTGCTTTCAGATTCAAAGTGCTATTTCTGTTGTTATTCTTATATCATTTCAGTGTTATTTTGGTGAATGTTCTGGTTATATTGTTGTTATTCTGCCATTACTAGCATTTTATTTCTATTCTGCATACATTTTATAACTGGTATATTACAAGTGGTATCAGAGAACTTTCCTTGGAAGAAAGTGTGGGTTAATTTTTTTTTCAGGGTAGAGACATATTCTGGCGTCTTTAAGCCACAAATATTTATCGTTACGCGCATAAACCTGCAGTTGAGTGATTCATACACGCAGGAAATGCAAGTGGTACTTAAGCACACATCTGTTGGCCACCCTTGTAACCCATGTTGATACCCCTTCGAGTGGTAGCGCATCAGACAACACCTATGTATGGATCATCCTAGATTACCTGAAGCCCTCTTTAGATAAACTGATCGATCGCCTGACTGCTATAGTGTCACCGAGAACAAAACTCAGGAAGATACTCTCTAGTACCTGGTAGTCAGGTAGTACGGCTAAGGGTATGATCTATCCTCCTTAGTTAGTGCCCTGAGATATTGCGCCGAGTACTACTATTGGACCCCACACGTATATCAGAGAGCTATAGCATAGGGAAAACCCTTGTCTGTAGAACCCTTGAATACCTAACCCTTGGGGGATAGAAACATAAACAAATTAAAACATACAAGATCTATTGTCGCGCAACTGTGTTCGGGTTGCCAAGTAAATACACATTTATTTCTGGTTAATCATTTGGGCATTTCCTCTCTGCAGTATTCTTCATACCGGAGTATAACTCTGTAAAAAAAAAAAAAAGTCTGGAAATTTTTTCACCATTATTTCAGACCTATTCCATTGGATTCATCTCTTCGCCCTTATCACATTNTAAGGTGGGTTGGGACAAAAATCAGAGAACCTCCAAGTTTCCATGGAATCGACGACTTGGAAGAATTCTTAATGAGATATGAGGAGGAATTATCAGACAACCAAAGATTATTATCTCTTGACATAGCACTTAAGGCTACAACTACAAGATGGTTGGGTGTGCACAAACAAAATATACATGACTGGTACCAATGCAAAAGATTACTGCGCATCAGATTCAATGCAGAAAAAAAGAGGAGTGAAACTCATAAATATAATGGACATGAAACACCTGTAGAACACTTGGAACAATGCAGAACACAGTGGAGGATGATGCCACCTGAGGAATGGCCTCAGTATTTCATTCACACACTGGAATGAATTATGGAAAACTGGTATGTAGACCAAGAACTGTGCAAAGGCACCACTGAATGGACAATATTACAATAGAATTTCATAGCCACATTCTCATTCGAACATGAGAACCCCAACGCCGATTTAGCTTTAAAACAAATTAGAGGCTTGATGTTCATTGATAAACCAGAGCTGGACCTTATGACCGAATATCAACATCAGAATAGGTGGACAATAAAAGAATTGCTGTCATGCTATTGTGTAGAAGAAGACATACCAGACGAAGAAGATCCACACAATATCCAGACTCCAGATATCAAAGGAGAAAGGGAGGTAGCAGGGCCCTCCTTAGTAGCATAATAATTTACTGCGCCGATTAAAGTAAAGAAGGTCAATATTGGAACAGAGGAGAATCCCAAGATGGCCAGTATTGGGGATTATTGGGATGAGCAAATAGTGGAAAGGATAACATAGTTACTATGTGAGTAGAGTGACCTGTTCCCAACATTTTTCACAGAAATGAAAGGTATCGCAGGAGAACTTGGAGATATGAAGATACCTCTCAAACCGGAGGAAGACCTGTCAAACAAAGGCCTTACAGATTGAACTCCATATACAAGTAGAAATTAAGAGCAGAAATCGATATAATGTCGGAAGAAGGAATCATAGAATCAGTAGAAGAATCAGAATGGATAAGCCCCATGGTAGTTCAGGAGAAGAAGCAAGGAGGCATAAGAATCTGTGTAGATCTAAGAAATCTCAATGATGCTTTCCTACATGACCCCTTCCCTACACCCTTTACAGATGAAGTCCTAGAAAATGTGGGAGGTTAGGAATCATACTCATTCATCGATGGATTATTAAGTCTACCAACAAATCAAGATAGCACCATAAGATCGATACAAGACTACCTTTGTGATAGAATGGGGATTGTACCAGTACACAGTCATGCCCTTTGGTATGAAGAATGCACCAAATTGTTTTTCCAGAGTAGTCATTGCTGCCTTCAAAGAATTCATCCATCAATTTCTAGAGGTATATTTGGATGATTGGAGAGTGTACAACCTGTTGAAGGATCATGTAGAGGTGTTGAGGTTGATGTTAGAAATATGTAGGCAATGCCAAATATCCTTGAACATTAAGAAATGTATATTTGGAACACCCTTCGAAATTCTATTGGGTCACATAGTATGCAAACAAGGTTTGATCATGGATCCTACAAAGATTGCAGTAATAGTGAATTTACCACCACTGAAATCAGTGGGCCAGTTGCGAGCCACATTGGGACATACATGATATTACATAAAATTTATAAAGGGGTATGTGCAAATCACTGCTCCAATGGAGAAATTGCTCAAGAAGGATACTAAATTCCAGTGGAATGAGAACTGTCAGCAAGGGTTGGACACCCTGAAGGAGAAGATGGTCACAACACCCATATTAGTCTTTCCAGATTGGGAGAAGACATTCCATGTGCATGTAGATGCATCGGCCATAGCCCTGGGAGCTATTCTAGTGCAACTAGGAGCAAGGGATTTAGAGCATCCCATAACATTTGCAAGCATAAAACTGTCAGACTCCGAGCATAATTACAACACTATAGAGAGAGAAGGTATGGAAAATGTGTATGCAGTTCAAAATTTAAAGAATTACCTACTTGGAAAACATTTTAAGATGTTCACAGATCATTCATCCCTTAAGTACCTAGTCAACAAGCTAGTGTTGGGGGGGGAGAATTTGTCGATGGTTACTTTTTTTTCAAGAATTTGAATTTGAAGTCATAGTTAAACCAGGGATGCTAAATGAAGGACATGATCACTTGTCAAAGGTCACCAATGGCAAGGAGCCTACAAACTTAGAGGATACCTTCCCTGACGCATAGTTATTTTCAGTCCAGGTCGTAGATGGTTATTTTGCTGACATTATTGAGTATTTAAGTACATGGATTGTGCCACAGGATGTTAGGGTCCTAACCCACACATAGGTAGAACAATATATTCGGATGTAATGAAGGTCAATATTAATAAGGCCTTTCAATAAAATTGAATAAGATAGATGTAAGAAGACCTAATAGAAGTTTCCGCTTCTGGAAGGATCTTCCTCTAGATGCTTCTTTTTAGTATAAATAGGAGCTGAGGGTATGAGAACCCTAGCTTGGATATTATTGTAATAGAGCTCTTCTCAACTAGAGGTTTCCCCCTCGAAGAGGCCCGTGAACATTGCTTTCAGATTCAAAGTGCTATTTCTGTTTTTATTCTTATATCATTTCAGTGCTATTTTGGTGAATGTTCTAGTTATATTGTTGTTATTCTGCCATTACTAGCATTTTATTTCTATTCTGCATACATTTTATATCTGGTATATTACAAGTGGTATCAGAGCACTTTCCTCGGAAGAAAGTGTGGGTTAATTTTTTTTCCAGGGTAGAGACATATTCTGGCGTATTTAAGCCACAAATATATATCGTTACATGCATAAACCCACGGTTGAGTGATTCATACACGCAGGAAATGCAAGTGGTACTTAAGCGCACATCTGTTGGCCACCCTTGTAACCCATGTTGATACCCCTTTGAGTGGTAGCGCATCAGACAACACCTGTGTATGGATCGGCCTAGATTACCTGAAGCCCTCTTTAGATAAACCGATCGATCGCCTGACTGCTATAGTGTCACTGAGAACAACACTCAGGAAGATACTCTCTAGTACCTGGTAGTCAGGTAGTACGACTAAGGGTATGATCTATCCTCCTTAGTTAGTGCCTTGAGATATTGGGCCGAGTACTACTATTGGACCCCACACGTATATCAGAGAGATATAGCATAGGGCAAACCCTTGTCTGTAGAACCCTTGAATACCTAACCCTTGGGGGACAGAAACATAAACAAATTAAAACATACAAGATCTATTGTCGCGCAACTGTGTTCGGGTTGCCAAGTAAATACACATTTATTTCTGGTTAAGCATTTGGGCATTTCCTCTCTGCAGTATTCTTCATACCGGAGTATAACTCTGTAAAAAAAAAAAAATTCTGGAAATTTTTTCACCATTATTTCAGACCTATTCCATTGGATTCATCTCTTCGCCCTTATCACATTCATCCATATCATTTTTTTGGAAAAATTGTTTTACCCTGCCTGCCCCTTTCAGTTCGCCCATATTCATGGCCCATACTCATAGCCAAGACTTGGAATCTTGCTTCAACGCCTTGCAATCTGGTGTCATTGAGACCCAACAAGAAGTGAAACAACTTAGTGCCAATGTTTCCACCATCAATACAACCATGCAGTCCTCCATGGGAGAAATCAAACAAGACCTCACCACCTAGCTTGAATCAGTCTTTTCGGCACTCTACACCAAAATGCATATCCCTACAAATAACCCTTCCTCTTTCTCACCCCCACATACTGAAGGTGACCATTCCTCTCATTCCTATACCTTGCAGAACCATCACTTTCAACATGACCTACGCCTTCCACAGGTGGATGTGACCAAATTTTATGGCTCAAACTCCACTGGTTGGGTAATGCAAATGGAACATTACTTCTCTTTATAGAGCATTATAGATGACTTGGCCAAACTACGGTATGGTGTTCTCCATCTAGATCAAGAACGTTGGCAATGGTGGCAATGGAGAAAATTTTTGCATCAAGGGTATATTGCTTGGACACAATTTGTGGCAGAGATTTATGAACACTTTGAAACTGAAACCAACCATTTGGGCCGTTTGAAAAAGCTGAAACAACTAGGAACAGTGGAAGACTTTATAACTGCCTTTGAGCACCTAGCTTTTAGAATAGAGGGCATGTTTGATGCCTTTTTCCGAGAGTGTTTTATTAGTGGGCTCAAGGATGAAATTCGGGCCCATGTCCTCATGGCTCAACCTGAGAGTTGGGTGGAGGCTACCAAAAGAGATAAAGAACCACAATAGGTTGTATCTTCTTAAAACCGCAAACCCTCCTTCATCCCTCACCCTAAACCAGTAAATCCCACTGCTCCCTCTGCTCCACTACCAAAAATTGACTCGGGCTGAAATGGATGAACGCCAACTCAAAGGCATTTGTTATACCTATGATGACAAATATTTCTCGAGCCACAAGTGTAAAGAACAAAAGATTTTTATGTCCATCTCCGAGGAGATTTCAGAAGAAGATGAAGAAACTCCCTCTATGTCTGAATCACCTGAATCCACTGACATAACCCCTCCCTCAGACCCTCTCGAAGTAGATCCTGTCATTTCCCTCAATGGTCTCACTGGCTTCTCTGCTCCCCAAACCCTCAAGCTAATCGGTTACATCAAGCATCCAAAGGTCATCATTCTAGTTGATAGTGGCATCACCCATAATTTTATTCATCGCCGCATTGCCCAAGAAACTCATTGCTACATCCATGCTGTCAATAATTTCCAAATCATGATTGCCAATGGTGGTTCCATGAAATGTGGAGGGCATTGTGAAAATGTGCATCTCCAAATTGGTGACTACCACCTGAAATCCCATATGTTTTCTATCGACATGGGAGGTTGTGACATTGTGTTGGGTGGAGACTGGCTAAGAACTTTGGGTCCCATTCTCATGGATTTTAAAGACTTAACCATGCAATTCGACTAGGAGGGTCACCAATATAAGTTCCATGGAATCACCACCGGTTCACCTGATATCATTAGTTCCCATCACATGGAAAAGTTTCTCAAAAAGGATCATTCTGGTGTTATCGCCCAACTCCATGCCATACAAGCAACAGAGACACCCTCGGTATCGCAAGACCTCCAAGCCATCCTTTCTAAACATCAATTGGTCTTTTCCACTCCCCAAGGCCTCCCTCCTTTTTGTGGTGTTCATGATCATTCCATTCCCCTTGTACCAGAAAGCCTTTCTCCCAATATCCGTCCGTATCGTCACCCCTTTTCCCAAAAAAATGAAATTGAGAAAATGGTCCAGGAACTCCTTAATGTAGGCGTTATCCGCCCTAGTATGATCCCCTATTCGTCTCCTGTGGTCATGGTCCTGAAGAAATAAGGTTCTTGGTGAATGTGTCCTAACTTCTGTGCCCTCAACAAACTTACCATCAAAGACAAATTCCCATTCCTGTCATTGATGACCTCCTGGATGAATTGAGTGGCACCCAATTCTTCACTAAATTGGATCTTCATTTGGGCTACCATCAGATACGTATGAAAGTGGCAGATATCCCCAAGACTACCTTTAGAACTCATGAGGGCCACTATGAGTTTTTGGTCATGCCCTTTGGCTTGTGTAATTCCCCCTCCACCTTCCAAAGCCTCATGAATCATGTCTTCCATCCTTTTCTCTGTCATTTTGTCTTAGTTTTCTTTGATGATATCCTCATCTATAGAAAAACCTGGAAAGACCATCTTGCTCATGTGGACCGAGTTCTCCATCTACTCTCTCAACACCAACTTTTCCTGAAACAGTGTAAATGTGCTTTTGGTGCCTCAGAAGTAGAATACTTGGGTCATCTGGTTGAAAAGATGGCGTCAGGGTGGATCCTAAAAAGATTGAAGATATGAAAGACTGGCGTCACCCAAAGACTTTTAAGATCTTTCATGGATTTCTAGGCTTAACAGGGTATTATCGCAAGTTTATTAAGAATTATGGGAAGATTGCAGCACCTCTCACTGCTCTCCTAAAAAAGAACTCTTTCACTTAGAATCCAACCGCTTCTCAAGCTTTTCAAACCTTGAAGATGGCCATGTGCACCACTCCAGTCCTCGCCCTTCCCGATTTCACAAAGACCTTTGTGTTGGAATGTGATGCCTCAGGGAAAGGAATTGGTGTTGTCCTTATGCAAGAGGGTCTACCTTTGGCCTTTACCAGCAAGAAACTATCTGAAATAAATCTGGGCAAATCCATCTATGAAAAGGAAATGTTGGCTATTCTGCATGACATGGATCTATGTCGTCCTTATCTATTTGGTCAACGGTTCCAAATTAAGACGGACCATCAAAGCCTCAATTATTTTCTGGAACAACGCATTTCCTTCCCAGAACAAAAAAAAATGGGTAACTAAACTTTTTGGATATGATTATGAGATCATTTATAAGAAAGGAAAAGACACTGTGGTTGCGTATGCACTTTCCCAAAAATATGAAGATGAAGGATCCCTTTTTTATCTTTCATTCATTGTACCATATTGGCTCCAAGCCGTTCGCTAGGAATGGCTACAAGATCCCAAAATTTTGCAGCTGATCCAGCAATTGCAGTCCAATGCTCCAGCTTCCCCAGGGTACTCTTGGCTCCATGAGGAACTTCGATACAAAGTCTGTTTGTATTTAAGTAAACAATCAAAGTTTAAATACACAGTACTTTCTGAGCTTCATGCTACACCCACAACAGGGCACTCCGGGTTCACCAAAACCTATGACAGGGTCAAACGTTCCTTTTTCTAGGATGGCATGAAACATGACATTCGTAATTTTGTAGCTGAATGTGATGTGTGTCAATGCAACACAGAAGAAATAGTGAAATCACCAGGCACACTACAACCGCTCCCGATTCCACCTGCTATTTGGAAGGATATCTCTATGGATTTTATTACTGGCTTACCCAAATCGGGAAATAAATCCGTCATCATGGTGGTTGTTGATCATCATTCCAAGTATGCTCATTTCTGTGCCCTTCAACACCCATTTACAACATCCATGGTGGCTCAAATATTCATGGATCAGGTCTTCAAGCTTCATGGCATGCCACACTCTATTGTTTCTGATCACGACCCAACTTTCACAAGCAATTTTTGGCAAGAACTGTTCAAGATACAAGGCACACAATTGCATCTCAGCACAACTTATCATCCCCAGACTGATGGCCAAACTAAAGTTGTCAACAAGTGTTTGGAAACATATTTGAGGTGTTTTGCCTCGGAAAAGAAAAATCAGTGGGCTCAATGGTTACCCCTAGATGAATGGTGGTACAACACTTCATACCATA
>JZKD02S2072153.1:0-20915 GCA_000966675.3 Picea glauca | reverse complement strand
TGCTTCTCTTAATAGACACATTTAGTATAAATAAGGGTCGAGGGTATGAAAACCCTAGCTTGGATATTATTGTAACAGAGCGCTGCTCGACTGGAGGTTGCCCCCTTGAAGAGGCTTGTGAACATTTCTTTTTGAATCGAAGTTCTTTTCTATTGCTATTTCGTATAGCATTTATGTGTATTGTGAAGATTATGCTGGATATTTTACTGTTATTCTGCCATTTCAGCATTTTATTTCTGTTCTGCATATTTTATATATATGGTATCTTGCACAGATCAAGTGGATCATTGCGCACTAGGGCATAGATCCACGCACAGAGATTTCACAATTTCAGGATGAATCTTTGCACAAAGCTTCTTCTGCTCAGTTCCCATCAATCACAGTTTCAGGTCCCGGCAACGGAACCATTTGTTGGCACAGGAGCAGACCCAGGGTTCAACGCTACAACAACACACCAACAAAACCCTAACTACCGACCCTTTCAACAACACCTACGAAGTAGATGAAGTCTCACCCGAGGTAGAGGCAGGGGTGGTTTCAAGACTCACGTGTCTACAACCTTAGCCGAGACACAGATCTGTGATTATAACACTTAGCAATCACCTAGCACAGATTATTCATCAATATTCAACCCTCATGATACTTCGCAGATAGCACAGAGCATTGCAGTATGTACTTAGATTTAAGATAATTCATCACTTAGCCACAACAAGATAGATTAGATTCAGAAGATCAAGCACTAAGAATATTACATACCAGATCTAACATCCATTCATATCTCAGAAGCACAAAGAATAAATAGATATATCTAAACACATCAAAGAACTTATCAAAGGAAGAGTCGAACACATCAGGTTGAGGCATAGATCACAACACACATATTTACCATGGTTCATGCCCACCCTGGGGCTACATCCACAAAGTCTTCTTCTGTATTATCTTCAGTTAATTAGGTTACAGCACAGATCCATCCAAATCCCTCTTCGCATAGGACAAAAGATCTCTGCAGCTCGCTAGATCCTTCTTCCTTTCACTTCAAAACAAATCCTTTCACAACCTCCTACAACAACTTGCATTGAGCTCTGCAAGTCTCTTACAATCATGCACAGAGCATTTACAATCCACATTCTATCACACAAATATCATTACTAGAACTAATCCATCGGCTCTCTTATACCTCACCTAGACATCTATATATACATACAAAATAGGCCTAAACATGGGTAAACCCATGGGCCGACATCCCAATCCCATTACATTATCCCCAAAAACCTAAAAAGGACCCAAAAATGGTCTAGCTTCCACGATTTCCACTCCGCGTTGAGCTCCATCTTTGACAAGCTGTTGAAGTCCCAAAAACGATCAAATATGAGTGTTCCTCAAAAATTGGTCAAGTCCAACACTAATATACCTTCCTCGAGGGCCGCATAGAGACTCTTTCTCTGTTGCATTGTACGACTTCGCAACATCTATTGCAAATTATGTTATAAAGCCTGCTACAATACTGTCAAGCCAAAAATCTACTGTGTGGGTGAATTTGTTATTCACTTGTTGTAACTGCGCAATTTGAATCGGGTTCCACTCTAACTTTCGGATCTGATTTGTTGTGTGGTTTTATTTCAACCTCAATATCCACTCCTGCAATAAGTGTGGAAAATCACAGAAAAATACTTCATGCAGATCAGTAAACACATATTTCTCAAGATATTTGTACAGTGTTACTCCGGGGTTTTTGTTATCTTGTTGCGCAAACTCTAGCTCCTTTGTTTTAAACCATCTCTCTATTTCCTCCTTCGTGGGTCTCTAGGGTATAAACATTCCCTTCTATATTTTCACTCTTTTTGACACTTCGGTCCCATATCTGACATTCTTTTAATAGTTTTTCAACATATCAAACATTGTTTTAACAGATCTTCAACAGATCTCATCCACTCAATCCTATGTTGTTCCAACTGGAAATGAAACCATTTGTTGGTTTCTTATCTTATTTATACCTTTAACATGATTTGACCCAGGTTCAAATCTACTAGGGATCCAACAAAGCCTCTAAAACTATCAGCCCTCTTGGTAAACCAGAAGGCAGCACAGTGCACAGAGTGCACTACGTAGTCTCACCCGAGATAGTCTTAATGGGCGACTGCAATGCACACATGCTTGTAGTCCATATTGAATGGGGATCTGTGAATTGCACACTGTGGACTCTATCTAATTATTAAAGCAATATATCATCATTTTCATTCATGCTTGTAGCGTACTTAGATCCATTAATTCATTCATACATCATTCTAACACCTGCTTATTAGCAGTAAAAGGGACACAAACATTCAATCACATAACATAGGTATATTGTGGTTCACCCCCTCCTGGGATACGTCCACAAAGATCTGGATCTCAAGCTCTTTTATTATGGAGGTTCCAAAACTACAGTGCTACGTGCTTTACAAATCATCCTAAGTCGGGTCGAAATCTATTATGAGGCGTACTAGATCACACCAGGCTCCTCAAACTGTGATCTAACCCTCAATATCTACCCTTATAACTCTCTACAACTCAACAACTTACAAGATTGGATCGGATTACAGTCGTGTTATAGACCAGTTACTCCTTCTCACATGAGTAACACTCAATAAGAAAAACCCCCACCTAGACCTCCTACGTATCTATTTATATGTGTTTTTGGTTCATCAGCCATTACATTCTCTTTCCAAAACCCTAACATAGTTAGGTTTTCTTTCATGTTGGCCTTGCATGCTTTCCTCATCTCTATGTGCATTTTCCTTTCATCCACTACTTTCCATGCCAGTTGTCTTTCTTTCCCATCTTCTTCCATGCGCACCTCGCATGCCTCCCTGCCAAATGTATTTCCTCCATGTCATTCCTTTTCCCCAAAATGGGTTTGTTCCCAACAAACGTATAAGGGCATACACCCCCACCATAGTCTCCATCATTTTATGCTTCATCTCATTGATTATACAAGGGTTTTCTAAGAGAAGTATAAGGGCATACACCCTCTTAGCTTAAACCCTAGCTAGAGAAACTTTCCTTGGGAAGTAAAAGGGATTACACCCCCAAGTAGGTAGCTTCTCTAGATATTTTTTTATTTGAATCCATTAACCCAATAGTAAAGGAACTAGTCATATGGTTTTTCATTGGAGATATAAAATCATTAGCTTGGGAAACGCAATTTTTTATCTTTTGAAAAGTTTCTTGATTGAAGTTGGTTTGCCTCATTGAGAGGAGTCTTCCCCTACTAGGGTGTCCTCTCTCTCTTGTTACTTTGATTTATGTTACAAACCATAGCCTACAACCATTAGGGTTGATATAACCTAGATAAACTACTAGCCATAACTCCTAAACTAAACCTAGATTAGCTCCTAAATTTTGTTCACTATTAGCACACAACAATTTTGGGAAAAATCAAAGTTTTGAAGGAATTAAAGTAGCACCAGAAATATAGGAAAACCATCGCCAGAAATAAAGGAAACGTCGCATCGATAAAAGTAGTTAGAAAGTGGACAAATTGGTGTGGAGCAGTTGGGAAGTGAACAAGCATCGACTTGGAGCAATGGTTGGATCAAGGACTAGCCATGATTAAGTCAAGGAAAAAGTGGACAAACCTAATTTTCTTAGGGTTAGGGTTTTTATAAGGGCATTGTCCCATTTTTGTATTAGTAGAATGTATTAGGACCATGAGATGGTTAGCAGGTATTGTTGGTGTGTATTTTTTAGATTGTAATTGGTCCTTTAGTGGAGTAGAAAGTCTTGTGGAGATATTTTGGCGATCTGCGGAGGTCGAACGTAATGGCGAAAGAAATGTACAATGTGCATCACTAACTTTTCCAACAATATGAATAAAGAGCTGAAGCGACAAATATTTGTGGACGTATCCCCAGGGGGGGTGAACCACGATATATTTGTGTTTTATGTGACTGTATGCAGTGTTTATAGTTGCATTTACTTTGATAACTTGTTATTATGAATATGTTTCTCGTTAAAGGAATGAACATTGCACGGTAGGAATAAGTTAATCTAACATGCAGAACAACACTAAGTAAAGGAATGTTATAGTTAGTAAATACATCGAAATCTTGTATTACAGTAGATTAATACTTGTTTATGATCAAACGTGTCTAGAATGATTAATAACATCCTATTAGAATATTATTGAAAGTGGTTTGGAATAATATCTAATGAGAGTTTGAAGGTTAACAATAAGTAGGTTAAATTCCTCTGAGAGAAACACATCCCATCCCCGGGTTGCATACATCTGAGTCCTGCGAACACCCATAGAATCCATCTCAGGTGAGATTGTGCAGTGCACTCTGTGCGTTGTGTTTCCTTCTAGTATCTAGAAGGGTTGTTGGTAGAAGGGTTTGTTGGTAATATTGTAGTTAGAACCTGGGTTAGCCCATATCAAACACCAATGGTTTCGTTGTCGGTTGGAACTCAGAATATTAGATCGAGAGGGATGTATCATGAAGTATAGTGTGAGGGTTTAAGAAAGGGAAATTTTGTAGGTTGGAATCCCACGAAAGTGGAGATTGAAAGATGGTTGACAGTTCAAGAACTAGAGTTTTCCCATAAAGACAATAGAAGCTCTAGGTTTAAGCCAACACAGTATTTGGAGAGATATCTATTCAGGGAAATACATGAGAGTTTCTTTAGTGAGTTTCCCACGTTGTTACAAGATTGGATAACACGGTTGAAATATACCCATCCAACAAATAGATTTAGATCAGTGGAGTGGAAAGAAGAAAGTATTGCATCGTTGAAAAGGGTAAATAAAAAAATTCACGCACGCAGTAGATTTATGGCTAGACAACATTATAGTGGCGTATATCACTAAGTTTGCAGTAGATACATCGAAGTATTACAATGTAGCAGAGAAATATTTTCGTAAGGGTCCAAGGGGAAGGTACATCAAATCATTGTACACTTTGTTAAAGATATTATTGCATGATAAAGGGGTATTAACCATGGAATCAGACAGCTAAACTACCCTGCATGCATGGGGGATTTAGGGGAAACACAGAGGAAGGTCTGAGATGGAGGGGGGAATGGATAGAGAAGAGTGAAGTAAAGAGAAATATCCCATTATGATGAATCAAGAGGAGATCCAAGAAATTATGCATAAGGAAAGAAAGACGTGCAGTGGAAGACCCTACCAATATAAGCTTAATAGGAAGAAAAGAGAAGTAGTCGAGAGGGAAGGCTTGGAGAGTGATGAAGAAGAGGTAGAGGATCTACGTGTTGTGGATCACACTGAAGAAATACTATGCGCCACATATGAAATAAATACTAGAGGAGCAAGGTCTAATGAGGAAGAAGATACCCCTATCCAGATCTGAATTAGTGCAGAACCTACAACCCCATGTACGATTAACACATTAGCAAAGAAAGAGTTGTTTAGTGAACCCGCGACTAATGGTCAGAGGAATCCAGAAGATCAGAAGATAAGTGAGGGTACAAGTGTAAGTACCAGCAACAGTACAGGTAGTGTTACAAGTGGAAGTACCAATAGAAACACCAGTGGGAGCTCAATTCTGAACAACAGTACACAGATAGTAGTACCACGCGGAGCAGGTACAACACATTATACAATGGCAGGCATAGATCCAATGATAAGATTACTAGAATTTCATGGGGATGGATCAAAATACCTAGAGAAACACCTATTCCTGTGTGAGAGGATATGGGAAGCAAAAAGAATCATTCATGAGGCAAAAAAAGTAGTGCAACTAGCAATAACATTCAAAAACTGTGCACTGGATTGGTACATGAACCTAGCAGTAAACAATTCACAGGGTGTACTGGGAACAGTAGCAGAGATCAAGAAGTCACTGATCATGGAGTTTTAGAGGCCAAAATAGGAGGATCAATTTATGAATGAGATGATTGAGGTTAAATAGAAACCAAGAGAGTTTGTATGGGACATTGATCAGAAGTTCAAGACATTAAAAGGTTAACTGAAGTATCCCATTTATGACATGCAACATAAACAATTTTTTATAAATTCTCTGCTACCACATTTCAAATATCCATTGAGATAGCAGAAATTTCAAAACCAGGAAGAGGCACTACAAGCAGCAATGCAATTAGAGGAGAACCAGTATAAACAGATAGATCTAGCTATAGAGGAGTTGAAGGAAGACCTGAATAATTTGACAATGCAATTAAATAAAAATAAAAGTAGGAAGAAAAGAGAAGCAGTGTGGTGTACCCTATGTAGATCAGAGGGACATCACAAGAATGAGTGTCTGACATTTGCGAAGTACCTGGGAGTAGGAATGCCAAATCCATCACCTACATGAGGGCCTTAGTTTGAAATATGCGAGACAGGTGGGCATGATCCTTATCACTTCCCTATGATGCATAAGTACAAGACAGAACTGAAGAGTACTTTATGGAACTTTTGTAATTCAATGGGACATGAAGACAAAAATTGTAGAACTATGGAGTTAATGAAGGAAAGAACCATAGATGCATACAGGATGCAGGATGAGTTGATTGCAGGACAAACTACACCACATTTTGGAAATGCGCAACAATTTCAAGCAGTGCCACAATTTCAGCAACCCCCGCAGTATAATCAGGAACCATAGTATCATCAACAGAACATGGATCCACGGGAGAATAAAGGAGGATTCAGAGGCATACAAAGAGGAGGAATGGGAAGAGGCAGAGGGAATATTATCTGTGATAATTGTCAACAACAATGACACTATGCCAGATATTGTCCTCAACCAGCAGCAACATGTATGTATTTTCGCACAGCAGATCACGTGACAGAAGAGTGCCCAAAGTTAATGACAAAGATCCAGGAGAAGAGAAATCTAAATAACCAGAATGTTCAATGGATTGCTACATAAATAATCAATCCTGAGAGTAAAATCAATATAGTCACTAGAGGAGGAGTGAAGACAAGAGAATATGCATAGGATCACAAGAATGAATCTCATATTGGATTCAGAAGAACACTCAGCCATAGCAGCAATTTGTGCAAATAAGGAGAAGGAAACTTTCAAGGAAGCAAAGAAGGAGTTCCTGGAGGAGAATTAAGCCTCCACATCAAATATTGTGTCGAGGTATGATACTCCTATTTTATATATGCCTCGGTCTTTGGATCATGCTTACAAAGGAGAGAAAACAAAGAAAGTAAGTAACTTAAAGAATTTCCTGGAATCTTGCTTTAAATTACTTAATGATAAGAATGTCATGGATTTGTTTAAAAATATGCTTGAGAAATATAGCATATAAGAAGGGGTAGGAACAAAGCCTAAGAATATTAATCAAGTCCATAGAAAGAAAAGAACCAGTAAAGAGTTCAGATTGAATGAAAATATAGGAGACTTTAATATGGGAAATGTTATCCTAGACTTAGGATCATATGTCAACATTTTTCCAAAGAAAACTTGGGAAGCAATGGGAGAACCTACACTAAGGTATTCCAATATCCTATTGAAGCTATCAAACCAGTAGAGATTGATTCCCATAGGAAGACTGAAGAATACCATAGTGGATCTATATGGTGTGCGCACCACAACAGACTTTGAAGTAATGGATATGGTGGATGAGTTTATACCATTTCCAACACTTTTGGGAATTGATTGGGCCTTTGACAATCAGACCATCATTAATTTAAAGACTCGAAAGATGATATTTGAAGCAAATAATTTTAGGGTAGTAGTACCCCTAGATCCCTCAGATTGCGAAAGATATGTAGAACATGTGTCTGACAGTGTTCTAGAGGATGATGTCAACCTATTGTATAGGACTACTACGCGAGAGGAAGACTATGTGAATCCAACTACAGATGGAGTACTCAGTTGGAGGAGTATCAATTCCGATATGTCAGATTCAGATACTGGAGTAGAAAATTGGCAGCAAAGATTGAATGAAATATATACTAGGAGGTGTGCCAGAGTTACAGCGTAGTAAGTTGGGTTGGGACAGAAGTAAGACAGTTTCCCATATTTACTGAAGAGGACAAATTAGAAAACTTCCTGATAGAGTTCGAATCAAAGGTTTTGGATAGTCAGATATTACTAGTGTTGGATATGGCACCAAGGGACACACCTACATGATGGTGGGGTGCACATGAGGTAATTCGGGACTGGTATCAATGTAAGTGATTGATGCACATAAGATTTGGTCAAAGTTAGCAAGATAGACACTTACAGAAGTATGATGGAAGAGGGAAACCAAAACAACATATAAATGATTGTGCCACTAAATGGAGATTTTTACCACCAGGGGAATGGAGGCATTACTTTATTCATACATTGGAAGGAATACCTAGAAATTGGTACAAGGAGTGAGAACTGCGTAGAGAAACTACGAGTTGGGGTGCAGTGCAACAAAACTTTGTTAGGACCTTTGCATTTGAAAGTGAGAATCCATGGGTGGATCTAGAATTACAGTGGATGAAAAGGAATATATTTGAAGAATATGGGGTATATACAGTAACAGTAGACATAGATTACAGAAAATAAAAACTTGAACAATCAGTTTATTGTTATCATGTCGCAGAGGATGATAGAAGTAGAAGACAATCCATGTGACATACAGATAGTAGAAGGGGAAGGATAAAGAGGGTTGGAAGGACCCCAGTTACAATCAGAAGAATTTATTGCACCAATGAAGATTGAAAAGGTCAATATTGGGACTGAAGACAAGCCCAAGATAACCAACATTGGATATTACTGGGACAGTGAGACAATGGAAAAAATAACTAAATTACTGCACGAGTATAGTGATTTATTCCCAACCACATTTTCAGAGATTAAAGGGGTAGCAGGATAACTTGGAGAGATGAAGATGCCCCTCAAACCAAATGCAAGATGAGTGAGACAGAGACCATACATATTAAACCCCATCTATAAGCAAAAGGTTAAGGCAAAAATTGATAGAATGCTAGATTCAGGAATCATAGAGCATGTGGAAGAATCAGAGTGGATTAGTCCAATGGTGGTCCAGAAAAAGAAGACTAGAGGGATTGGGATATGTGTGGATCTAGAAAAGTTAAATTATGCATGCAAGAAAGATCATTTTCCTACTCCATTTACAGATGAAGTTTCATAGAATGTGGGAGGACAGGAAGTCTACTCCTTCACAGATGGATTTCCAGGTTACCATCAGATTAGAATTTCTCTGGAGGACAGGTACAAAACCAAATTTGCAACAAAGTGGGGGTCATATCAGTACACAGTAATGCCTTTTGGTTTAAATAATGAACCAACAATATTTTCCAGAGTAGTAATAGTTGCATTCAAGGATTTTATACATAAATGTTTAGAAGTTTATCTGGATGATTGGACAGTATTTAGTTTATTGAAGGACCATGTAGAAATTCTGAGGTTAATGTTAGAAATATGTAGGAAATGTCATATTTCCTTGAACATTAAGAAATGTATATTCAATACACTGTTTGGCATCCTACTTGGACACATTGTATGCAAACATGGATTCATAGTAGAACCTACAATGATTATTGTTATTGTAAATTTGCCACCACCAAAGTTAGTGCGCCAGTTGAGAGAAACATTGGGCCACACAGGGTACTACATGAAATTTATAAAGGGCTATGCAAAGATTATTGCGGCCATGGAGAAGCTACTAAAGAAAGACATAAGGTTTCAATGTAATTATGAATGCCACGAGAGCTTGGACATATTGAAGGAGAATATGGTGACAACACCAATTTTGAGATTTCTAGATTGGACAAAATAATTTCATGTGCATGTGGACACTTCGTCCATTGCACTTGGAGCATTTTTGGCACAACCATGTGAAGGAGACATTGATCACTCAATATATTTTTGCTAGTAGAAAGTTATCTGACTCTGAGCATAACTATAATACTGCATAATTTTATACACTATTTATTGGGTCAACATTTTAAGATGCTCACAGATCATTCTGCTTTGAAGTACCTAGTTAACAAGCCAGTGTTATGGGGAAGGATATGTAGATGGTTGTTATTGTTTTAGGAATATGATTTTGAAATCATAGTAAAACCAGTGAAACTAAATGCAGGACCATGTCATCTGTCAAGAATTACTAATGGAGAGGAGCCAAAGAACTTGGAGGAGAATTTTTATGATGCTAACTTATTTTATGTTCAGATTGTTGATGATTATTTTTCTGACATTGTTGGATTTTTTAGCACGGGAATGGATCCCAAGGAATTTACCATCACATAGAAAAAATAGTTGGTAGTGTGTGTTGCATACTATCAAGTGATTTCAGGTCATTTATACAATTTAGGTGCAGATGGAATTCTGAGAAGATGTGTGATGGAGCATGAATGCTCCATGATGCTAGTAGAAGCACATGAAGGAATAGTTGGAGGGAACTATGCAGGAAAGCCTACAACACAAAAGGTGGTGTGCGCAGGATTATGGTGGCCTACAGTACATAAGGACGTAAAGGAATACTGTCATACTTGTGATGTATGTCTGAGGGTGGGGAACCATCTAGAAGGGATGAAATGCCATGTATGTCCCAAGTAACTCTACAAGTTTCTGATAAATGGGTTGTGTATTTCATTGAACCCATTAATCCACCAGCAAGGATATCATGAGCCAAATAAATCATCACTACGACAGAATACTTAACCATATGGGCATAAGCATCCCCAGTGAAGGACTACAGCGCAGTTTCTCTTTGAGAACGTGGTGACCATATTTGGATGTCCTAGAATGTTTTTGAGTGATCAGGGAACTCATTTTATTAACAATACAATCATAGCTATGAAAGAAGAATTTGAGATATACCATCAGAAGAGAACACCTTACCATCCCCAAGAAAATGGTACAGTAGAATATTTTAACAAGATTCTAGAGAATGTACTGACAAAGATTTGCAATATGAATAAAGATGATTGAGATTTGAAGGTATCAATAGTATTATGGGCTTACAGGACTACATGCAAGAAGCTTATAGGACAAACACCATTCAGACAGGTGTATGGGAAAGAAGCAGTGGTTCCATTGGACTATTTAGTACATAGTCTGTGCATTGCATCAATCACCAACATGACAGAAGAAGGTGTTTCGCAAGAAATATTTGATCAGTTGGTGGAGCTGGAAGAAGACATAATTTTAGAAAGCTTCCACCAGGAAGTACAGAAAGCAAAGAACAAAGCTTGGCATGATAGGCACATAAATAAGAAAATGTTTAAGGAAGGAGATCTAGTTCTCCTCTATGAAAACATGTATTTACAGCACCCTGGGAAGTTTAAGATGCACTAGTTAGGGCCTTATCAAGTAGAGACTATCACAAAAGGAGGTGTTTTGAAACTAAAAGATCTTCCAGAAAACAATCTCATAGAACTAGTGAATGGTAGTCGACTGAAGTTGTATCAAGACAGTCAACCTAACAACCTAGGGTGAAAACAGAGAGAGAAGGTATGATTGTACATATTGTATATAGTAGATGTTAGAAGAGAAAGACAAAAATCCATAAAAAGAGGAAAGGTAACAAAAAGACAAAAAGATAGGAGCACATTAGAGGTTTTGATGGAACATAATTATTAGAATTAACAAGTGCGCTGCAAAAAAACCAGTGTTCAAAACACTACGCACTGAAAAATAGTTGAAAGACAAAAAAGTGGAGCACGCAGGAAAAAGTGAAAACTATCAATGCAGAACAGTTGTCATTTCATCATCCCACTATAAAGTCGAAAAAGGGAGGAAATATGGTCATTTGTGTTTTTTTTCACTAAGAAAAAGAGAAAAGAGAGAGAGTTGAGAGGGAGAGAGTGTGAAGTGATCACAACAAGTGGATATTTGTGGTCAGCAGTTCAAATTTCAGCAGGATGTCGCCACCAAGAGTTGGAGCGCCGAGTAGCATTGGGTGAAACACGAGAAGTAGTGCTCGGGTGTCACAAATAGGGATGCAATATATGCCCATAGTTGTGGACCTGGATGAGATTCACATGCCAGAATATGAGCCTACTACCACACATGTGGAGGAGGAACAAAACCCAACACAGGAGGTCAGGCATCCAAAGGAGCATGTAGAGAGGACATAATCTGACGCATCCAGGGGAAAAAGGATGTAATAGGGAGAACAGGCCATAGATTCAGCGTAGGAGGGCCTAGAGATAGAAGAATAGCATGAAACAGACTGACAGGGAATACCAGAGGTCGAGATGTCGTCCCCGCAATGGAAGAAGAAGTAGCGAGCTAGGAGTAGTGCGCAAGGAATATCACACACATAGGCGAAATTGGAAATCATGATGCCAAATATCCTCGAGGGAGTGAAGATTGAGGATGATATGGTGGGAGGAGTAGATACCATCAAATACTTCGATCATGGAGTATAAAACACAGTCAAACTCCTAGATTTAGCGCCACAAAACTATTTAGAGAGCAAGGGAGAGGGCCCATCAGGGGCGCCACTATTGGAGCTTGCGTAGTGGATATTGGGGCTCTACAATACATGAATCATGAATTTTCTTGATACACCGCACTTTGAGCATAGCAAACACATCAATGGATGTGTGAAGAAACTCTTAGAAAGGGTGCATGGAATAATTCTATGGATAGATAGGCCAGTTCCTATCAATGTCGATTTGATCGCAGCAATCACGGGGCTACCCAAGGGTGGGGAGAAGCCAAAGAAATACTTAGAAGATAACACAAAAGAAAAATTCATCTCCAACGAAATTAAGGCAAAGTATGGCACAGATAGAGGTAACAAGGGAATCAGGATCAGTGACATAAATGATCATGAGATGAGGTTTTCTACAAGGTCGTTAGGATGTAAAATAATGCGCAAGTGCAGAAAGGAGGAAGTACCAGTAGGAGTGGTAGTAGCTACATTACAATGCACGAAGGGGAGCTCGATGAGTTGGGCCCCTAATCTACTTAACTCTTTATTGGAGGATTGCAAGGACACGCAGGATTGGGGCTCTGAGTTCCACTACTCTTGGGCACTCATCCTCATTACATTGGTAGGATGGCAAGAACCAACATACAGTATGTTCCTGCAAAGGACCGGAAAGTGTGGTGCAGCCCGCTACACGTCGCTTTAAAGCACAACAGACCCAAAGGAAAAGAAAATAAACAACGACGTATTCGCTCTATACCTGTCGGAGATCCAGAACCGGTTACCAAACACATGAAGGATTTCCCCAGAAACTGTGAAGGATTTAGAAAATTTCCAAGCATCGCGCCATAGCATGTGGCTACAGGAAAAGAGGGATCTAGCCAAGGAGTGGCTACAACTGAGTTACTACGTGATGACGCAGGACATCCAAATGGAGGTCAAGGAGTGGCCAGAGGAGTGGAAAGTGCCAATGATCCAAAAAACAGCACGAACAATACAAACTCAGACGCAGGGTAGAACAGTCCCCGCGCAGGAGACATGGAGGAATGGCGCCAGTAAGAAGAAAAAAGAAACACAAGCTTTAGTGGGGACAAGCAGCCCTATACAAAAGAAAAGTAGGAAACAAAATAAATCACAGCATGGTTTTAAAAGGGACCCACCACACATAGAGCAGGCACCAAGAGGAACAACAGAGCAGGTGCGCGCAAAAGTAGTACATATGGAGACACATGATATACTTGTGGAGGAAGAAATTGGGTAGGGTATAGGCATGGATACACAGATTCCTGAGATATCTGAGCCATCAGATGCCCAAAGGAAGAGGACAAGTGAGCAATTAAGTGGCTCCAGAAATAAGGCGAAGGCCCACAGAAAT
The DNA here is from genome assembly GCA_000966675.3 of Picea glauca. Taxonomy (NCBI): domain Eukaryota; kingdom Viridiplantae; phylum Streptophyta; class Pinopsida; order Pinales; family Pinaceae; genus Picea; species Picea glauca. Next base: position 7,207 of record JZKD02S2072153.1, on the reverse strand, counting down.
CCAATGAAAACATCACTGACAGCAAATGTTGTGGAGCTCATATCCACCACAGTCAAAGATCGACTGTCAAAAGTATGGGAGAATGTTGAGAATAAAAGGGCATCAATTCTAGAGAAAATACAAGAAGTGAAAACTGCGTTGGAGCAGTTGAATATTAGGACAGAGGAGCAACTAAAAAACACACCAACAAATACAATGGAAGGTGTGCCAACAGGAGAAACAGTCCAGATCATAGAGCAGGGGAGTGTAAATTTCATCATAACAACTGAGATGTTGTTTATTGATGATGAGATAGCATAGAAGCCCCTAAAATACATTGAGACATTGGACTTGGCATTTCCCAAGATTCCAACAAAGACGTATAAATTACAGGTTAGCATCGTGTAAGAAATTTAGTCTAGGGCAAGGTCTGATGTGAAGAAATTACAGTTGGCACAGGAAGACAACACCTCACTGAAGGAGGAAGATAGCCAAGAAGGGAAGACGATAGGATAGAAAAAATTGGACGAGACAGAGAAACAAAAAAATATAGTATTTCAAGCCATCTCAGACAGCGTAGAATCAGAGGGAGCATCTTTGGAAGAGAAGATGAGGGAAATAGTGCAAGCTTTGGAGAAGTATAAAGACCATATCAAGGAACTAGAGGAGCACGCAGTACCTACTACTCCTCCCGAAGTCAGAGCACAAAGAGAGCAGGACACAACAGCATCTGCAGAGAACATCATGAGGAATATACATAGAATGAAAGAGCTATTGGAAAAGAGCACCTAGTTATGGACACAGCTCTTAGAGGAGGGGATCCTACAAAGAGTTGCAAGGGAAGGAAGAAAAATTCCATGTAATAATGGCATATGTAAGTGACAGAAGACAATGTCAGTGCCAGAGAAGATCAATATTGTCACAGAAATGAAGAGCCTACAGGCAAAGGAAAAAATGGTGTAGGCGTAGAAGATTGCAAGACAGGCTCAGTTGGATCCCTTGTAGGAAAAGGCAGATCAATTGCTTGTGGAGATTGATGCAGCAAAACTGAGCATAGAGAAGATAGGCTTGGAGGGGGGAGAAATATTGAGACCTCCAGTCATCGCGTAGGTGGTAGAAATCATGACAGAGAAGAGAAACCAGGTTCATGAGCAACGCCAGTGGATAACATAGATGTGCGAAGAACTAGCACATGCAGTGAAATATGTTGGAGTCTATGAGTGACTCAGGCCGAGTCACAATGTCATTATTGGGGGCATGTTGGCACATGTCAATTTTGGGAAAAAACAAAGAATTTTTTAAGGAATTAAAGCAGCACTGGAAATAGAGGAAAAGTAGTGCCAGAAATAAGGGAAAATCTGTGTCGAGAAAACCAATTAGAAAGTGGAAAAATTGTTGTGGAGTGGTTGGAAAGTGGAAAAGCATCGACTTGGAGCAACGGTTGGATCGAGGACTAGACATGATTAAGTCAAGGAGAAAGTGGGCAAACCTAATCTTCTTAGGGTTAGGTCGTTTGTAAGGGCATTGTCCTAGTTTTGTATAAGTATAATGTATTACAACCATGAGAGGGTTAGCAGGTATTGTTGGTATGTATTGTTGAGGTGCTAATAGGTCCTTTAGTGGAGTAGAAATTATTGTGGAGAGATTTTGGTGATATGTTGAGGTCGAACATAATGGTAGAAGAAATGTACAATGCACAGTACTAACTTTTGCAAGAATATGAATAAAGAGATGAAGCGACAAATATTTGTTGATGTAGCCCTGGGAGGGTGAACCACAGTATATCTGTGTTTTATGTGAATGTATGATTTTTTTATGATTGCATCTACTTTCATAAGTTTTTATGATGAATGTGTTGTTTGTTAAAATAATGAACACTGCACAGTTGGAATAAGTTAATCTAACCTGTAGAACAACACTAAGTAAAGGAATTTTATAGTTAGTAAATAGATCATAAAGTTGTATTACAATAGATGAATACTTGTTTATGATCAAATGCGGCTAGAATGATTAATAATGTCCTATTAGAATAGTAGTGATAGTGGTCTGGAATCAGATCTAATGAGAGTTTGAAGGTTAATAATAAGTAGGTTAAATTCCTCTGAGAGAAACACATCCCATCCCTAGGTTGCAGACATTTGATTCCTACGACCATCCATAGAATCCATCTCAGGTGAGACTGCACAATGCACTCTTTTCACTGTGTTTCCTTCTGGTATCTAGAAGGGTCGATGGTAGAAGGGTTTGTTTGTAATATTGTAGTTAGAACCTGGGTTAGCCCATAACAGCCAACACTCACTTACTCTACTAACTAGGGCGCACCTTTTGGGCTAGTTCTTGGCACTTTTCCAAGGTTGATTTTGTTGTTGCATGCCATTGAATGCAAAATCCATAAGGCTACAATTTTTCGCAGAAAACACATGTTTACAACAGCCATCTTCTCTTGCTTCTTAAGTGCCATTTTTCAACTTATATTCATTGCTAATCTTGACGTTGATTTACTTAACTAGTTTAGATATTTGTATGTTGATTTAGATGTTTTATTTTCTGACATAAATTGTCATCTACTTCTGCAAATTAGGGACAACAAGCTTAACATGTTGATCTAGACTAACATATATCATTTCAAGTTGGATTTCCTTATGTCTCGAGAAGGTACAATTATCCGAAGAAGTACTACACATGTGGGGAAACAATAACTTGAATTACAAGGCATCTATTCCCACCTTTCATTCCACTTAGATTTTACCTCTAGGGGATTTACTTCCATTTCTCTCTCTCTCCATCTCAATCCCCCTAGGGTCACCTGGATCACCTCCCTAGAGTGACCTAGTCACCCTTGAAGTGTTGGACCTACATTGAGGTGACATTGGGTGTAGGATTCCCAACTTGTAGCACTTGCTTTGTGGTTGGGTCAGGCGTTTCCCAACCTACAACTTGCACTATAACATTTTGACTTCGTTATCGGGGAATATTTTGAATCTTCTTCATACCTTAACGACACTTTGGTAAGATATCACAAATCCTTTCCCTTATCTTTCCTGGCGAATCCACCTGAGGGACGTTCCCTTTCCACCTTTCTTGATGATTTCATTTTGAAACTCATCTGGTGACTCCACCTTCCCAAAATCCTTCTTTCCCCAAACCTTTTCCTCTTGGGAGGTTCAAGCCTTCTAAGGTTTATCAAAGAAGGCCTCCCATCAAGTCTCTCGTTTCTAAAACCCTTTTCCATAATACCCTTCCTCTTGTTACAATGGCTCTCCCTTGGGTAAGAGACCTCTACAAACCCCTTAACATGGCCAATATCCAAGGTTACCCTAGCAAGATGCCAACATAAGTCAACAAGTGGTTGCAAAATTTTGCAAGAAACAATGTGATAATTACCAAAGACCACATTTATGTCATGGGCCAGGATATCGACAATGTTGGTATTGATCATGAAGATGTGGCCATGAGACTATTTGATTCATCATTGACTGAAGAAGCCCTTGATTAGTTCAAAGGACTCCCTGATAATCATATCATGTCCTATGATGATTTTTCCACCTTATTCAAGAGAATATGGTCGAGAAAAGAAGATGATGGGACACTTGGGACTCAATTCAATAAAATAAAGAAAAAGGAGAATGAAACGGTCAGGGAATTCATTTCTAGATTTGGCAGGTTGTACAATCAAATTCCAACAGATTATTGTCCTATAGAATCATCAGTTTGTCTCCTTTACATGAATGCCTTTGAAGGACAGTTTTGATACATTCTTAAAGATAAAAATACCAGGTCATTGGCATAGGCTAAAGAGTTCAATATCGACATTGAAGAAAATGTCCTTGATTCAAAAACAAAACCTTTTCAATACCCTCGTAACAAGACAGAATCAAGGACGAAGGTTTCCAACAACAGTGTTCCCCATCTAATTGTTCTCCTAACCAAGAAGATAAACCAAATGAATAATCAGTTTATTCAGGTGCAAAATCAGCTTAGGAACCATATGACTACAATGGAAATAAATCAATCTGCTCCTATACCTCAGTTTTCCAGAAAACAAAGAGATGCCACTGGTTGGAAACCAGAGCCTAAACAAGAGGCAAAGACCCTAGATACTTTGAAACATGTTGGGACAGTTGATATAGAAGTTTGGTGTCTCCCATGCCAAGAACCCCACATGGAAGACGAGTGCCCCCGACAAGACAAATATTATCTTGACAATATAAAATTCATGATTTGCAATCTCAACAATGAACATGTTACTCAAGAACATATCAATAAAGCTAGAAGAATAGGAGAAAGAGAGGGGAGACTCTGGGCCTTAAGTAAATTGACAGATGATCAGAAGAAGGAATTGAGGAGGGGGGAAATCCTAACCTACAAAAGAAAAAATGATTCAACCCCTCCATCATAGACTAATACTTCTCTTCCATTAGTAGAAAAGGTGGCTCCACCACCTCCACCGCCGGTATGTGAGTCGCTTCCTAAGACAACTCCTACAGATGACATTTAGTTGAATATAGATGTTGCAAATATGTTTGGAAGACTGAATATGACGGTCCCAGTGACAAAGATGTGTAAGATCCCTTACGTAAAAAGGGAAATTTTAAGGATATTACAGGTGCCAACCGAGAAGGAGGATCCTCCCATCATTTTGAATACTATGTATCTCTATTGACCAAGAGACAAGGACCCTCCCTTCTATCTTTCATTAGGCATGAATGGCCTCTACTTGAACAACTGCATGCTTGATGCAGGGGCCTCAATAAATGTCATATCATTAAAGGTAATGAAACAGCTTGGTTTGAAGACAACCCGACCTTATGGCAATGTTTTTGGTATTTATTCAAGAAGAGTTGAGGTCTTGGGAGTATGTGAAGACGTTGAGGTATTTTTTATATATTTTCCACATATCAGCATCCTCATGGACATATTGGTGATCGATATTCCTGATGCCTGGGGGATGCTCTTGTCAATGAACTGGTCCTCATCCCTTGGAGGTTTCCTTAGCATGAACCTTACATATGCATATATTTCCATGGGCAATGGCACATATGATATCTTACATAACAGGGAAAATAAATATACATGTGATGGATTTGAGGGGCCCCAACTATGTCAGTGAACACTACCATGATATGCCTCCACAAGTTATTGAGTATGATCCATCTGAGTTACCCTTCATGCAAGAAGATTCCATAGAAATGTTTATCCCTTGGACAGATAAAAATAATATTTCAAAGTACCATGGGAAGGAGCTGGGATCTATCCATATTATACAAGAAGAAGATGAGAAACATGAAGAAATCGTCAAAGACACAGAGCCTCCATATGATGAGGATATACCTTGCATTGATTTCAATGAAAGGAGTCTTGTGCTCATGTGGGACAAAAGAAAGGGCAAGCCCAGGTATGAACAGACAAACAACAACTCATGGCTTATCCCTTACATCATCAAGAAGAAGTCTGACAAGAAAGGTACTATCTGACAACAATAGACAAGAGAAATATGCCACTACCAGTAGATGGATCTCTTCTCCAACCTCGCATCCATGTCCCATGACTTCTTCAGGGCCCGTGTCCCAGGTAAGTAGGTAAGTCATCTTGATTCCATGCATTTGCATCTTGATTTCTCATACTATTTTAGATGCATTTCATTTTCATTTTTCTCTACTTGCATATTGATTTCATGCTTAGTTTAGAATTTATTGAAAAAATGTCAAAATTTTATTTTTCTAGTTTAGTGGGTTTTGATTATCATCATATGAGAACAAGGATGAGTAGGTCATCTTGCACTTGACAGTTTGATGTTTCCTTCCAGGCACAGGTCTACCAAGAGATGATGCGCTTCTAATGAACTCTATGGTGAGCACATGTCTCGAAGTAGGAGCCATATGTTATCCCCATTTTGTGGATAACTAAGGATATTATGTCTCAAGGCCCTCAGGTTGCAGATATGGAGTGTCGAGAGACTACATGACCAAAAGTACCCTTTTTCACAGATGGTAAGCCCACTAAACACCACATATGGTCACATGTTTTCATATGGAATCCACCACATTAGCTGGCTTCTGGAAGGCAATGGTCCTTGCTCCATGAGGTACAACTCAATATTATGGTGAGCATTATTTCAATATTTAATCCATTTGATTATGTTGTATCTTAGATTTATCTATATTTCATGATATATGCTTGGACATCGTACCTTTTTCCATGCTTCACCTTGGTGGTTGACATTATGCCCTAGTAAGTGGTTTTCCTTGGGGATGGGTTTGCTACTAGGAACTCGCTTGATGAGCCATCGTACCATTCCCGACCATACTTACCACTTTCCATCATTGTTCCCCTTCATTTCCTTATATCTTGGGATTTTAGGGTGTATTGACCCAAGAAGGGATTGTCCCTCATTCTATGGGAAGAATGGGTTGAAGGCCCAGAGGCGTTGATGTTGGGTAAAATATAAAATCCTCATATAAACCTTCCAAATGCTTCTCCTGGGGATCACCCAAGAAAGAAATGAAACTCTTATTATTGAGTAAAGGGTACCCACAATATAATAAAGAATGCTTAAAAGGTTAGTTGAAGGATAGGAGGTCTCATCACGAGCCGACCTATCACGTCCATGAGTATCTAGTGGTATGACATTGCCATCATCTTATCATCAAACCAGGGTAATTTATCTTAGTTGAATGGCTGAGAGAAAGGCAGTCTCATCACAAGAAAACCTTCTCATTTCCACTAGGTGTTTGTGGGTGACATTGCCATCATATGGTCACCATGCCAGGGAAGTGGCCTTCAATCTCTCCTTATGCTATATTTAAAGAAAATACAAAGAAATAAAGATAAAAGGAAATTTATGGGCTTGGAAAAAATGCATTGCGGACAAAGGTACCACACACCCTCTACAAAGGCACCCATGAATGAGACACTACAACCCTTGTATCTCATGAGCCCTATGTCCATTAATTCATGACCCCAACCACTTCATCCACTTTACATGGCTTAGAGAGGGATCTCTTGGAAACTCTCCTTGACCTAGGGAAAGATATACCCAATAGGACACGTCGTCAACCCTCCCATACTCAAGCTTGACAAGTCACATAGTGTCTTTGAGCGGATAATTGTTTGATATAGTGATCTTTGATGCACATGCTTAGATGTCTTATTTATTGATTGGATTCACTTATCATGATGTTATGACTTGACATCCTTGGAGGGTGTGCTGATTTGTCTTTGCATGACC
>JZKD02S2072142.1:0-18768 GCA_000966675.3 Picea glauca | reverse complement strand
GAGCTAGGGTTTTAGTCGAACTCTCGGCCATGCATGGCGGAGAGTTTCAGTTAACTGACAAAAAGCCTTGTGTCTCGGCGGAAACTTCCCTGATTTTTTGCATTATTAGGTACTCACGGACTGTTTTGGGCTAGCCCACGGATACCCGCGTGCAGTACGAAGACAGCAAGCGGATGCCCACGCCCAGTGAGCAGTTAGGGCGCGGGTTGCTTGTTTTAAGTAGTTTTTTGAGGAAATTCTCAGCATGGCTTTGGCTAGGAAGAGGCATGAGTTGGCCTGATGCCAGGTAAACCTGTATGGTGCATTTTAGGGTTATAACAATATGGGTCTACGAAACCAATAGAGAAATGAATGAACAAGTTAACAGATACAAAGCCAGGATAGTTGCCAAAGGCTTTCAATAGGTGCACAACATTGACTATGATGAGACCTTCTCTCTAGTAGCAAAGATGGATTCCATAGGTTCAGAACTTGCCATTATGGAAATGAAGGGATGGGAAGTACATAAAATTCACATGAATAATGCATTTCTTCACGACGATATCTCTAAAGAGATCTATATGGAGCAGACCTAGGGATTTATGTAGGATTCATGTTTAGTCTATGGACTGAAGAAGTCTCATTATGGCCTAAAGGAAGACTCGAGAGCGTGGTATACCAAAATAGACTCCTACTTGTTGTCACTGAACCTTGTAGATTGTAGGTCAGACATGAATGTTTACATTCTCAAGATGGATTCTTCACTTCTACTCCTACTTATGTATGCTGATTATTTTTTGATCATTGGTTTTTTTAGTTCATCGATTGATGTTGTTAAGAGGATAGGTTCTTGATGACAGACATGGGTCTGATACATTTCTTCCTTGGAGTTGATATTAGTGATGATGCATCATGCATCAAACTATCTTAGGAAAAGTATGCACGAGATCTCCTTAAGCAATTTCACATGACAGACTACAAGTTTCACCTGACTCCTTTTCTATCAGGAGCTAGACTTAAGGATGGTGGAGACACTTCACTGGTTGAAAACCCACTATACATAAAGCTAGTGGAGAGATTGTTGTATCTCACAAAGTCCATACTAGACCTCTCCTATGTAGTTTGACCAACCTCCAGGTTCATGCAGGAGCCACATGATTTACATTGGAAGGATGAAAAGTGTATCCTTCGATATGTATAGGACACTATCACCTTTGGGATTCACTATGCAACAAACTCTAAATTGGAACTCATCGGGTTCACTGTTTCTAACTGGATCGATGATAGCATTGATCACAAGTCCACATCGTTTTACTCACTCAATCTTGGTTTTGGGCCTATTTGTTGGTCGAGAAATAAGAAGGATGATATTTCTCTATCCTTAGATGAGGCAGAGTATAGAGGGGTAGTTAACAAAACCATTTTGGCTATGTGGCTCCCAGATTCTATCATTAAGTTTGGAATTCAGTTTCATCGATCGATCACCATTTGGTGTGAAAATGAGAGCACTCAAAAGTTATGCACATATCTAGTTCAGAGGCAGTAGACGAAGCACATTGAGATCCACATGCATTACATCCAATACTTAGTACATTAGGGGATCATCAACTTCCAGTTATTTCCTTCAGCAGAACAAACTACATACATATTCACCAAGACCTTCATTGAGCATAAGTTCCATTCTCTGTGTAGTCGTCTTGGAGTGAAGGAGATGGTTTCCTAGCAACTGTGAGTTCCTCTTTTTACATACATTGTACCTTGAGGGGGTTTTTTACATGAGGTTTTCCCTCTCTCCTTATTTATTTTAGTGTATCTTTTGTATTTGGGTACCTATCATGGCCTCGTTACCGGGACCCATTCTTTATTTTCACCATAGTAATGTTCAGTGGGGGTGTTGGAGATACTTCACACACATATATGATTTATTTTTCCTAGGTTTTCACTATGATTATTAGTCATTATTCAATCTCCTATAGTTTAGAGAGAATATTCCTTTAGGAGAATATTCTCTTTAGTTCACACTTCAATTTGATCAGTTGAGTGGACTCTAGATGCCACATTGGGATTATCAGCATGAAGAATTGGGATCATCATTGAATAATGTGTGTTGTACTTGTTATTATCACCATACTAGTGAATTACTCATGATTCCCTGATCTCCTACTCACTTCACTATTTTTTCGGTTAGTTAACTGAAGATTGATAGACTAGTTACCTTAGACTAGGTGGCAATTCACTCCCATAACTACCTAAGAGACTAGACTATGCAATAGTTTACTCTCATAATTGCTAGTGTGTATCCATATGAGTCTAGAACACCACTATGATGCATTGGATTCTCCTATAGCGAACATTAGTTGAGTTATACATAGCATATCATGTGTAAATTATCATTCGTTCATTTGGTTAATGATAATTCTTCCATTCTTTCTCTCATGTTTCTCTCTTCTTATATTTTCTCTGCAAATTGTGTATGTCATTCACTATCTAGATATTTTTTTGTTCTGGTTCAACACATTTACAATTATGGATTCATGTATTGGAAGTCTCTGTACATACTTCAACACTCGTCACAAAATCTCTGACGAGGAGAAGATTCAAATTGGTAGGTTACAAATGGAAGGTGTTTCTCTGGCCTGGTTCGATACTCAACCGATTGGGATCCAACTCATTATGGATTTGTAGGCATCTTACTCATCTTATACTCCTCCTATTCCCACTTAGGAATCTCTCTCTCAAGTGCTCTTTAACATATTCTATCCTCCTGACTATCGTGAGAATATTTAGGATCACTGGTTGAAGCTCCGCCAATTCTTAGGCTAGTTCATGCAACAATACATTGAAATACTAACCATGCTCCACATCCAACCTCATATTCACGAATCTGAATATGTACTCATAGTAAATTTTAATTGTGGTTTATTGATTTGTTTATGCAGGGAAGTGGATATTTTTTACACTAGTTATTTGGATAAGGATTTCTCTCGCGCTCTAGCAGTTGAGCGTAAGCTATCCCCTTTCTTGAAATCCCATCAGTCTCATACTAAATCCTCCTCTTAAACCTCCTCTCCAAAATATACCTCCTTCCCTATGTTGAAAATTCAACAATAAACATGTGTCTAATTTATTTTTCCCTTAAATAAATTGGACAATAAATATTAATCTATTATTTTATTCATAACTGAGTGAGTTGGATTTGTAACAGAATTTTAAGTGTAGTTAAGTGAGTTAAGATCAGTTGTACTAGTTGTACTAAGCTTGCACTAGTGAGAGTTCAGTGAATTAATTATTCATTAATTCACAATCAGTGAACTCAAATGCAACTGAAGATTCGCCACTGTTAACTACATGCATGTCATATCCAGTGGAGACCTAGTTGAGATAATAGGTGAAAGAGACAGTTTGGATATCAGTTGTGATTTGATCACACATGCAGTGAATATTATTATGAGCATGTGCAAACTAGGAAATTTGTATGATCATTGTGAGAATTCGAATTGCAGAGATTGTGCAGAGGAGGTAGGCTGTCTGGACATGAAGAATTGGCACATGTACTTGTTGATTTGTGTATGACAGTGTGAGACGGTTGTATTGTACTGAGAGCTCTTCGATTAGAGTTTTGTATGATATTGTTTCATGATTCGTGATATACATAATATATGATAGTGGGGTTTTTATCTTTACACTTTCCCGATAAAACTTATGTGTTATGTGTTATTGATATTTCACTTTGTGATTGTGGTTGTGATCATGGTTTAATTTTCTGCAAGAATAATAGTAGAAGCGATTTTGTATTTAACAATGGCATATAATTGTTAGATCAGGAGAATCACAGGAATACATTAAGTGTATTTAAATTTCTACATGGTATTAGAACCACGGAGGCCACGAAGCCACGAAAAGTGAGGTGAAAAAATTGTTTCATTCTCGTAGGTCCCATCTCTAGCAAGGTGCGAACTTTAGTAATGTAGACTACGCACAATTATAAAAGAAGAAATTCTTGCACCCTAGACAAAGGAGAGGTACGAACATCCCTGAGCATTCTCGCAGGCTGATAAAGGGAAAGGTACGAACTCCCCTCACCCTACAGTTCATTACAATGTGAACCTTCCAGTCAAGTTCGTAGGCTATACACTTGGAGGGTGTGAACTTCCCAGGAAATTTCACAGGCTATACACAGACAGGGTGCGAACTTCCCTCAGGATACTCTCAGGTGGGGTGTGAACCTCCCAGGGAAAGAGGGATTGTAGTAGTTTAGTTTTAGTGGTTGGATAACATTCGAATTTGCAAGATTTTCTTGGTGTGATAGTTGATTCAAGATCGAAATATCTTTCAATGGCTTGAGGTTGGAGTATGCACTCAAGGGAAGCTCGAACTACATTTCTTGGAAGGACAGGATGGAAGTAGTGCTCGAAGACAATGGCTTGAAGGATTACATTGATAGAGATGTTCCTATGCTGGATGCAATCGATACTGTAAATCTTGATGGATGGTAAAAGAACATGGAAAAGGCGAGGAGGATTCTGTTGGAGGGAGTACTAGACCACATTGGCTCAAGTATCCATGGGAAAACAAGACCACATGTAATGTGGAAGGTTTTGACGGAATTGTTCCAAAACAGTAGCGACCATAGGATATTGGTGCTCAAAGATAAACTCAGGAAGATCAAGATGGAGAAGGGAGACACCATTCCAAAATATCTCATGAAGTTTTTCCAATGTCGAGATGAGCTTGGAAGTGTGGGAATAACAACTGCTGCTAAGGATTTGGTGAGCTTGGTGCTCTTAGGACTTCCCAAGAGTTGGCACAGTTATCAAGACTCTGTTAATGGAAGGGAAAAATTTCCATATTGGGAACGACTATGGTCAGATCTAGTGCAAGAGGAGTTCTGGCGGAACACTAGATATGGATCTTCACCAAAGCGTGATGATGAAGAGGATAGTGCTTTGACTGCCAAGGCAAGGAAAGGGAAAGGGAAGAAATTCCAATCAAAATCTGAGTCTAACGTCAAGAAGCTAGATTTGTCCAAAGTGAAGTGTTTTCACTGTCACGAACATGGGCATATCGCTACTAACTGTCCGTAGAAGAAGAAGAACAGGACAGTTGTTGGAGATGCAACTGGTGAGGATCTTGTCTCACAATTTGATCTTGACTTCACTTTGATTGCATGCATGGCTTCAAGTGCATCGGGATCAGTGTGGTATTTGGATAGTGGCACTTCCTTCTACATGACGGGAGATAAAGATTCTTTCATTGACTTGGAGGAGAAAGATCTCAGAATGCATATAGATATTGGTGACAATGGACGATATGGTGCGACTGGTATTGGTACCATTACCTTTCAGAGGGAGCCAGGTAAACCATTTCAATTGAAAAATGTTATACATGTTCCAGGTCTAAAGAAAAACCTGGTCTCAGTTGCAATGTTGGAGGATAGAGGCTATGATGTTGTTTTTAGCAGTGGAAAATCCTACTTGTGACATAAAGCAATAGGTCAAGTCAAGAAGATAGGGATTCGAGTTAAGAATATCTACATGTTGGAGGTACATGGCTGCAATTCCATGACAGGGAAGGTAGAAAAAGTGGTGAGCCAGGATGAGGGTGAATTATCGCACAGGTGATTGGGCCATCTTTATCATGGAGCCTTGAATATCATGCAACAAATATCTATAGGACATCCAAGGGGAACACTTTCTCAGTTAGATGAGTGCAAGGGGTGCACCTTGGGGAAGTATGTAAAGTCCACCTTTCATGAAAAGGAGAACCATGCTTTGGTGATCCTGGAGAGAATTCACAGGGTCGTGTGTGGACCATTCTCGGTTGCTTCCACAACAAAACAAAGGTATTATGTTATTTTTGTTGATGACTTTTCTCGTAAATGCTAGATATTCTTCATGCAAAAGAAGGATCAAACATTCTCAAAGTTCTGTGAGTTTAAAGCATTGGTGGAGAAAGAGTCGGGGAAGCAAGTGAAGGCTCTAAGGAACAATAATGGTGGAGAATACATCTCTAAAAAATTCAAAGACTTATGCAACAGAGAAGGAATTCAAAGAGAACTCATAGTGCCTCATAACCCACAACAAAATGTGGTTGCAGAGAGAAAGAATAGAACGATCGTGGGTGCAGCATGAGCGATGTTGCATGATCAGGACCTACCAATGCATTTGTGGGTAGAAGCATGCAATACTATGGTTTATGTGCAGAACCATTGTCCTCATAGAGTACTTGGCATGAGTACACCTGAAGAAGCTTTCACTGGTAAGAAACCTGATGTTTCTCATTTTTAAATTTTTTGGCTCATCTGTTTATGTGCATGTGACCAAGGATTCCAGGAAGAAGCTGGAACCGACTACTGAAGTTGGGATATTTTTGGGGTACACAGAAACACCCCATAATTATCATGTGTATTTTTCGAATAGTAAGATGACTGTTATGCGACGAGATATAAAATTCGATGGGGGGAAAGTCGTGTGGTTGTCGCTTGAGAGGGAGATAGACTTGCATGCAGAAGAGGAACTACTGGTTCCCAAGGATGAGTCTCAAGATATGGATCAGTCACATGAGGAGATTCATGGAGTGGAGGAAACTACTCAAGCAGATCCATTCATAAGAAATGGCAGAAAGCACACCACAGAAGCTAACAGATTGAGACTAGATGCTGCATAGAATGTAGGAGCCCCTACTTCACATGGCTCTCATGATCAAATGTATTGTTATTGAACCATCTTCCTTTCAGGAAGTAGTGCAGGACCCCACTTGGGTTGATGCTATGGTATAGGAGTATGACTCCATTTTCAAAAATAGTGTATGGGAAATTGTCCCAAGACCGATTGATAAATCAGTGGTAGGTTTGAGATGGATCTACAAGGTAAAGTAAGTTGTTGATGGGAGTGTTGAGAAATACAAGGCCAGGTTTGTGGCTCGGGGCTTCTCACATATTGAGGGGATAGATTATGATGATACCTTTGCACCTGTCACAAGGTACTCTTCCATAATATCCATCCTTTCACTCTCAGCGTATATGGGCTGGTGAATTCATCAGATCAATGTAAAAATTGCGTTCGTCAATGGGATCATTGAGGAAGAAGTGTACATTGAACAACTAGAATGTTTTGAGACCTTTGATAGAGAGTCGCATGTGTGTAGACTCAAGAGAGAACTGTATGGGATGAATCAAGAACCTCATGCTTGGTACACTCGGATAGATAGCTATTTCACTGGATTGGGATTCACCAAAAGTGATATAGATGCAAACCTATACCAAATTTTGGTGTAGGGTAAGATTTTAATCATTGTTGTTTATGTTGATGATTTAATACTAACTGGTGATGAGAAGATGATACACTCATGCAAGGAGGACCTTTCAAAGGAGTTTGCGATGAAGGATTTGGGACTTCTTCATTATTTCCTTGGATTGAAAATATGGCAACGAGATGGTGAACTTTTTGTGTCTCAAGGAAAGTTTGCAAGAGAGATACTGGGTACGTTTCACATGGAGGGTTGGAAACCCATGGATACTCCTCTTCCAAGAAACTAGAGGAAAGAGGATGCTACTTCTGGAGAGGTAGTGGATGCTACTGTCTATCGACAGTTAGTGGGTTCGCTAATGTATTTAGTGAACACGAGACTAGACATTTGCTATGCGGTTAACCAACTAAGTCAAGCGATGGTTAAGCCTACCAAACTCTTTTGGAAGGTAGGTAATCATGTCCTGAGATATCTGAAGGGCACATCTGAGTATGGATTATGGTACAGACAGATGAATGAGGTGAAGTTGCATGGATTCACAGATGTAGATTGGTTGGGCATCCCGACAGACAGAAAGAGCACATCAAGGGGTATCTTTAGTATCGAATCTACAACTGTTTCTTGGTACAACAAGAAACAAAGATCTGTGGCACTCAGTTCAACTAAAGAGGAATACATGGTAGCGAGTCAAGCTGCATGTGAGGCTATCCAGATGAGGAAGATCTTGGTTGGTTTGTTTGGTTCTCATTTAGATCGAACAATGATTTATTGTGATAATCAGAGTTGTATTAAACTCTCAACTAATCCTATGTTTCATGACAGATCTAAGCATATAGATATCCAGTATTATCATCTCAGAGATTGTGTGCAACAGAAGATCATGGTTCTTCAATACATTCCTACAGAAGATCAGGATGCAAACATTCTGATGAAGGTGCTCAACAGGAGAAAATTTGAATATCATAGAGACGGGATTGGGGTGAAGGATAATCCCTTTCTTGTTGAGAGGGAGTGTTGAAAAGTCAACAAGAAACATGTGTCTAATTTATTTTTCCCTTAAATAAATTGGACAATAAATATTAATCTATTATTTCATTCATAACTAAGTGAGTTGGATTTGTAATATAATTATAAGTGTAGTTAAGTGATTTAAGATCAGTTGCACTAGTTGTAACTAAAATTGCACTAGTGAGAGTTCAGTGAATTAATTATTCAATAATTCACAATCAGTGAACTCACATGCAACTGAACATTCGCCACTGTTAACTACATGCATGTTAGATCCAGTGGAGACCCGTTTGAGATAACATGTGAAAGGGACAGTTTGGCTATTAGTTGTGATTTGATCACACATGCAGTGAATATGATTATGAGCATGTGCAAACTAGGCAATTTGTATGATCATTGTGAGAATTCGAATTGCAGAGATTGTGTAGAGAAGGCAAGTTGTCTGGACTCGAAGAATTGGCACATGTATTTGTGATTTGTGTATGACAGTGTGAGATGATTGTATTGTACTGAGATCTCTTGGATTAGAGTTTTGTATGAGATTGTTTCATGATTCATGATATACACAATATATGATACTGGGGTTTTTAGCTTTACTCTTTCCCGGTAAAACTTCTTTGTTATGTGTTATTGATATTTCACTTTGTGATTGTGGTTGTGATCATGGTTTAGTTTTCCGCAAGAATAATAGTAGAAGCGATTATGTATTTAACAGTGGCATATAATTGTTATATCAGGAGAATCGCAGGAATACATTAAGTGTATCAAAATTTCTACATGGTATCAGAGCCACAGAGGCCACAGAGCCATGGAAAGTGAGGTGCGAAAATTGTTTCATTCTCACAGGTCGCCTCTCTAGCAGGGTTCAAACTTTAGTACTATAGGCTATGCACAGTTCTCAAAGAATAAATTCTCACACCCTAGACAAAGGAGAAGTGTGAACATCCCTGAGCATTCTTGCAAGATGATCAAGGGAGAGGTGCGAACTCCCCTCACCCTATAGTGCATTACAATGCTAACCTTCCAGTCAAGTTTGCAGGCTATACACTAGGAGGGTGTGAACCTCCCAGGCAAGTTCGTAGGCTATACACAGGTAAGGTGGGAACTTCCCTCAAGATACTCTTAGGTGGGGTGCGAACCTCCCAGGGAAAGAGGGATTGTAGCAGTTGAGTTTTTGGGGGTTGGTGGTTGGTGCGATAGTTGATTCAAGATCTAAATGTCTTTCAATGGCTTGAGGTTGGAGTATGCACTCGAGGGAAGTTAGAACTACATTGCTTGGAAGGATAGGATGGAAGTAGTGCTTGACGAAAATGGCTTGAAGGATTACATTGATAGAGATGTTCCTAAGCTGGATGTGATAGAAACTGCAAATCTTGATGCATGGCAAAAGAAAGTGGCAAAGGTGAGGAGGATTCTGTCGGAGGGAGTATGAGACCACATTGTCTCAATTCTCTATGGGAAAACCACAACACATGCAATGTGGAAGGTTTTGATGGATCTATTCCAAAACAGTAGTGACCATAGGAAATTGGCGCTCCAAGATAAACTCAAGAATATAAAGATGGAGAAGGGTGACACCATTCCAAAATATCTCATGAAGTTTTTCCAATGTCGGGATGATCTTGGAAGTGTGGGAATAAAAGTCGTTGCTGATGATTTCGTGAGCTTGGCGCTCCTAGGACTTCCCAAGAGTTGGCACAATTATCAAGACTCTATCAATGGAAGGGAAAAATTTCCAGATTGGGAATGACTATGGTCAGATCTAGTGCAGGAGGAGTTCATGAAGAACACTAGATATGGATCTTCATCAAAGCGTGATGATGAAGAGGATTGTTCTTTGACTGCCAAGGCAAGGAAAGGGAAGGGGAAGAAATTCCAATAAAAATCCGAGTCTAAAGTCAAGAAGCTGGATTTGTCCAAAGTGAAGTGTTTTCACTGTCACGAACATGGGCATATCGCTACTAATTGTCCATAGAATAAGAAGAACAAGACAGTTGTTGGAGCTACAACTAGTGAGGCTCTTGTCTCACAATTTGAACTTGACTTTGCTTTGATCACATGCATGGCTTCAAGCGCATCGGGATCAGTGTGGTATTTGGATGGTGACACTTCCTTCCACATGACGGGAGATAAAGAGTCTTTCATTGACTTGGAGGAGAAAGATATCATAATGCATATAGAGATGGGCGATGATGGATGATACAGTGTGACTGGTATTGGTACCATTACCTTTCAGAGGGATTCAGGTAAACCATTTTAATTGAAAAATGTTATGCATGTTCCAGGTACGAATAAAAACCTGGTCTTAGTCACAATGTTGGAGGAGAGAGGCTATGATGTTGTTTTTAGCAGTGGAAAATCCTACCTACAACACAAATAAATAGGTCAAGTGAAGAAGATAGGGATTTGAGTTAAGAATCTCTACATGCTGGAGGTCGATTGTTACAGTGCCATGATAGGCAAGGAAGAAAAAGTGGTGAGCTGGGATGAGGGAAAATTATGGCACAGGCGATTGGTCCATCTTCATCATGGAGCCTTGAAGATCATGCAACAAATATCTATTGGAATTCCAAGGGGAACACTTGCTTAGTTAGATTAGTGCAAGGGGTGCAGCCTGGGGAAGTATGTAAAGTCCACCTTTCATGAAAAGGAGAACTATGCTTCGATGATCACAGAGAGAATTCACATGGATGTGTGTGGACCATTCTCGGTTTCTTCAACAGGAAAACATAGGTATTATGTTTTTTTTGTTGATGACTTTTCTCGTAAATGTTGGATATTATTCATGTAGAAGAAGGATCAAACATACTCAAAGCTCTCTGAGTTTAAAGAATTGGTGGAGTAAGAGTCAGGGAAGCAAGTGAACTCTCTAAGGAGCGATAATGGTGGAGAATACATCTCTAACGAATTCAAATACTTCTGCAGCAGAGAAGGAATTTTAAGAGAACTCATAGTGCCTCATAACCCATAGAAAAATATGGTTGCAGAGAGAAAGAACAAAACGATCATCGGTGCAGCACGAGCGATGTTGCATGATCAGGGCCTACCAATTCATTTGTGGGAAGAAGCATGCAATACTATGGTTTATGTGCAGAACTGTTGTCCTCATAGAGTAATTGGCATGAGTACACCTGAAGAAGCTTTTACTGGTAAGAAACTTGATGTTTCTCATTTTAAAATTTTTATCTCATCTGTTTATGTGCATGTGACCAAGGATTCCAGGAAGAAGCTGGAACCGACTACTGAAGTTGGGATATTTGTGGGGTACACAGAAACACCCCATAATTATCATGTGTATTTTCTGAACAGTAAGATGACTGGTATGTGACAAGATATAAAATTCGATGAGGGGAAATCCATGTGGTTGTCGCTTGAGAGGGAGTTAGACTTACATGCAGAAGATGAACTGCTGATTTCCAAGGATGAGTCTCAAGATATGGATCAACCACATGAGGAGATTCATGGAGTGGAGGAAACCACTAAAGTAGAGCCATCCATAAGAAATGGAAGAAAGCGCACCATGGAACTGACATATTGAGACTAAATGTTTCATAGAATGTAGGAGCCCCTACTTCACAGCGTAGACAGAGACAGTCTCTTGATCGATTTGCTGGATACATGGCTCTCATGATCAAATGTATTGTGATTGAACCATCATCCTTTCAAGAAGCAGTGAAGGACCCCACTTGGGTTGATGCTATGATAGGAAGTATGACTCCATTTTCAAAAATAGTGTATGGGAAATTGTCCCAAGATCGATTGATAAATCACTGGTAGGTTCGAGATGGATCTACAAGGTAAAGCAAGCTGCTGATGGGAGTGTTGAGAAATACAAGGCAAGGTTTGTGGCTTGGGGCTTCTCAAATATCAAGGGGATAGATTATGATGAGACCTTTGCACCTGTTGCAAGGTACTCTTCCATAAGATCTATCCTTGCACTCTAAGTGCAGATGGGCTGGCGCATTCATCAAATAGATGTAAAAATTGCATTCCTCAATGGGATCATTGAGGAAGAAGTGCACATTGAATAGTCATAATGTTTTGAGACCTTTGACAGAGAGTCACATGTGTGGAGACTCAAGAGAGAACTGTATGGGCTAAAGAAAGCACCTCGTGCTTGGTGCACTCGGATAGACAATTATTTCACTAGATTAGGCTTCACCAAAAGTGAAGCCGATGCAAACCTATACCAAATTTTGGTGGAGGGTAAGATTTTAATCATTGTTCTTTATGTTGATGATTTAATACTAACTGGTGATGAGCAGCTGATACACTCATGCAAGGAGGACCTTGCAAAGGAGTTTGAGATGAAGAATTTGGGCCTTCTTCATTATTTCCTTGGATTGAAAATATGGCAGCGAGATGGTCAACTTTTTGTGTCTTAAGGAAAGTATGCAAGAGAGATACTGGGTAAGTTTCACATGGAGGGTTGCAAACCCATGGATACTCCTCTTCCAGGAAACTGGAGTAAAGAGGATGATACTTCTGGAGAGGTAGTGGATGCTATTGTCTATCGATAGTTAGTGGGTTCGCTAATGTATTTAGTGATCACGAGACCGAACATTTTCTATGTGGTTAACCAACTAAGTCAAGCGATGGTTAAGCCTACCAAACTCTTTTGGAAGGAACGTAAGCATGTCCTGAGATATCTGAAGAGCACATCTGAGTATGGATTATGGTACAGATAGATGGATGAGGTGAAGTTGCATGGCTTCACGGATGCAGATTGGGCGGGTATCCCAACAGATAGAAAGAGCACATCAGGGGGTATCTTTAGTATCAGATCTATAGTTGTTTCTTGGTACAACAAGAAACAAAGATCTGTGACACCCAGTTCAGCTGAAGCGGAATACATGGCAGCGAGTCAAGCTGCATGTGAGGCTATCTAGATGAGGAAGATCTTGGTTGGTTTGTTTGGTTCTCATTTAGATCGAACAATGATTTATTGTGATAATCAGAGTTGTATTAAACTCTCGATTAATCCTATGTTTCATGATAGATCTAAGCATATAGATATCCGGTATCATCATTTCAGAGATTGTGTGCAACGAAAGATCATGTTGCTTCAATACATTCCTACGGAAGATCAAGATGTAGACATTCTAACTAAGGCGCTCACCAGGAGAAAATTTGAATATCATAGAGACAGGATTGGGGTGAAGGATAATCCCTTTCTTGTTGAGAGGGAGTGTTGAAAAGTCAACAAGAAACACGTGTCTAATTTATTTTTCCCTTAAAAAAATTGGACAATAAATATTAATCTATTATTTCATTCATAACTGAGTGAGTTGGATTTGTAACAGAATTATAAGTGTAGTTAAGTGAATTAAGATCAGTTGTACTAGTTGTAACTAAACTTGCACTAGTGAGAGTTCAGTGAATTAATTATTCATTAATTCACAATCAGTGAACTCACATGCAACTGAAGATTCGCCACGATTAACTACATGCATGTCAGATCCAATGGAGACCCAGTTGAGATAATAGGTGAAAGGGACAATTTGGCTATCAGTTGTGATTTGATCACACATGCAGTGAATATGCTTATGAGCATGTGCAAACTAGGCAATTTGTATGATCATTGTGAGAATTCGAATTGCAGAGATTGTGCAGAGGAGGCAGGTTGTCTCGACATGGAGAATTGGCACATGTATTTGTTGATTTGTGTATGATAGTGTGAGATGATTGTATTGTACTGAGAGATCTTGGATTAGAGTTTTGTATGAGATTGTTTCATGATTCATGGTATACATAATATATGATAGTGGAGTTTTTATCTTTACGCTTTCCCGATAAAACTTCTATGATATGTGTTATTGATATTTCACTTTGTGATTGTGGTTGTGATCATGGTTTAATTTTCCACAAGAATAATAGTAGAAGCGATTATGTATTTAACAGTGGCATATAATTGTTAGATCAGGAGAATCGCAGGAATACATTAAGTGTATCAAAATTTATACACCCAAAGTATGATAAATGGTGCATATTCCATAAGTATTATTTCCATAACATCGTCGATTTTCATGTCCTACGAAATGTCTCTACTACCAAAACTCTTTTTTTTGTTACTCTCGAGTCCTTATCTTGAATACCCCCTCCTTCTGAGCCAATATATTTAGACGATACCATGGATGGAGACCCCTCTTTTATTTTGATGGTTGTTGATTCTAATGCTACCTTGATTTCCCCTCCCTTCACCCACAATTTACAAATCAACTAGCCTCTTTCTATGGAAGAAGGATGGGTCATGGGGAATCTTCTTGACTATCGTCGAGTATTCCTTGACGGCATTTTGATATTTTCATGGATGAAATAACATCAGGATGAAATTTTATTCTTGGTACTATAGTGTTGTGAGAGAACAAATTACGGGAAGCGCTCACAAAGCTATCGAGGACTCATTGCTTAGGGCATGTTATCTCTAGCGAAGGCATCATTGTGGATCCAATGAAGGTAGAGGTTGTTATGGTGTGTCCTGCACCAACAAGTGTCCCAAAAGTGAGTAGCTTCATGGGTTTAGCGAGATATTATAAATAGTTCGTCGAGGGTTCCTCGAAGATAGAAAATCCGATTACGAAATTGCAAAAGAAGAACAAGAGGTTTGTGTGGACTGAGAAATGCATGGAAGCATTTCGAAGGATCAAGGAGTTTTTGAAAACAACACCAATACTGAAAGTCCCTAGTGTGGATGAGGGATTATTGGTATGAACTGACGGATCCAAGGAAGGATTAGACAAAGTCTTGATGCAATATGGTCGAGTGATCCCTTACATCTTGAGGAAGTTAAGGAGGCATGAGAATAACTATGTGACAAACAATTTGGAGTTGTTAGCCATCATGTATTCCCTAAGCATGTGGATACAATACCTAATTTGATGGAAATTTGAAATAAAAATGGACCATTGTGGTTTAAAAAACCTTTTTATGTAAAATTACTTGAACACACAGCAAGGGTGTTGGTCAGTACTACTTATCGATTACGATTTTGAGATTTTCTACTTAAAAGGAACAATGAATAGAGTGGTAGACGCATGGATTCAGAGACCACGCATAATTTCAATGATACCTCTTCAAACAAATCTACATGAAAATATTTCAACTACAACGCGAGGCTGACTAATATAAAGAGGGTATAGATTATTTTGGGTAAGACACCATGTTGGTACCAAAATTGAGGGAGATATTGTGGACAACGAAGAACCTTTGAGATATAATAATCATATTTACTTACAGACCAATGACGAATTGAGAAGTTTTAATCTTGTGTGAAGCTCATAGAGTAGTGTATATGGATCATTCAGGAGTCATGAATATGAGGATCGACCTTAAGGCATTATTATTCTGGAAGGGATAAAGTCAGACATCGCCAACTGTGTGGTGAGATGTCTAGAAGGTTGGCGGGTTAAGGATGAGCATAAACATCCTGTAGGATTGCTACAGTCACACACTATTCAAGAATTGACATGGGAAGTCATTTCGATGGAATTCACTATTGAATTACCGCTGATGGAAAGGAGGCATGAATCGATTGTCATGATATCTCACACTCTGACGAATAGTTCACATTTTATCCCTATGTGTATGATGCATCAGGTGCCAGGTATAAGTAGAGTTTATATCAACAAGATTTTTTAGACTGCCAGACATACCAAAGGAGTCATATCCGATAAGAGATTCAGTGTTTGCAAGACGATTTTGGACAAGTGTCCCAAGAGGCCTTGGGAACACCACTGAACTTTAGTACAACATGTCCTTGAGATTGACGGGATGAGCAAAGGAAAGAACCAATTTGGGAAGGTTGTGTTGCGTATGTGCATGTTGGACCAACATAAATGTTGGGAATAGTTTTGGCCACTCGTTGAGTTTGCGTGCAAAAACAACCATCAAAGCACCATTAAGATGGTTCCATTTGAGTTTCTTTATGGGAGACTGTGTCGAACACCTTTGATTTGTGATCAACTCAAGGATTGGGTCCTGGTAGGACCAGAGGTGATCCAAGAATTGAATGAACAAATACAAATGATATCAAATGGGATGGAAGAAACACAGGATCAACATAAGGGTTTTTCGATGTGCATCGTGTTGACCATAATTTTGAAGGGCCTAATGGCTAGTCGTGACTCATTATTTGAGACGTTGCGTGATGTTTATGTTATATCTATGTTTGACTTTAGGTCAATGATCCTACACATGATATTGACTGAGTTCTTGGTGGATGTTGGGTGAGGGTGCGCTCACAACGGAGAAAATCTGCTTTATTGACCATTGCATTCGATAGCTACAGCGTCGAACTGTCGATCAGTTCAAGTCCAGTAGGAAAATTACAGTCCACACTCAGCTACCTAGGAGGATGCATATGATATGCCTTCATAGTTTCCATTTTTGTTGGATGAGTAGACCCTTAGATATTGTCAGTTTCTTTATTTTTTCACTTGTATACTGTGAAACTTTGAGATGAATTTTAAAACAAGAGGGGGAGCATGTAAGATACATATCTTGCGCACACTAGATTGGACTTATTCTTTGAGGAAACTTGAGTGCAAGTGATCCGGTTCCTTATATGATTGCCTGTTTCACTTATGGATTATGATGATGTTGTGGATATGATGATATGTTATTTGATTATATTTGTATCAAAAAATATTATTGATTGGTTTCTCCTGAGTGTGCAGGACTTGATACTAATTGAGGATGTCGATGGCATCGATGAAACTCCTTGGACTCCACATTGAGTCAGGGAGTGGACTGTGTATGGTTTGAGTATTTTTGTTATTGCATATGTGAAATATCACTGGTAAATTATTATGTTGATTTTGGATCGCTGACATGTTCGTTGATGGATGCAAGCTGACGATAACTTGCTAATCAAAATCACATTTGTATTAAAGGGGTCATGCACAAAAACCAGAGATATTGAGGGAGAGGTGTGGCAGCATCCCTGCCACAGCCTACTAGCACTCTCGCCATGGCTCAAACTGTAGGTTAACAATTACCAAGTTTGAGAGATCCATGATGCCATGAGGATGGACTGAGATAGTCCCTCACAAAGATTCTAAGGGGAACACAATAAGGTAGGATCCTTATTCCTTATAGACCTTTAGTCTCCCACGGCTTGACGTCTACCTTGACTCTAACGGCTTGACATCTACCAAAATCAGTCAGAAGGTGACTGGCATCCTTGGAGAACGTAGTACGTCTTGAAGGGAACATCATATAGATGAAACTTGAATGAAGACGAGTAGAACCCTTGGAGCATGTAGTGGATATTGAAGGGCACGTCATGGTTTTAACACGAGTGAGTCAATGAACCTAGGATCCTAGAAAGCAATATCTCATTTGACCTGGTCAGCCTTAAGATAATTGTTGCATGAGTAACGTTTAAAAATTATGAAATTTACCTTAAAAACAATTTTGCTGAGCCTAATAGAATTTAAAGCCTAGGTCTTAGTAGGACACGAGAACGAAAAATTAAATAAGAAATTAATAAAGGGGGGTTGAATAAAATGGGGGTAAAAAATAAATTTAAAAATTATTGGAGGATTAAATTATTTTGAAAGATTAATTGTTGGCTTTGTGCAAATCTTGATAAATTCGAACTTAAATAAAAAGGGGAAACTTAATTACAAAAGGAATGTGGAACATAGAGGGGGATCTAGTCTAGAGAACTTTCCTTTTTCAAACTCAACTAAGATTTAAGAAAGGTGTCAGTCATTAAGGGAATTTGAGGGAATAAAGAGACATCGAGGATAATTTTTAGGAACACTTTTAGGTGGGTGAGGGAAATTGGAAATTTAAATTAATTAAATAAATAAATTTCTGATGCAACTAATGGATTGGGTTACAAGTGCACAGGGGAGAATATTTCCTAATTAATTTTCAATAAAACTAATTTAATTTGAAAATGGAAAGGTCACTAAAAGGAAATCTATAAAATAAATGGCGACGAAGAGGAATAGATCATGACTGGTAGGCGTAAGGTTATGTTGCCGATATTTTTATTAACTGATTTTTCTTGTGTGAGTTGGGATGCCCAACTCGATTAGAGAGTGGTAGCTTGACCTTGCAAGGTGAGATGGGAGCTAGCTTTTCTCTGGTTTGTTTGTGTGGCCCCTTTGCGTTTCGAGGGGCTCAGGGGGAAGAAGAGTACCCCTAGCATTGGATGGGATGTACCAATGAGGTCTCAGCAGCTAGTAGGAAGGATTCAGAGAGAGTAGAAGCACAAGACAACCACTTCGGATTTGTCGTCGTCAGTCACGGTATTCTGGGTAAAACTGTTAATTGCATTGAGATTTTTTTTTACTTGTTATGAGCTTTCTTTTATATGTATTTCTATGATACTTTCAACAATGGATTGTAATCTTAGTTATATTTGTAATCTAAAATAAGGAAAGGAAACCTAGTCTAGATATACCCACATTGGTCGATCTGTTGCGTTAGTGAAAAAATTGATGTTTTCCTTTCTTTATTTGGTAATAGTGTTGGTTTCCTTTAGGGGTTCTTTAGATGACATTATTCTTTATCTAGGCGTTC
>JZKD02S2072131.1:31932-51301 GCA_000966675.3 Picea glauca | reverse complement strand
AAGGTCAATAATAATAATGAGAAGATGGGTAGTAATGCTAGAGAGGGAAAATGAGAAAGACGTAAGGTGAAGTTTCCCTGTAAGCTTTGAACAGATGATCACCTTACCCATTTGTGCCCCAAAATTGCAGAAGCTGTGAGGTTATTAGCTCAATCACTCGTTGTGATGATGAATCCATTCCCAGATAATCAACACTTAGCCTCGAGCTCCTCAAACACTGGAAATGTGGCTGGTGGGGGTCAAAACTAGCAGTCGCAAGATGGTGACTGTTTATGTATCAATATGCTCTATGCGAAAGATAATGTAGCCACTCAATCTCGAGACTATAGTTCTAAACAAACTATTCCTGTTCTAGAATCTCCTCCTCCTCCAAAGATGACTTTATAGATTGATAAATCGGAGCCACTGCCTCGTATTCCAAAAGGAGTACTTAGGCACTCTACCCATAATTCAAATGATAGATCCACCCATAACTACTCTATTGTTAAGGACTTGGGTCAAACCCCTTGTGCGATGTCGACTTTGCAGGTATTCCAGACATTTCCTTCACAGAGAAATGCCTTACTCTTTTCTTTATGAGCTCTAGAACCTAGTGGCTCAAAGGTTATCAAGTTTTATGTCAGAGGATGTTAAGCCTCGCTTTCCTTACCATGTGACTTTCTAAATCCATGTGGAGTATTCAAAGTATACCATCAAATGTGCGATTGTTGATGAAGGCGCTGCTACGTGTGTCATGTCCCTAGTTTGTTGGAAACCTCTCGGTTCTCCGACCCTTTCCAAGTCATCAAACATGTTGACTTCTTTTGACAGTCATTCCTTCCTCCCTCACGCTATTCTCCCTAACTTTCCAGTCTATTTAGGTGGTAAGATGGTAGAGGTGGAAGTGGAGGTAGTTTATGCACCTCTTGATTATAACATGTTACTAGGTCGCAATTCGACTTATGCTATGATCATAGTCATGTCGTCCATCTTACATACTCTTTTTTTTCCTCATGAAGGGAAGATTGTGATGATCGATCAGTTATCCTTTATGTGCTCTAGTCCTAATGCATCTCTTGGACTGTCGATCCCTGTGATCGACAATTCTCAGCCGGCAATTGAGAATATCGGTGTAGGAATGTATTCTTCCCTTATGGGTACTTTTGATTTCTTGGCACCGAACCATCATGTTTGTGCCATGTCCAGTAGGACCATCTCGACTGGGAGGTCCATTCCTTTATGCACGTCTTATTTAAATGATCTGTGGGCCCTACCTTCCCCGACTCTGTCTTGTGAAGTTCACTGGCATGCTAGGATGGCCATGCCACTATCGACAGTAGAGATTGTGCATCAAGTTGTTCTCGACTCTTTTGTCGATCCCGATCTCGTTCCCTCATCGATGGACAAGGATGATCTCATGTCTAGGCCTATGTGGGACACTTCGTTGTCTTGTTCAAATGATTTCCTCGATGGGACTTTTCCCTTGGATGAAGCCATCATCGAAGCCATGAATGGTTCCGACAAACCTTGGTATGATATGCATCATCGTTCTTATTTTCTCCCAAAGCTTGAAAGAATCGAATAAGACAATTTTCGATATACTTTGAGTGAGATATTTGGTCATGCTGTAGTTCTTCTTGATATGCACAAAATTTATGCTGAAGGAAATATGGCGAGCATTTACCCTATCGTCAGGATCGACATCTCTCATAGCCCTGGTAAGTTTGAAAATGTAAATATCCGTGCAGATTGTTCACCAGAAGAAATCATGATCTACACTGAGCTCTTCAAGGAATTCTGAGACGTATTTTCTTGGTCCTATGAAGAGATGCCAGAGATCAACCATCATATTGTCAAACATGAGATTATAACTTATTAGGATGCTAAAACTATTTGGAAACATCTTAGAGTTGTAAACCCTCGAAAGGCCCCTGCTATTAAGGCAGTGGTGGAGAAGCTACTTAATGTTGGTTTCATCTACCCGGATCCCTTGATAGAATGGGTATCCAACCTTGTTCCTATAGATAAGAAGCAAGGAACCATCCGTGTATGCATGGATTTTTGTGACCTGAACAAGGCTTGTCCGAAAGACAACTTCCCCACACCTTTCATCGATCAGATTCTCGACGAGTGTGCGAGAAGAGAAGTATTTTCTTTTATAGGACGTATTCCTCAAATCAAACATGAGAATAAACACAAGATGACTTTTATTTGTCCTTGGGGTACTTTTGCATACTGAAAAATGCCTTTCAGCCTTAAAAATGCCGGAGCAACCTTTCAACGTGCCATGACTTTCTCTTTTCATCATCTTAAGCACATAGTCGAATCTTTCCTTGATGATATTTCTTCTCACTCTCATAAGAGAGTGGATCATGTTACTCCCCTTCGACTTGTTTTCGAAAGATGTCGTTACTATAGAATCTGGTTGAACCCTCACAAGTGCATCTTTTGCATTAAGCTTGGTCTTCTTTTAGGTTTTCTAGTTTATGAAACTGGGATCATGGTAGATCCACTTAAGGTTGAGGCAATACTTTGATTTCCTCCCCCGCACATGATTAGACAACTTCAAGGTTTACAGGGGAAAGCTAAATTTATTCATAGGTTTATAGTGAACTATGCCACTATCACTAAAGGTTTCATGCATCTTTTGAAGAAGGACACCCCTTTTATCTGGGATGAGAGAGCCCAGGAGTCCTTCGATGCTTTGAAGAAAGATTTGGTGTTAGTGCCTCTGCTGAAGCTTCCTAGCTACAATAGAGTTTAGTTGATTTATATCGCCACGTCTGATGATATGATTGGTATGGTTCTAGTTCAGGAGGATGATAAGCTTTGTGAGCATGTCATCTACTATCATAGTCGAACCTTACTCAGTCCTAAACTTAATTACACTCACGTTGAAAAGCTAGCTTTGGCTCTCGTCCACGTAGTCCAGAGTTTGCATCATTATATATTACTTTGCAAGACTACGGTGGTTGTTGAAGTCAATCCATTTCAATACATCCTTACTCAACGTATCATAGGGGGAAAATATAATAAATGGATTGTCATTTTACAAGATTTTGATATCGATTTTTCTTCTGCGAAATCCAAGAAATCCCTAGTCTTTGCAAATTTGATATTCGATTTTCCAAAATTAGATGAGGACGTTATCCATGTTGATTTGTTTGTGGAAGAACACATTTTTCTTGTCTCGTCATATGACCCCTGGTATGGAGACATTGTTCTCTATCTTTAGACCTTTAAGTTCCCTCAACATCTCTCATGAGATGAATGACGATGTATAAGATGCCAAGATAAGAAATATACTATCATCGATGACTCTTTGTATCGCCAAGGAATAGACAACATACTATGTCATTGTTTAACTCACAGAAAAGATGAATCTATTCTGAATGATTTCCATAGTGGGGATTGTGGTGGTCATCTATTCGGGCTTGCGACAACCCAAAAAATCTTGCGAGATGGTTACTTATGGCCTACGATCGTTAAAGATTGTATTGAAGTGGTTAAAAAGTGTCACCCCTATCAGGTGTTCACTCAGAAAATGCACTCACATCCAACCCCTCTTCATCTAGCCATTACCATCAGTCCCTTCACCAAGTGGGGGGTGGATTTTTTCGATTGCAACCCAACTTCAGCTGGGGGGCATCAACAAATTATCGTGGTCATCGACTACTTTACTAAGTGCACCAAGGCCATGCTTACAGTTAAATCTGATGGGAATACTGCAACCTTCTTTGTATTCAATTAGATCATCGCCTGGTTTGGTATCCCGAGTGAGATTGTCATTGACCATGGTAGTCACTTTCAGAATGAGATGATGGAAGAACTAGTAGCTAAGATGAGGTTTATACATCATCATTCTTATCCCTATTATCCACAGGAAAATGGATAAGTAGAGGCTGTCAACAATTCTCTTAAGACCATTTTTCAAAAACTTGTCAGTCAAAGTAAAGTTGACGGGCACATCATGCTATATCCTGCACTTTGGGCATACCGAACCTTGGTCAAGACTACCACCGGATTTTCCCCTTTCCAGTTAGTACACGGTGTGGAGTCAATTTTACCTATTGAATGTGAAATCCCTTCTCTTAAGTTTTCAGTTGTGCTCCTACCTGACACTTCCGATCTTGAGCGATGCCTTGTACACTTAGAGAGTCTCGATGAGCAGCATCGAGATGCCTCTACGACTATTGAGGAAAAAAAACAATGTGTCAAGGTCCAGTATGATAATTCTTTCTATCCTCAGTTGTACGTCGAGGGTGACTTGGTCCTCTTGTATGATCAAGCCAAAGAACCACTAGGGGCAGGAAAGTTTAAACCCATGTGGCACGGTCCTTACATCATGTGATGTGTTATAGAAAAAGGAGCCTATGAATTAGAATATTATGAAGGGAATAAGTTGGTTGAGCCTAGAAATGGGCTCTACTTGAAAATATATTACACTTGAGCCCCAGGCTTGGACGAAACTCTCTGTATACTAATGTAATTTAGTGTATATATCTCTTTTCTTTTTTGTCTTCGGATTGCTTATCAAGTTTTCACTTGGTTGACAGATGTCAACGGAGTCGTCGATCTACTTAGAATTCACAAACGGGGCCATTCGTCATACACAAAACTTGGATTCCACTGCTTGGGTGGTTTACTTGCCCAAGGGACTACTGGTGTCTTTCGGTGGTGTATGCCTAGGGCCATCCACAAACAATGTGGACAAATATAACACTATTATAAAACTTTTGTGCGATTCTATCTCACATGGAATTCGTTCATTAGAAGTTCATATAGATTCCCAGTTAGTAGTACATCCATTGAATGGCTATTACCGCGTGCGTGATCCTATGTTACTTCGGCGATTCCTACGGGTATGTATTTTAGAATGACAATTTGATTTGATTACATATTATCATATTCCTAGGAGTTCTAATCACGAATCCACTGCTTATGCTAACTTTGTTTTAGATTGACATTTTTAACATAATTAAAAGCAAATAAAACCATCTAATCAATGTACACATTGTAAAACATAAGTAAAGCCGAATATCCCTTTTTATATATTTCAAAAAATATGGTGTTTATAGTACAAAATGGGGCTAACAACCTTAATACACATATACAACTGGTATTAAAATATCCCATGACATCTACGCAATTGGCGTCAAATGTGTGTCATAGTAGAAAACCATGACGTTTGTGAGACGTCGAAAGAGTCGTACCCATGACCTAGGTACACCAACCACTTGTCGCTGCATGGCTTCAGGCAGATCCTCTACCCAAACCATGGGTATCCTATGAGTCAAATGCGATAGGTTTCCCTCCACGTTTTTTAGGACCCTCTTAGCTTCTCCTCTCACTGCCTCGTCTCCCCGGTTCCTCCGTTGATATCGAGGGAAACACTCTGGCCGTTGCAGACCCATTTCTGTGGCACACAAAGTCTAGTCAATACTTAAGCACCATCCAAAAATATTTTTGTTCTAATTATACAAAAATACAAAAAAATTAAATATGTAAAAACTTTTTGACATACCTATGTCACCGTAGGAAGACCCTGGTGGAAATGGCATGTCTAGATCTCCTCTGAAGTCGATCCCCTCATAGGGATAGTCATCCAGAGAAATAACCTGTCGCCGCCACCAGTAGAAGAAATCCTCGTTGTAGGGTGTTGGAACCCTACCTCCCCCCTTATGCCTCATCACCTCGGTCCACCATTTCATGGCTAGATCACGAGGTCCCCTAGGAAGAGTCTCAACTCTAGGTCCCAAAATTGGAACCTGCTCGAAAAGTAAACTACACAAGATGGAGGAAAACCCAAAATTTCTTTTACCCCCCTACTTGCACTCTGTCAACTAGCTCTTCATATTCACCAGTAGTGAGGTACACCAGTCATACACTGTGGGTCTCGCACACTGCACTGCATAAAACATGAGTGGCCTCAATGCCTGGTGAAACGAGCTCAAACCTTTGATCCTGGTCAAGACTAGGACAATGATCTTCAGACTGAGTTTGTTTATTTCCTAGATAGGGACTTGAATTCCTACCTTAGGAGTCCCTTCTACACAGTGGGCATCGATATATTACTCTATATTCATCCCGCTACCTGATTTGATTTTCACAACCTCCCCCTAGCATGATAGACCAATCATAAAGTAAATGTCCTCTACCTCAATTCTCAATGGTTTCCCATCGAGATTGAATCTCTCACTATTAGGGTCCTAGTAACCCACCAACATCCCCAACAACCTCACCTGGGCTCTCATTCCTTTGAGCACCCAAAAATTATACAAACCACATCACTTTAAGGCCATTTGTGCCCCTGGATCTCGGTCTACAGTGGCATCAACCTCCTCATGTTCTCTCTCTCTCCACTCAAGAACCATCCTGTCAAAGACAAATAGAATTTTGAGTTAGAACCCTTCAATTTTCTCATTTGTGTGCCTGTATGTGGCCTCCTTTGCACATAGTCATGTGTAGGGCTCAATATACGCCCCATGTGGTTTTCACATGAGCTTATACCTCATTGTATACGTGACCTAACCAAGGCTAGAACACGTACACTAAAATCTATACTTTGCGCCTTCAATAACTAAAAATTTAAGACCTAATTCAAAATTTTAAACCATTTTATTTGAAGAGGAAGAGAACAAGAATTACCTGATTCAGATGGCTCGTGATTTCGTTGCCCGATGCTCCCGCAATTGTCGTTTGAATATTGGAGGAATTTTGGTCCAATTTGCACTAGTTGGGTAAAAAATCAAGATGGTATAGTAATTTTTTATTTTATTACTATTTATAAATTATTTTTACCCACTTTCTATAGTTTTAAGCAATTTTTGCACCTAATGGACTAATACAAAAGTGGATTGAGTTGGTTTTTGCAGTTTTAACCTGGGATTCTTGCATATTTCAGTGTTATGTCGACCATTTGTCACCGCAGGTAGGTATCTTTGTTACCCAGCATATAGGATAGGTATCCATTCCATTATGCATTTTCACATTATCCTATAACTGTCACTTTTTATGCCCTAGGTACAAACCCATTTGTTGTGACACAAAACCCTCCATCTGCTATAAAGTTGTGTCATTTTCAAGTGGTAGAGACTTACCAAACATGGGTGCGCTAGTTTGATCCCCTGGTACATTTGGTACCCTCAAAAATCATACTTGACTTTATGCTGAGCCTCATTTCTCCTTCATAAAGAATCGACTTTATACCCCATGGATTCCCAAACGAGTTTAATTTAAGCTCTTTTATAACTTGTCTAAAAAGGGAAAATATTGCCGCATGATTTGTCTCTTTCACACTCGTTAATTTGGATTTGAAAGGTCATGAGTCTTAGTTAAGCTCTTTTCCAACTGCTATCAAAAAATGAAAATATTGCTAAGTGAACTTGTCTCTTTCACACTCGTAAAAATGGTTTTAAAAATATGTATATTTGGCACAAGTTTATCCCTTTTTCACACCAAGTAGACTAAAAGACATAAAAAAGGACAATTTTTGGTGTTAAGTTTTGATAGAATCTCATGCCCTTTCTTACAGTAATGACCCTATAGCCAGTTCTTTCTTTGCATTATAAACCATTTGCCTTAGCAGTTTGCATCCTCAACCAAGCAGAGCCTTGTTTATATCCTTCGAAATTTGACAACCTATACCTAGGAGGAAACATTCCCCCGAGTGTCCATCTCCCGCATGCACTTCCTTGCAATGAGCATAGGTATGTTCCACTGTTGGAACTAGTTTTGCTTACTTGCGACACTCGTTTCCTCATCCATATCATAACATTTGTTTGCTATGAAAAAAAAAAGGACGTTCGGGAAGGTAGTATTATCTTGTATCAACAACAGTCGTGTCACCTTTGAACATAGCACAAAGTTATTTGAGTCCATTCATCATAATTTTGGGATTAACATGACCTTAGGAAGATGAACTCATTACAGAGTCTTCTCTACCGACTGGTTACTCTTCCAGTCCCTACAAAGAATTACATTGACACCTCCTGCATCTCATGGTTTCATTAGTGGGTCTATGCTGTCAGAGTCCTCCATATGTCTCATGCTCTTTCTCAAAGGAAGTCTATCAACCTGTGTCAGCCACTCCTCAGAACTCTTGACTTTGCATGTTGGCCATACCCTCAGTTTATCTCAGAATCACATGATACTGTAGTCCTATCATGCACCATGTCCCTAGTTTTATCATTGGTAGGTAACCTTGAACCCAACAGTCGACATTTCATCATTGGTCATTGACTAGGTGGTTTCCCTTGTGTTCGACAACAAGAAATCTATTCACACATTGGGATTTGTGGAGTGTCTTGGATGTCGTTAACCTTATTGGTGGTTTCCTCACCTTTGTCAGAATTTTTCATCATTGGTTGATATTCAAAGGGTATTTTTTGTGTACCGTTTGCACTTGGCACACGTGAAAGATGCATAGGGTAGTTGGTTCATTAACTTGTTCTTCGTCCGATTTCTACCAAATCATGAATCTCTTGCTTTGTACCTCATGTTGACTGATGAGAGATGCCTTAATTCTTTCCTTTCAACAGGTCTCTT
This sequence comes from Picea glauca, assembly GCA_000966675.3. Taxonomy (NCBI): domain Eukaryota; kingdom Viridiplantae; phylum Streptophyta; class Pinopsida; order Pinales; family Pinaceae; genus Picea; species Picea glauca. Next base: position 42,775 of record JZKD02S2072131.1, on the reverse strand, counting down.
TCCATCGACATCAACCCATTTATTCTAGAAACGGGGCCTAGAGTCTTCTAAGTACCTTGAGGCTTGCAGTCATTAGTGGCAGGCTCTCTCGTCATCGAAAGTTGGGAATACTTCAATGTATCCTGATCGATGGATTCTTTAGGTGTTCGACACCGACTCTTCTATTCACACTTGTAAGAATGTACTCGGTGCCTTGATACCTACATTCATTATCGGTAGGATGTCTCACATTTGTTAATAGTATACATCAATGACCGGTAATCAAATGATGTCTCATTGTGTTCGACCTCAACTCCTTTGTTCACATGATGTAGACTTGCACCTTTGGAAGATTGTGTAGAAGACTTGAAGACATCACTATGTGGCCACAACTTTCCTGAGATGTTGCTTCCTTCTCATTGGACCAGTACCTATATGAATTCAGTGATCATGGGAGATCAGATTGTACTCCATGGTGTATAGATATTTTCATATTGGTTTTTGAGACTGTTACTACTGGGCCTTGTTTGTGACTATGACAACCATTGGCATGTAACCGCATTTGTATTTTCCAATTCATGGCCACTGAAACTTATTTGGTATATTTTCACATGGACCTGTAATGTATTTTTGGAAGCCATGTATGCAAAGTCAGTGCAAAATGTAATGAGAAATTGAGTTCGTCCAGATGGTTCTATACCACTCCACTTCTGGGTTTTTTATAATGTATGTCGGCCATCGCATATTATCCTCTAACCTCACACATTAGGAGGCATTTGTTAGAGAAAGATTTTCCCTAGCCTATGCAATATTACAGAGAGGGCCTTATTCCATTTCCCTATGCAAACTTGTCTTCCATATTACTAAAGTATAGAGAAAAAAATATAAAGTTTTTCCACTTATACGCATCGTGCACCCTATACAACAAGCATACACACAGGTTGCTCCACTACAACCCACATAGGTCAGGATTTGTGCTAGAAAATCAAAATTAAATGTGAGGTTTCCATGTCACAACAAAAGATATCTGATCCTTGGCCTTCCATATACTGGAAACGCTCCAAATAGGCCCTTCATTTTCATTTTTAAGGTTATAAATAAGCCAACTCCGAGATGTGGAAAAGAAGAGAGAATTCAACTGCGAGAGAAAAGTTACTCTAGAGAAATTATTTAATTCATATTGAGTCTGCATCCCTTTGTACTTTAATTCTGAGCACAATGTTCATCCCCCCAAGCTCTTCCCCTATTGATGGAGAACCTCTTTGTCTCCCTTACATTAGCTTGCCTTTGCTAGAGGATTGAAGTGGTGGAGGCCCAGTTGGAAGGAACTTTGTTTCTTAGTTCTAAACTATGTCAACATGGAAGTCTGTAATATTTTGACTTCTATTGATCATTTATTAATAGAAATACTCCTTTTCCTTCCAATTGATATCTTGAAAATATATGTATTATTATCCATGGGTGTATTTGTTATGTATATTGATGGATTATGCTATCTAATGTGCTAACCTTTTATATTTCCACCATATGATTGTTTTTTATTTTTTGTTGAGAGCTTGTTGCAGGTATATAGATTTGGGTTGAAGTGCTCAATGATGGACATCATCGAACATCTGGACGAGGTAGGCCTCTTTCTTATCTTGCTTGCACATTGGTTTATATAGCTTGTTGTTGGGATAGAGTTGATTTTTGCAGTCATTTCTGTCTGTTGTGGTTCACCCTAGCCATAGAGAGATTTTCCTCATAACAGATATATATTTCCAAACCTTCTAAGTGTTCTTACGAAGCCATCTCTGTCCATACTTTCCAAGACTCTACTTGTGCAACTGTCCATAATGTTGACCCATTTATCACTATACTATCATGAAGTCTTGATTAATCTATCAAACTGTATTTTTGCTAACTGACTGCTATGGATCTGTCTTCTCAAACTCTGCAAGATGCTCGAAGGATGGTTCTTTGGTCTGTCACATCTATTGAATAGAATCACCCTATCTAATATTTATATTACCTGGGAGTATCTAAGTCGAATGGCTTAGAAAAATTCATCCTATGATGTGTATTCATCATCATCTTCAGTGGTAGATTAATCATCATCTTCATTGGTAGATTCATCATCTCTTTGAGAACTGACTTCTTTCTTTCTGTATGTGGATTCATCTTTCACTACAATGCCTGAAAGTAAAATATCTTGAACCTATTCCTTATTTACATGTCCTTCTTTTCTTTTAGTTATTTTCCAAACCTTTTTGTATCTGACATCTTTCTTTTTCTCTATATAATTTTCTTCACCTCATTTTATTTCCAATCTTTTGATCTCTGGGACATGGTCTTTGTTCATATGTTCTTCATGTTTTGTTATCCAAACTTTCTTACATCTGATACCAGTTTTATCTTTCATGGAAGTATCGATCATGCTTCTACAATCACTAGCTATGTGTCCATAGTTATGACATTTGTAACATTCAATGTTACGTGGTGCCACATAGGCATTTCTTTCTTGAGCATATCTTTTATAATCCCTACAATATGTAACGTTATGTCCAAAGTTAGTACAATAAAAACAATGACCATAAAATAAATTTGCATACCTGGGAGTGAATGATCTTCTTTGTAGCATAGTCCTTCTGAATTTTTTCCTTGACTGATCATGATCGTGATTGAAGATTATTTGTGGCTTGGACATGGATGGTCTTCTTGAATATGTATCTTCAATAATTTTCTTAGATTCTAGTTGACCACAATTCCTTCCTTTGAGTACTTCTGCATAACTCTTTCTATTTTCTTCATTCTTCTTTTCTAGCAACCTAGAGTGCTTCTCTTCATTCTCTATAACTGATGTGGATGTTTCTGTCTCTTCAAATTTCTTGTTGAGCTTGATGATTTTACTTCTCAATGTGACAAATTCTTCTTGAATCTTCTCAACCTCTTCTTGTTTCTTCATTATTTGAGACTTTGTGACTTATTTTGTTATTTTCACTTCTTCAAGATGAATTTTTAATGTGATTATTTCTTATTCAAGTCCTTTCTCTTCTTGACCAAACTCTGCCTCAAGATGTTTTAGATCGTTACTTCTTTCCTTAAGATGATTTGTCAATATCTTCTCTCTCATTTATGATTCTTCCTTTTATGCTTCTATGTTGGCTTCCAAATACTTCTTTGATATTCAAGATTTTCTTCGATATTTCTGGCTTCTTTTAACTGAGTTCTTAAGTTCTCTATGACCTATTGGGCTTCCTAAAAAATATGAACACTTTCCTTTTGTTTCATCAATTCTTTCTTGAGTGACTTGTTTTCTTCTCTTAGATCATCTAAAGCACTAATCAATTATGCTTCATAATTGTCTTCCTTTTCAATTAGTTTTTTTGTCTCATTTTCTTCATGGAATTCTATTTCAAGATGTCCACGTTTTTCACAATTAAAGAAAAACAACATACCTATGGTGATTATGTACTCTTCGTCTTCTGAATCTATTTGACATGGTGAACACAATTCTTCTTGATCTGTATCTGCATATTCTTTGGCATTTTCTGAATCTGCAATGGGTGAAGAATATATGTCATGTAACTTATCCAAAAGTTGTTTGGCTGATGAACATTCACCAACATTTTCTCTTACCAGATTAGGTAATCCTTCCTAGATGAAATACATTTTTATTTTGTTATTCTTCTTCAATTCCTTCTTGGCTACAGTCTTTTCTTTTTTTGAACTACCATATCTTGTAACAACTGATGGCCAAATATAATGTCCTTGTGCCTGTAAAAAAGCTTTTGTCCTTCTTCTCCACATCTCATACTTAAAACCATTCTGACCATTAAACATTGGTACTCCATTCTAAGAATAATCCATTATCTCCTTCCAGTGGTTAAATTGTTTCCTGAAGGAACCAACTCTAATACCAATTGTTGGATTACTGAGAGGGGGGGTGAATCAATAATAGAGCAATTTAATCCTTTTTCACCATAAAATCCAAGTGTTATATCAATGTATCATTATCATCCAATAGTTGCAGAGTAAATAAAAAATGAGCAATCACACACATACACATTACACCAATGTTTTACATGGAAACCCAAAGCAGGAGAAAACCACAAAATGTTTTTTCTTATATGTCGTTAATAATTACATTCATTGGAAGCACCAAATTCCTTTGTTTTCTAGCTGCAACTGGAAGGAGACTCCAACCCCCTAGTTTCTTAGGCTACAACTTGAGGGAAGGTCCAACTCTCCAATTCTCTAGCTACAACTAGAAGGAGGCTACAACCCCCTATGTTCTCCAACTACAACCAGAAGGTGGCTACAACCACCTGTCCAAACAACCTATCACAACAACCTGTCTCATCAATCTTATCAACCAAATCATATCTACTCATCAATATCAATCACCAAGACAACTCTCAAATATGTGCATCAAACAAGCATAACAAAACAACTCATAATCATCGCCAAGATCAATATATGCTTATAATAATATGCCAATACAAGTATGCTACATCATCCATAAACCATGTGTCAACAATACGACTAACAAGTGCCTCCAACCATGTACCAAGTATGTACCAATCATGTATCAATTACCCATCAACTATGACTCATCAAGATGTACCAACATCATCAACTATACACGTGATATATGTGCCAACTCATCAACTACTTGTCTAAACCATGTACCCAACATGTACCTCAACCAAAATCCCTCATCAATTTCATCATCCAAATATGATTTTTAACTATGTAATATACCTGGTGTATATGATCACATACCTGAAAACCTTCCTTAACTTTAACAACAAGAGACTAGCATTTCCATCAAACTTTACTTTAGTCTCACATGACTAGTTTTGGATTAGTCAACAAACCTAACTTGAAATAATCATAACTATGTACATGTAATGAATAAAGATATGAAAATAGTACACAATGTTATTTAATGTGTTTTGTGCAATTCCTCCAGGTGTCACTACTTGGAACTTCTCAGAAAAGTATTTATAGCAAAAATGGCATACCTTGTTGAATTCTGGCTTATTCTAGAGAGTGAACTTGTAGAGCGTGCCCCGCACAAAATATTTTTTTTATGGATTGGAAAATTGTACACACAATACTACAGACTGTACTATAACTAATACATTTTTTCTTACTAAATTTGAATCTGTTATGAAAATGTTATGATGTTTTTACCCGAAACACATGTTTTAGACTAGTTTCACGACTAGCCACAAACCCTATTTTCCACAGAGTGTAAATCCAAAAATAGAATGACCCACAAGATGAAATTTGTACCACAACTACTTGGATATGTTTCCTCAGTGTCCTCCCAATTTCATGGTTTGAATCATTCTATAAAAAAAATTATTTCAAAAATGGTGAGATGACTTGTAAATAACATACCTTAGAAAGCATCATCAAAAGAATTTATCCTCCCTTGAATTTCATCCTTCTTTACTTCACCTTCCCTCTAAATTAGGCTTAGATGTCCTTTCTTTACCTCAATCGCTTGTAGATATTCAATATGCTAAATTGTAATTAAAATGAGAGAGCCTTGCCTCTTATTTATACTTTCATGTAGCTTCCTCAAGGCGTTACCTTTTAACCATATTAACCCACTTTCTTTATTTTAGGGTTAACTCCCTTCTAATTTCTCCATTAACTTTATCATTTAAACAATTTGTTTTCTATTCACTTTGAATTATAGTACACTCATCACTTCACTTTATTATTGATGTGGGTGGGAAAACTGCCTATGGACTAGCACTAAGGGTTCTGTAATGCATGCAGAAATAACCATCTAAAGTCTCCTACTTTTTACTATTATCTTGGCATAGACCCCACATTCATGCATAAAATGCAAGGATAAAAGGATCCAGTAACTCTACCTTGAACTCCACATTTGGTGTCGATCCTTTTGCGTTCGGTTTCTCCTTGACTACAAGTATCCTCCCAAAGCCAACCCACATTCACAAACAGACAAACAAAGAACTACAAGCATGCATCTTATATATGAATTAGTGGGTTATATGTTCTAATAAAATATAAATAAAAAATTAATATTGAACACCTCGTATGGCGGGATGGGAAAATTAATTATTTTTATTAACCTCACAAAAGTCACTTACAATGGTGAGATCGGCTATTGATCCTCAAATTTGGTCATGGGATCCTCTTCAATTGTGCAACAGCTACTTCCACATATGCTTCTCCTCTTCAGTTCTCAAAAAATGGTTGCAAAAGATTGGGGCAAGGGGAATACAAAAAAGGGAAGAGTTTATTTGCTCTTATTTTTTCTCTCTTGAAATGGGACCCCTACCTCTTATTTTATAGGCTAAAAGAGTGTAGTTATCCAGTTGAGTGACTGACTATGGGTGGTCAAATGGTTTAGGAAATTACCTGAAAATCTGTATTCCATCTGTAACTTTTTGTTTTTTGTGCTTTTTTCAGTATACACGGGATGTAATGGGTTATATAGAATATACATGCAAGAAACAATGGTGTAGGGAGCGTACATATTCAAAGGGATGGTTTTTAGAAGAGTTGTTCAATGGTGGCTTGGAAAAAGTGGCAAGTGAGATGGCCTACTGCTAGGTATGCATGATTGGTGAAAATTAGGGTTATAACATATGCCCCCTAATGTGTGAGGTTAGAAGAGCATCTGAAGGCCGAAATACATTACCAATCTTCACCAACGTATGAAGTGAGTGAGCCCACGGGCCAACATTCGGGAGGTGCCATCTGAAAAATAACAATTGTCTCATTGAGGCGGGAATACCCATGCTTGGAATGAAATAAAATCATGGTTGCCAATCAAATACACTGTAGATCCATGTTATTTAACTATATAAAGTGTAGCCACAAGAAATACACAGTGGATCTACATCTCAAAATCAAAAATATATACATGTATAGTATCCATCTTCAAGAAGCTAGTGATACCTGATGGCTAGAGATGAGGCCTTCAGAGATCAAGCAACAACTTCAAAATATTCATAACTCGGGTAGGAGTGTAATATGAGTGTACGAATTCACTACCAAGAGGTCTTCGACGGCTCATCGGTAACATATTAGAGGATCTTGATGATTAGGCTGAGGGATTCATTGATTTCGAACAAAGACTTGATTGGGATTTTTTGGGATGGTTGGGCATGAGGTCAAGAGACAAACTGCAGAAGGGCCAACTCAAGATTGGTAAAAACTTCCCTTGGACAATAGCACGACAACTGATGAGACTCGGGCAACATGGTATTGACATAAGTTCACAATGCAGGAGGCAACGCAAACTCTCCATATGTTTGGAATAATAACCAAATGGAGGAGGACACATCTCTATNTTCTCCACATCTCATACTTAAAACCATTCTGACCATTAAACATTGGTACTCCATTCTAAGAATAATCCATTATCTCCTTCCAGTGGTTAAATTGTTTCCTGAAGGAACCAACTCTAATACCAATTGTTGGATTACTGAGAGGGGGGGTGAATCAATAATAGAGCAATTTAATCCTTTTTCACCATAAAATCCAAGTGTTATATCAATGTATCATTATCATCCAATAGTTGCAGAGTAAATAAAAAATGAGCAATCACACACATACACATTACACCAATGTTTTACATGGAAACCCAAAGCAGGAGAAAACCACAAAATGTTTTTTCTTATATGTCGTTAATAATTACATTCATTGGAAGCACCAAATTCCTTTGTTTTCTAGCTGCAACTGGAAGGAGACTCCAACCCCCTAGTTTCTTAGGCTACAACTTGAGGGAAGGTCCAACTCTCCAATTCTCTAGCTACAACTAGAAGGAGGCTACAACCCCCTATGTTCTCCAACTACAACCAGAAGGTGGCTACAACCACCTGTCCAAACAACCTATCACAACAACCTGTCTCATCAATCTTATCAACCAAATCATATCTACTCATCAATATCAATCACCAAGACAACTCTCAAATATGTGCATCAAACAAGCATAACAAAACAACTCATAATCATCGCCAAGATCAATATATGCTTATAATAATATGCCAATACAAGTATGCTACATCATCCATAAACCATGTGTCAACAATACGACTAACAAGTGCCTCCAACCATGTACCAAGTATGTACCAATCATGTATCAATTACCCATCAACTATGACTCATCAAGATGTACCAACATCATCAACTATACACGTGATATATGTGCCAACTCATCAACTACTTGTCTAAACCATGTACCCAACATGTACCTCAACCAAAATCCCTCATCAATTTCATCATCCAAATATGATTTTTAACTATGTAATATACCTGGTGTATATGATCACATACCTGAAAACCTTCCTTAACTTTAACAACAAGAGACTAGCATTTCCATCAAACTTTACTTTAGTCTCACATGACTAGTTTTGGATTAGTCAACAAACCTAACTTGAAATAATCATAACTATGTACATGTAATGAATAAAGATATGAAAATAGTACACAATGTTATTTAATGTGTTTTGTGCAATTCCTCCAGGTGTCACTACTTGGAACTTCTCAGAAAAGTATTTATAGCAAAAATGGCATACCTTGTTGAATTCTGGCTTATTCTAGAGAGTGAACTTGTAGAGCGTGCCCCGCACAAAATATTTTTTTTATGGATTGGAAAATTGTACACACAATACTACAGACTGTACTATAACTAATACATTTTTTCTTACTAAATTTGAATCTGTTATGAAAATGTTATGATGTTTTTACCCGAAACACATGTTTTAGACTAGTTTCACGACTAGCCACAAACCCTATTTTCCACAGAGTGTAAATCCAAAAATAGAATGACCCACAAGATGAAATTTGTACCACAACTACTTGGATATGTTTCCTCAGTGTCCTCCCAATTTCATGGTTTGAATCATTCTATAAAAAAAATTATTTCAAAAATGGTGAGATGACTTGTAAATAACATACCTTAGAAAGCATCATCAAAAGAATTTATCCTCCCTTGAATTTCATCCTTCTTTACTTCACCTTCCCTCTAAATTAGGCTTAGATGTCCTTTCTTTACCTCAATCGCTTGTAGATATTCAATATGCTAAATTGTAATTAAAATGAGAGAGCCTTGCCTCTTATTTATACTTTCATGTAGCTTCCTCAAGGCGTTACCTTTTAACCATATTAACCCACTTTCTTTATTTTAGGGTTAACTCCCTTCTAATTTCTCCATTAACTTTATCATTTAAACAATTTGTTTTCTATTCACTTTGAATTATAGTACACTCATCACTTCACTTTATTATTGATGTGGGTGGGAAAACTGCCTATGGACTAGCACTAAGGGTTCTGTAATGCATGCAGAAATAACCATCTAAAGTCTCCTACTTTTTACTATTATCTTGGCATAGACCCCACATTCATGCATAAAATGCAAGGATAAAAGGATCCAGTAACTCTACCTTGAACTCCACATTTGGTGTCGATCCTTTTGCGTTCGGTTTCTCCTTGACTACAAGTATCCTCCCAAAGCCAACCCACATTCACAAACAGACAAACAAAGAACTACAAGCATGCATCTTATATATGAATTAGTGGGTTATATGTTCTAATAAAATATAAATAAAAAATTAATATTGAACACCTCGTATGGCGGGATGGGAAAATTAATTATTTTTATTAACCTCACAAAAGTCACTTACAATGGTGAGATCGGCTATTGATCCTCAAATTTGGTCATGGGATCCTCTTCAATTGTGCAACAGCTACTTCCACATATGCTTCTCCTCTTCAGTTCTCAAAAAATGGTTGCAAAAGATTGGGGCAAGGGGAATACAAAAAAGGGAAGAGTTTATTTGCTCTTATTTTTTCTCTCTTGAAATGGGACCCCTACCTCTTATTTTATAGGCTAAAAGAGTGTAGTTATCCAGTTGAGTGACTGACTATGGGTGGTCAAATGGTTTAGGAAATTACCTGAAAATCTGTATTCCATCTGTAACTTTTTGTTTTTTGTGCTTTTTTCAGTATACACGGGATGTAATGGGTTATATAGAATATACATGCAAGAAACAATGGTGTAGGGAGCGTACATATTCAAAGGGATGGTTTTTAGAAGAGTTGTTCAATGGTGGCTTGGAAAAAGTGGCAAGTGAGATGGACTGCTGCTAGGTATGCATGTTTGGTGAAAATTAGGGTTATAACAGATGCCCCCTAATGTGTGAGGTTAGAAGAGCATCTGAAGGCCGAAATACATTACCAATCTTCACCAACGTACGAAGTGAGTGAGCCCATGGACCAACGTTTGGGAGGTGCCATCTGAAAAATAACAATTGTCTCATTAAGGCGGGCATACCCATGCTTGGAATGAAATAAAATCATGGTTGCCAATCAAATACACTGTAGATCCATGTTATTTAACTATATAAAGTGTAGCCACAAGAAATACATAGTGGATCTACATATCAAAATCAAAAATATATACATGTATAGTATCCATCTTCAAGAAGCTAATGATACCTGATGGCTAGAGATGAGGCCTTCAGAGATCGAGCAACAACTTCAAAATATTCATAACTCGGGTAGGAGTGTAATATGAGTGTACGAATTCACTACCAAGAGGTCTTCGACGGCTCATCGGTAACATATTAGAGGATCTTGATGATCAGGCTGAGGGCTTCATTGATTTTGAACAAAGACTTGATTGGGATTTTTTGGGATGGTTGGGCATGAGGTCAAGAGACAAACTGCAGAAGGGCCAACTCAAGCTTGGTAAAAACTTCCCTTGGACAATATCATGACAACTGATGAGACTCGGGCAACATGGTATTGACATAAGTTCACAATGCAGGAGGCAACGCAAACTCTCCATATGTTTGGAATAATAACCAAATGGAGGAGGACACATCTCTAT
>JZKD02S2072131.1:0-11910 GCA_000966675.3 Picea glauca | reverse complement strand
TTGGTGGGGGAAAGACATAAAATAAGAAGTTGAAGTATCTGTGTAACCTATGCATGGAATACCACCTGAATCACTAGTTCCCTCAACTTGCGAAGGCCCAAAATTTATTGGTGTAGCAGAAACCTGTTGTGTTAACGAACCCATTTCAACATGGGCAAAATTTAACTCAAGCCTCTCCGAGAACGGATGGGGGTAGTCAAAGACCCCCTCCGTCTTCGAGTAATCCTTCATTTGCAAATGTGTATATGATGAAAGGTGATGCCTATATATCGAGTAGAGCACATGATTATGGAATTCCAAACACCTCTGAGAAGAGTAAAGAAGCCAAAAACCCACCTCTTCCTCTCCAAATCAAGAAGACATTGGGAGAAAAAATGACACACATCCCAAAAGGTGCGTTCAAGAAAGCTTCACACAATCCAAATGCAAGGGCCACCCAGAACTACTCTGTGGTGGAGGATTTGTCTCAAAACCCTTGTGTGATGTCAGCTTTGGAGGTCCTCCAGAGCTGTCCTTCCTAGAGAAAGGTTCTGTTAGCCTCGTTAGGATCTTCTAAGAATGGTAATTCAAGTACGATCATGCTTGATACGACCGACTTAAAACCTCATCTCCCTTACCATGTGGTGTTTCAAATAGTAGTGGCTTACACCATAAAAAATTTTACTCAGAACATTTTTTGCATGGTGGTTGATGAGGGTGCCTCGAAATGCATGATGTCGTTGGCGTGTTGGAAGGCCATAGGCCAACCCATTTTGTCTCCGTCACTGACTCTTCTTATCGCTTTCGATGGTCATTCGTTCGACCACATGGCATCATCCCCTCTTTCCTCATGCAGTTGGGAGAGAAGACCGTGTGCATCGAGGTTGAAGTGGTCGATACGTCTCTCGACTACAATCTCTTGTTAGGAAGGATTTGGACATATGCTATGTAAGCAGTGGTCGATATAGTTTTCTGGGTCTTTTTGTTTCCACATGAGGGTCAGATAGTGACCATTGATCAATTGTCTTGATCCCGTCATGACCCTTCATCGGGGGCATCCACGGTCCTGATGATTGATAACCCTCAATGTGACATCACCAACATAGGGGTTGGTTTGTGCCCACATTTAATGGGTACTTTCGATTACCTGCCTCCTTTCGACAATATTAAGTTCATATCGGACCGACCTAAGGTTGAGATTTTTCAAATCTCGTCATTTCATATGACTTACTTCAACGATCTATGGACTCTTCCTTCCCCATCGGTCATGATGGAAGGGACAAGGCATCAGGGTATGGCCATGCCCTTGTCCACGACTAAAGTTGCGTACTCAATAGTCCAGTAAGCTTCCACTGACCCTGATCGGACTCCCGCACAGGAGTTAGATCAGATTCTTGAGCCTACTTGGGCTCAAGGTTCCCTTGCTAATACTGATCCTTTAGAATTAGTCTTGCCTTCAGACGAAGTGATTATTGAAGCAATGATTAGTTTGGACAGACCCTGGGATGATCTCCATCACATATCTTATTTCCTCCCAGAGTTAAGAAGAATTGAAGCAGGAGAATTCACTTTGACTATGACAGGAGATAGGTCTTGTCCTATCAAACCCTTGGCTACACATGTTGTTTATGATGAGGGTAATATGGAAACCATCATTGAAATGATACCTATTGATATCTCCAGAACCCCTAGCGTAGTAGAGAATATTCCCGTCGTAACTGATTGTTCCCCCTAGGAAATTTGAATCTACACAGATTTATTTAAAGAATTCCATGATGTTTTTTCCTGGTCTTATGAGAAGATGCTAGGCATTGATCCAAGAATCGTCGAACATGAAATCACGACGTATCTTGATGTTAATCTGGTCCGGTAGAAGCTTCGTCCAGTCAATCATAAGAAAGCAACAACTATTAAGGCTGAAGTAGAGAAACTGCTCAAAGCAGGTTTTATCTACCCTGTCTATTTGACTCAATGGGTGTCAAATCCCGTTCTAGTCGAAAAAAAATAGGGTATGATTCGTGTATGTATGAACTTCCATGATTTGAACAAGGCATGCCCAAAGGATAACTTCCCCATGCCATTTATTGACCAGATAGTCGATGAATGCATAGGTTGCGAGGCCTTTTCTTTCATGGATGTTTTTTCAGGATATAATCAGATACAGATCAAACCCGAAGACCAACACAAAACCACTTTCATTTGTCCGTGGGGTACATTCACTTATCAGATGATGCCTTTTGGTCTAAAAAATGTTGGATCTACCTTTCAGCAAGCCATGTCTTTTTCTTTCCACGATCTCAAACATATAGTCGAAGCCTACCTTGATGATTTAGCATCACGATCTCGTAAGAGAACTGATCATCCCACACACCTCTGACTTATCTTTGGGTGATGTCTCTACTACCGAATTTTCTTGAATCCAAACAAATACAGTTTTTGTGTGGCGTCGGGTCATTTTTTAGGTTTTGTAGTTTTGACAATAGGGATCATGGTCGATCCTCTCAAAGTTGAGGCAATAGTTCAGTTGCCTCCATCGCACACAATCCTTTAGCTTCAGAGTCTCCAGGGAAAAGAAAATTTTTTACGGCATTTCGTCGCAAACTATGTCCAGATCACAAAGGGATTTATGTGTTTGTTGAAGAAGGATGTTCCTTTTCATTGGGACGAAGCCACTCAATGCTCTTTCGAAGTGTTGAAACATGCCCTCATGACTACCCCTCTGCTTTGACCACCCAATTATAATAAGGATTTCTTATTGTACTTGGCGGTGACAGAGTCGACCATCGGTATGGTCTTGGTTCAGGAGGATCATTTTCTCTCAGAATATGTGATTTATTTTCTGAGCCAAGGACTAGTTGGACCGTAACTCAATTATTCCCATGTTGAAAAACTTGCATTGGCAGCAGTTCATGCTATCCAATAGTTTCGTCGTTATATTTTGTTTCACAAGACCACCGTCATTGCCATTGTGAATCTGAGTCAGTACATATTGACTCAACGAGTAATTGGAGGAAAGATCAGTATATGGATAGTTGTCCTTCAAGAATTTGGCTTAGATTTTGTTTCAGAAAAATCCAAAAATTCGTTGGTATTTGCGGAACTCATCTCGGAACTTCCGGTCGAGTCAGGTGATGTTATGCCCGAAGAGTCGCCTATTAAAGGAGACATGTTTTTTATCGTGTCTTCGGACCCCTGGTATGGAAATGTACTTGTCTATCTCCAGACTTTAAAGTGCCCAACCTCTACTTCTTGTGATGAGCATCGTCGTACACGCCATCAGACCAAGAACTATATCACACTCGAGGACACTTTATATCATCGAGGTGTAGATTGCATCCTTCATCGATGTCTCACGCATGAAGAAGCATAAATTGTGCTTAATGATGGCCACACTAGAGCATGTGGTGGTCATCTTTCTGGGTTGGAAACAACCCAAAAGATTCTATGAGTCGGTTACTTCTAGCCGACATTAATCAAAGATTGTGTTGAATCGGTCAAGAAGTGCCACTCATGTCAGATCTTCTCCCGGAAGATGAGGGCACACCCCACTCCCATGTTTCCCATCATTATCATTGGTACCTTCACCAAGTGGGGGATTAATTACACTACATGCAACCCCCCTTCAGCAAGGGGGCATCGTTATATCATCGTAGTAGTAGACTACTTCACCAAGTGGGTCGAAGCTATGCCAACGTTCAAAGATGACAGAGAGACCGCAACTCTCTTTTTGTTTAACTAGATAATAGCAAGCTTTGACATCCTGAGAGACATTGTCACTGACCATGGAAATCAATTTCAGAACAAAATTATGTTTGATTTAACATCAAATCTTTGGTTGAGGCAAGAAAATTCATCACCCTACTACCCACAAGAGAATGGTCAAGTGGAAGTTGTGAATAAATCTCTTAAGACTATTCTCCAATGAACGATCAATTCGACCAAGTCAAATTGGCATTTCATGTTATACTCGACATTATGGGCCTACCAAACGTCTATTAAGACTACAACCGGTTTCTCACCTTTTCAAAACAATCACAAGCTGGAAGCAGTCTTTCCCATAGAGTACTAGATCCTGTCTCTAAAGTTGGCAGTACAGTTATTGCTAGACACTTCACCGCTTTAAGAGTGTTTATTATACCTTGAGCAGCTCCATGAGTAGAATCATGATGTGGCCTTGGCTAACAAGGCTCATAAACAAAAAATCAAGTGTCAGTATGATCGATTCGTTCGTCCTCAGATTTTCTCTGAAGGCAACCTTGTCTTGGTCTATGACCAAGATAAGGACCCCCTGAGGGCAGGAAAGTTCAAACCCATGTGGCTCGAACCTTTCATCGTGAAAGAGGTTCTAAATAAGGGTGCTTATCGTCTGGTGTACTTTGAGGGAAATGCTTTGGTGGAGCCTAGAAATGGGCTCTACCTCAAGAAGTATTACTTGTAGGTGGGTCACCTCAGGTGACTTCTTGTAACATATGTATGGTTCTTGTACATTTGCGTTTTTAGTTTTTATGGATGTGTCTTTTTTTATGTCATCTTTTTCACTGTGGTAGATGTCAAGTGAATTAGAGGTGTTCGTTGGGTTCGCGGATGATGCTAGCCGACACACTCGGAGGATTGCTTCCGCAACTTGGGTGATTTTCACACCTCATGACCAGTTTCTATCTTTAGGAGGTATCTATTTAGGTGACACCACAAACAATGTCGCCGAATACAACACATTTCTTGAGTTTCTTCGTGATGATTTGTTGCATGGTATCTCTCACCTATGAGTCTACTTAGATGCTCAGCCAGTTGTGTCTTAGTTAAATGGAGTTTACCACATTTACGATCCTACTCTACACCGACGGTTCCTTAGGGTATGTCTCTTAGAATGAAGCTTTTATTACATTATGTATATCCATGTTCCTAGGAGATTGAATCAAGTTACAGATACTCTAACTAATCATATATTAGATTGGCATATTTCACACATGTAAGAAAAATCACACAAACACACACACACAAGTAATTACATTTGTAAATAAATGTAATCCATAAAACACAAAAAGATGTATATATATATATATCGCAAAGTATTAGAGTACATGGGTGGGTGCAAGCGCCTCAACAATGTGTTCAGTAAAGAGTCATGGGGCTTATGCCCTCAAAAATATACAAAATGTGCCCTTGACACATAAGAAGTCTAGCCTAGCTAAGGGCGGGGCTTGTTGGCCCTATCATAGTGAACAATGACATTGGCCAAACACTGAAAGAGCTAGACCCAGGTTCGTGGTACCCCAACAACGTGAGTCTGCATTGACGATGGGAGATCCTTGATCTCCACCATAGGAACTATATGAGTAAGCGCGGTGAGTTTTCACTCCACCCGTCTCAAAACTCTCTCAGCCTCTCCAGCTAGAGGTCCCCCTACTACTGTTGGTCCGTCGTCTGCGGTTGGTCCCGCCTCTGGTCGAGGACACCGCCTAGTCCTCGTGAAGTTTGTTGGATGCATTGGCCCCACATTTTTACATAACACATACTTAACTGTCAAATACTCTGGTATACAAAAAAAAAATGATATATATATAAAGAAATAAAAATTAAATAACTTAAAAAAAACAAGCTTACCCATCTCTCCTCGCTCCTCTTCGAGAGGTACAGGCATGTCAGGATCTCTAGAAAATTTGATCCTAGCATAGGGGTAGTCCTCTCTGGTCGGAATCTGTCGTGCCCACCAGAAAAAAAACTTATCGTCGAAGGCCTCGATGGTCCTCCCTCCCCCCTATCGTGGTAATAGCGCCACCCACCTGCATAACGCTGGGAGAGAGGCCTTGTGCCCTCATATTGTCTCTATAGGACTAAGACTGGGGACCCTCTTAAAAACTAAATAGGAAATAATAGTCTCAAACCCAAAGTTTATGTGTCTTTGCATACGACACTCTGTCAGCTGCCTCTTCATGCAGTCTAGTAAGGTGATGCTCCAGTCGAAATTTTTTGCATTTAAGCACTGAACCGCATAATTCATGTGTGCTCGGGAAGCCTGATGTAAAGATGCGGATCTAGTGATCCACCCAATGAGAAAAACTATCACTTTCAGTGACAGGTTTGAAATCTTTTTTATCGACACCTGAGTGCCTACTTTGTCTATGTCGGCTTCGCAATGGATTTCAATCAACTCCGCTATGTTGTGAGGCCTAGAGGGAAAAGTGAAAAAGTTGATTGGTTCCCCTCTCCTTGAGAGGCCAGTCATAAAATAGATATCTTCAGTCGTTGGAGTCAACGACTGTCCCTCAAGCATGAGTGCCTCTGCGCATCAGGATGCTAATAATCTACCAAGGTGTTCAATAGCTTGGATTGTGCCCGCATGAATGGACACTAGAAGAATTTCAACAAACCACATTGAGCCAATGCGGCGGTAGCATTAGGGTCCTCTCCGACCAAAAGATCAATGTCCTCATTCTCCCTCTCTCTCTAATGAGCATACATCCTGAAATTGACATGTTCATGGGGGATTAACTCTTGCATCTTTTAATTTTTTCCACATGTAGGAGGGCATACACAGGCATACGCTGGCTTTCATAGAACAACCCGCATATACGTAGGGCTAACCTTTTTAAAGGTCAGCGCCCCCACAAAAAACAAAAAGAAATGCACAAACGAAGAATTGAAATGCAAGAGGGGATAGTATGTACTTACTTGGTCCAAGCAGAAGTTCGTTTCATCCATTGAAGCTCCCATAATCAATTATTTTGAGAAAGGGGTGTTTTTGGCTTCTTAGTCAATTTCACAATTAACAATGGTGATAATGAGTTGTCAACTTCTATTTATAGACTTTTTGGCCCCTTTTTTTCATTTTTTGGACCCCTTTGTCATTTTTTCTAACCTGAAAATCATTTAGTATGGTTCAAGAGTTTCTTATGGAATGTTACGATAGGGTTAATTTGGGTATTGGGAAACTTTTTGGAGATTTGGTTCATTGTAAAGGTCCTTTGGTAAAAAGTCATTTTTCCAACTTGTTGCATCTAAGTTAGGATTCCACCTCCACTTTCTGTACCTCATTGTCTTTGTTGCTTTGCCATAGGATTGACCCCACCAATTTGTGACATGGAGCCATCATTGCTGCTTTAGAAGTGTCATAATTTAGTGGTAGAGCCTCCCCGTTCATGGATTCCCTAGGTAGATCCTGGTTGCATTTTTTGGCATCCATTCCATTGTTAATGACTATAGGCTCAGGAGCCCTTGTTAGTCTTATCCCGATTATGAGTTTGAGCCTCATCTGCTTGATTCATCATCACTCTTGACCTCACCCTTGGGACTCCCAAATAGTGGCGGGTCTTCTTTTAATCCCTTTTTAGACCCTCTAAACATGAAAATATTTCTAAGCGATCTTGTTGCCCTTCACGCTCAATAAACTGAAATTTGAAGGCACGTCTATCTGGCGGTAGTTTACCCCTTTTTCAGTCCAGATGGTCAACTGTACGAACAAAGGTATACTCTAGGAGCCTTGGTTCTCTAGAAGAGTATTCTCAGGTATAATTTCAACCCTTTTTCGGGCCCGAGGGACTAAATTTACGAAAAAGGAACCCCCACGGAGTCCATAGTTAATCTCTTTTCAAAGTCCCTAGAAGTGAAAAGATTGTCGAGTGACCTTGTTCCTTCACACTCATTAAATTGGTCCAGAAGAACATCCTGTATGGAGTTCATAGTTAATCCCTTTTCAGACTCCTTAAAAATGAAAAGATTGTTTAGTGATCTTGTCTTTGTCACACTCGTTAAAATGATTTTGAATAGACGTATTTTTGGTGTTATTTTACCCCTTTTTTGAACCGACTAGACTACCTTCGAAAAAGGTACCCCAATGGGGTCTCCTTTTACATTTTTTCTAACTCTCTAAAAATGAAAAACCACCAAGCCTACCTTCTCTGGGCTCGCTAAAATTACATCGAAGGACATTATCATTGTGTCTTGTTAATCACATTTGCATTCCTGTGTCTTTGGCCTAATTTTGGGTTCATGTTGCCCTCAACTAAACCATCTGAAGCATGCCTTATACGCAAGCCTTGTAGCACTTTGCCTCTGCGTCTTGACACCTTGACCCATGGAGGGATTTTCCCAAGTGTCCTTTTCCTACATATGTCTCCTTTNAGATCCTTGATCTCCGCCATAGGAACTGTATGAGTAAGCGCGGTGAGTTTTCGCTCCACCCGTCTCAAAACTCTCTCAGCCTCTCCAGCTAGAGGTCCCCCTACTATTGTTGGTCCTTCGTCTGTGGTTGGTCCCGCCTCTGGTCGAGGACACCGCCTAGTCCTCGTGAAGTCTGTTGGATGCACTGGCCCCACATTTTTACATAACAGATACTTAACTGTAAAATACTCTGGTATACACAAAAAAAATGATATATATATAAAGAAATAAAAATTAAATAACTTAAAAAAAACAAGCTTACCCATCTCTCCTCGCTCCTCTTCGAGAGGTACAGGCATGTCAAGATCTCTAGAAAATTTGATCCTAGCATAGGGGTAGTCCTCTCTGGTCGGAATCTGTCGTGCCCACCAGAAAAAAAACTTATCGTCGAAGGCCTCAATGGTCCTCCCTCCCCCCTGTCGCGGTAATAGCGCCACCCACCTGCATAACGCTGGGAGAGAGGCCTTGTGCCCTCATATTGTCTCTATAGGACTAAGACTGGGGACCCTCTAAAAAACTAAATAGGAAATAATAGTCTCAAACCCAAAGTTTATGTGTCTTTGCATACGACACTCTGTCAGCTGCCTCTTCATGCAGTCTAGTAAGGTGATGCTCTAGTCGAAAATTTGTGCATTTAAGCACTGAACCGCATAATTCATGTGTGCTCGG
Source organism: Picea glauca (assembly GCA_000966675.3). NCBI lineage: Eukaryota > Viridiplantae > Streptophyta > Pinopsida > Pinales > Pinaceae > Picea > Picea glauca. The sequence goes on along the minus strand of JZKD02S2072131.1, from coordinate 3,102 downwards.
GAAGCCTGATGTAAAGATGCGGATCTAGTGATCCACCCAATGAGAAAAACTATCACTTTCAGTGACAGGTTTGAAATCTTTTTTATCGACACCTGAGTGCCTACTTTGTCTATGTCGGCTTCGCAATGGATTTCAATCAACTCCGCTATGTTGTGAGGCCTAGAGGGAAAAGTGAAAAAGTTGATTGGTTCCCCTCTCCTTGAGAGGCCAGTCATAAAATAGATATCTTCAGTCGTTGGAGTCAACGACTGTCCCTCAAGCATGAGTGCCTCTGCGCATCAGGATGCTAATAATCTACCAAGGTGTTCAATAGCTTGGATTGTGCCCGCATGAATGGACACTAGAAGAATTTCAACAAACCACATTGAGCCAATGCGGCGGTAGCATTAGGGTCCTCTCCGACCAAAAGATCAATGTCCTCATTCTCCCTCTCTCTCTAATGAGCATACATCCTGAAATTGACATGTTCATGGGGGATTAACTCTTGCATCTTTTAATTTTTTCCACATGTAGGAGGGCATACACAGGCATACGCTGGCTTTCATAGAACAACCCGCATATACGTAGGGCTAACCTTTTTAAAGGTCAGCGCCCCCACAAAAAACAAAAAGAAATGCACAAACGAAGAATTGAAATGCAAGAGGGGATAGTATGTACTTACTTGGTCCAAGCAGAAGTTCGTTTCATCCATTGAAGCTCCCATAATCAATTATTTTGAGAAAGGGGTGTTTTTGGCTTCTTAGTCAATTTCACAATTAACAATGGTGATAATGAGTTGTCAACTTCTATTTATAGACTTTTTGGCCCCTTTTTTTCATTTTTTGGACCCCTTTGTCATTTTTTCTAACCTGAAAATCATTTAGTATGGTTCAAGAGTTTCTTATGGAATGTTACGATAGGGTTAATTTGGGTATTGGGAAACTTTTTGGAGATTTGGTTCATTGTAAAGGTCCTTTGGTAAAAAGTCATTTTTCCAACTTGTTGCATCTAAGTTAGGATTCCACCTCCACTTTCTGTACCTCATTGTCTTTGTTGCTTTGCCATAGGATTGACCCCACCAATTTGTGACATGGAGCCATCATTGCTGCTTTAGAAGTGTCATAATTTAGTGGTAGAGCCTCCCCGTTCATGGATTCCCTAGGTAGATCCTGGTTGCATTTTTTGGCATCCATTCCATTGTTAATGACTATAGGCTCAGGAGCCCTTGTTAGTCTTATCCCGATTATGAGTTTGAGCCTCATCTGCTTGATTCATCATCACTCTTGACCTCACCCTTGGGACTCCCAAATAGTGGCGGGTCTTCTTTTAATCCCTTTTTAGACCCTCTAAACATGAAAATATTTCTAAGCGATCTTGTTGCCCTTCACGCTCAATAAACTGAAATTTGAAGGCACGTCTATCTGGCGGTAGTTTACCCCTTTTTCAGTCCAGATGGTCAACTGTACGAACAAAGGTATACTCTAGGAGCCTTGGTTCTCTAGAAGAGTATTCTCAGGTATAATTTCAACCCTTTTTCGGGCCCGAGGGACTAAATTTACGAAAAAGGAACCCCCACGGAGTCCATAGTTAATCTCTTTTCAAAGTCCCTAGAAGTGAAAAGATTGTCGAGTGACCTTGTTCCTTCACACTCATTAAATTGGTCCAGAAGAACATCCTGTATGGAGTTCATAGTTAATCCCTTTTCAGACTCCTTAAAAATGAAAAGATTGTTTAGTGATCTTGTCTTTGTCACACTCGTTAAAATGATTTTGAATAGACGTATTTTTGGTGTTATTTTACCCCTTTTTTGAACCGACTAGACTACCTTCGAAAAAGGTACCCCAATGGGGTCTCCTTTTACATTTTTTCTAACTCTCTAAAAATGAAAAACCACCAAGCCTACCTTCTCTGGGCTCGCTAAAATTACATCGAAGGACATTATCATTGTGTCTTGTTAATCACATTTGCATTCCTGTGTCTTTGGCCTAATTTTGGGTTCATGTTGCCCTCAACTAAACCATCTGAAGCATGCCTTATACGCAAGCCTTGTAGCACTTTGCCTCTGCGTCTTGACACCTTGACCCATGGAGGGATTTTCCCAAGTGTCCTTTTCCTACATATGTCTCCTTTNGTCTTCTTTTAATCCCTTTTTATACCCTCTAAACATGAAAATATTTCTAAGCGATCTTGTTGCCCTTCACGCTCAATAAACTGAAATTTGAAGGCACGTCTATCTGGCGGTAGTTTACCCCTTTTTTAGTCCAGATGGTCAACAGTACGAACAAAGGTATACTCTAGGAGCCTCAGTTCTCTAGAAGAGTATTCTCAGGTATAATTTCAACCCTTTTTCGGGGCCGAGGGACTAAATTTACGAAAAAGGAACCCCCACGGAGTCCATAGTTAATCTCTTTTCAAAGTCCCTAGAAGTGAAAAGATTGTTGAGTGACCTTGTTCCTTCACACTCATTAAATTGGTCCAGAAGAACATCCTGTATGGAGTTCATAGTTAATCCCTTTTCAGACTCCTTAAAAATGAAAAGATTGTTGAGTGATCTTGTCTTTGTCACACTCGTTAAAATGATTTTGAATAGACGTATTTTTGGTTCTAGTTTACCCCTTTTTTGAACCGACTAGACTACCTTCAAAAAAGGTACCCCAATGGAGTCTCCTTTTACATTTTTTCTAACTCTCTAAAAATGAAAAACCACCAAGCCTACCTTCTCTGGGCTCGCTAAAATTACATCAAAGGACATTATCATTGTGTCTTGTTAATCAAATTTGCATTCCTGTGTCTTTGGCCTAATTTTGGGTCCATGTTGCCCTCAACTGAACCATCTGAAGCATGCCTTATACGCAAGCCTTGTAGCACTTTGCCTCTGCGTCTTGACACCTTGACCCATGGAGGGATTTTCCCAAGTGTCCTTTTCCTACATATGTCTCCTTTCTCTGAGCATTAGTGTGTTCCTTGTGCTTGGAACTAGTATGTTTGTGACACTCGTTCCCCCTTTGTAACGTAGAATTCTTTTCTTCTTTTTCAAGCTTCCCATAAATTATTGAAAAAGACAAAAAAAAAAATCAAATATACCCCAAAAAGAGGAAGGGAAAAGTATTTTATTTTTTGGTA
>JZKD02S2072130.1:498641-515114 GCA_000966675.3 Picea glauca | reverse complement strand
TAGACATAGTGTAGTTTCCTTTCACGCAATTTCCTTTCCTAGAATTAAAATGCAATTACATTTCTTAGTTAATGGTTGAATCTAGTTTTTCTTACATAGTATAGATATAGAATGAGGATCTCATTTTGTTGTTGATGGTTTATACATGATGCAGGGTATTTAAACATTGTTCTTGTCATGGCTAAATTCTCGTTGGATTGTTTGATACATACCTTTCATTTTTCCATTGAGATTAGTGTTGAGTTTATACCGTTGGAATTGTCCTTTGTTGTCAAATGTCATCGAGATATCATCCATCACCACCGAAGGCATTCACACAACCACCAACATTACATTTGAATGTTTCATAGATTAAAGATAGTTTCTTGTTTTTATAAGTTAAGAATTAGTTGGTAGCCTTTCTTGCTTTCAATAAAATAGATTTCCTTTCATGCATTGCATTGAGCATTTAGATTTCCTTTCACGCATTAGAAATAGTTTTTCATTAGGAATTTAGTCCACTTGCCTCTTAGGCTAGATAGTTGTTCAATGAGAAGTCTTTGCTTACTTGTCCATTTGCGTTAGTAGGATAGATAGTTGTCTTTTCTTACTTGTCTTTTGCTTTAGTAGATTAGTTAGGTGTCTTTGCTTACTTGTCTATTTTCTTTAATAGGTTAGATAGGTTCTTTTTCTTACTTGCTTATTTAATTGCTTTCATAGGGTAGTTTCTCATTGAATGTAGGTTGGCAATTTAAAATAGTTGCTTTTGTCATTTGCTTATTATGCTTAGTAGTTTGCCTTTGCTTATTGTTGAACTAATTTTCTTTACATAGGGTTTTTACTTGTTTTCTTAGGAACTATCCATCGACCCTTGGCCCAAAAGTACTTAGGTTACCTAGTTCCAAGTTTCTTAGTAGGGTTTTCTCATTAGATAGGTTNTCAAGTAGAAAATGGTCATTTCAATGATGCATTATGTGTTCCAAGTGTTTCTTGTAACCTTCTATCAGTATATCAAATCACTCATTCAGGTGAAGGTAAAACCGTAGAGTTTTCACCTCACCAAATTGTAATCAAGGATCTAAAAGATCCAAAGCATGTTCTTGCAACTGGAATTGCTGATGATATTAACAGGTTGTACAAATTTGAAAACTTTGGGTCATCATCTTTTTCATCAGTTTTTGTTGCTCATAGCGATGACTTGAGAAAAATTTGGCATGAGTGGTTTAGTCATATAAACTATCGCTCATTGCAACAACTATGTAATCAACAGATGGTGATTGGTTTTCCTCTTGTTTCATGAAGAGATGGTGTTTATGTCGGTTGTGTTCTTGACAAACATCATCGGGACTGTTTTGACAAATGTGCCTCTTGGTACGCCTCAGGTCCTTTGCAGATTGTTCACGATGATTTGTGTGGACCAATTTCTTCTCCTTCTTTTTCTGGGTGCAAGTATTTCTTAACTTTCATTGATGACCTTTCCAGACGTACTTGGGTTTACTTCTTAAAACTTAAGAGTGAAGTTTTTGACAAGTTTTGGCCTACAAGGCCCTTGTAGAAAAGCAATATGGACATCAAATTCAAAGGTTAAGAATAGATAATGGAGGTGAATATGTGAACAATTATTTTACAAGTTGCTGCACTACACAAGGAATCCAAATGCAACACACTATTCCATATACAACACAATAAAATGGTGTTGCTGAGAGAAAGAACCACACATTAAAATAAATGACTAATTGTATGATCCAATCTAAGGGATTAAGTCTAAAGTATTGGGCGGAAGCCATCAACTGTGCAAATTACATAGTAAATCACACTCCCACAAAGGCTCTTAAAAATATAACACCGAAAGAAGCTTGGACTATAATTAAACCAGATGTAAGTCACTTCCATGTATTTGGCAGTATAGTATGGGCTCACATTCCCGATGAGAAAAGGAAAGCATTGTAGCCTAAAAGTGAGAAGTGTATATTTGTTGGTTATTCTGAAGATGTCAAAGGTTACATACTTCTTTAATCACATTGTAATGAAATTATTATTAGAATATATGTTAAATTTAATGAAAATATTTTGGTCTGCGAGCCTAATTCGACGTTTGTGCCTTCTTTGGCCTGTGAGCCTAATTCGACGGTTGTGCCTTCTTCGGCCTGCGAGCCATCTTCGACGTTTGTTCCTTCTTCTGATCTGGTTTCTTCTTCAGATGATGATAGTGAGGATGAAAATACACCTTCGCCTTCTCACCCTCCTCCAGACGAGTCCTTTGAGCCTAAACCAACACCAACTCCACTGCTTCCTAGATGGGTCCATTCAACACGAGAAGAAACTGGTGATCTTGTCGGTGATCCTTCAGATCAATGTCAGACACGTTCACAGTTCCAGCGAGCCACTTCCCTTTTGTCTCAAGTTTCAGAAACTCATGATCCAGAGACATTTGTAGAAGCTTTAGGTCATCCACATTGGGATACAACAATGAATGAAGAGTATCGTTCTTTAATGGCAACCGATACTTGGGATATTTTACCTCTTCCAAAAGGAAGAAAACTTTTTAGATGCAAATGGGTCTACAAAACTAAGTATGCATCATATGGAAGTGCTGAAAGACACAAGGCTCAGTTAGTTTCCAAAGGATTTTACCAAGTTGAAGGAATTAACTATAATGAAACCTTTGCCCCTGTAGAAAAAATGAATTCCATCCACCTTGTTCTTTCCCTTGTTGCCTCACATAAATGGGAGGTCCATCAGATGGATGTTAAATCTACCTTCTTGCATGGATATTTGCAAGAAGAAATCTACATGGAAAACCTCCTGGCTATGTCCAAAATGGGTCTATCCTTGTTTGTCGCCTCAAGAAATATCTTTATGCTCTCAAGCAAGATCCTGAGCTTGGTATGTCAAAATGGACAACTTTCTTATTGCCACTGGATTCTCTAGATGCCATTATGATCCTAATGTCTATACCAAGAAAGTAGGAAGCCATCTCATAATCCTTGTCCTTTATGTTGATGACNAGAAATTTGAAATGACAGACTTAGGATTTTTGCACTATTTCCTTGGCCTCAAAGTTTTGCAAACCAATGAAGGAATTTTTCTTTCCCAGTCTAAGTATGCTTGTGACCTTCTTCGTCGCTTTCACATGTACGATTGTAAACCAACCCCTCCTTCCTTCCAGTCTGGAGTCAAGCTTACTACCACCTGTACTTCTCCTAAAATTGATGCCACCCTGTACCGTTAGTTAGTTGGTAGCCTCTTATACTTGACTCATACCCATCCCGATCTTTCCTTTGTTGTTGGTCTTGTTGCCCGATATATGCAAATGCCCCATGCAAGACATTGGAAAGCAACTAAAAAGATACTTCACTATGTTCGTGGTACAGTTCAGTTCGAGATACATTACAGTTAAGGGGGGACTCCTTTATTGGTTGGTTTCACTGATTCATATTGGGTCGACGACCCTGATGATGGAAAGTCTATTGTAGGTTATGTTTTCATCCTTGGTTCATGACCTGTCACTTGGGCCTGTAAGAAACAACATGCTATTTCACTTTCTTCAGAAGAAGAAGAGTACCAAGAAGCGGTAAATGCAAGTTAGCAAGCCCTGTGGCTTTGACAAATCCTTTCAGAGTTTGGATTACAACACCAACATCTGACCATCCTTTGGTGTGACAATCAGAGTGCCATCAATCTCACCAAAGACCCAATTCAACATCAACGTAGCAAACACATTGATCTACACATGCACTTCATCAGAAAGCTCATTCATGATCAAGTTTAGTGCTCTTTTGCACTACAAAAGATCAAGTTGTAGACATTTTCACAAAGTCTCTTACAGAAGCGAAGTTTTCCAAACTTCGATCTATGTTAGGAGTTTAGGAAGTTTTCATTAAGGGGGGATAGGCTCTAATGCCTCCTTCCTTCTCCNTTAGGAACTATCCATCGACCCTTGGCCCAAAAGTACTTAGGTTACCTAGTTCCAAGTTTCTTAGTAGGGTTTTCTCATTAGATAGGTTTGCTTGAATATATTAGTCTTAGATAGCCGCTTTCATTAGTTAGATTATACTCCTACCAACCTTTTACCTTTGGCATATATTTTGCTACAACTCTAAGTTTACTTACCCTGGGTTGACAATTTAATTGAGGGTAGTTTAGTGTCTTTTTTAGTACATATAAATCACCTAACATATGGCTAAGGATAGATCCATATTTTCTACTCTAAATGAATGTAACACCAAGCAAATATTTGTTGGTGATGATAGATCTCTTAGTGTTGAAGGATCTGGAATAGTTCAAGTAGAAAATGGTCATTTCAATGATGCATTATGTGTTCCAAGTGTTTCTTGTAACCTTCTATCAGTATATCAAATCACTCATTCAGGTGAAGGTAAAACCGTAGAGTTTTCATCTCACCAAGTTGTAATCAAGGATCTAAAAGATTCTAAGCATGTTCTTGCAACTGAAATTGCTGATGATATTACCAAGTTGTACACATTTGAAAACTTTGGGTCATCATATTTTTCATTAGTTTTTGTTCCTCATAGTGACGACTTGAGAAAACTTTGGCATAAATGGTTTGATCATATAAACTATCGCTCATTGCAACAACTATGTAATCAAAAAATGGTGACTGGCCTTCCTCCTGTTTCATGTAGATATGGTGTTTTTGCCGGTTGTGTTCTCGACAAACGTCATCGTGAAAATTTTGACAAACGTGCCTTTTGACATGCCTCAGGCCCTTTGCAACTTGTTCATAGTGATTTATGTGGTCCACTTTTTTCTCCTTCTTTTTCTGGGTGCAAGTATTTCTTAACTTTCATTGATGACTTTTCTAGACGTACTTGGGTTTACTTCTTAAAACTTAAGAGTGAAGTTTTTGGCCTACAAGGCCCTTGTAGAAAAGCAATCTGGACATCAAATTCAAAGGTTAAGAACAGATAATGGAGGTGAATATGTGAACAATAATTTCACAAGTTACTGCACTACACAAGGAATCCAAATGCAACACACTGTTCCATACACACCACAATAAAATGGTGTTGCTAAGAGAAATAACCACACATTAAAAGAAATGGCTAATTGTATGATCCGATCTAAGGGATTAAGTCTAAAGTATTGGGTGGAAGCCATCAACTGTGCAAATTACATAATAAATCACACTCCCACAAAGGCTCTTAAAAATATAACACCGAAAGAAGCTTGGACTAAAATAAACCAGATGTAAGTCACTTTTGTGTATTTGGCAGTGTAGCATGGGCTCACATTCCCGATGAGAAAAGGAAAGCATTGCAACCTAAAAGTGAGAAGTGTATATTTGTTGGTTATTCTGAAGATGTCAAAGGTTACAGACTTCTTCAATCACATTGTAATGAAATTATTATTATAATAGATGTTAAAATTAATGAAAATCTCTTGGCTTGTGAGCCTAATTCGATGTTTGTGCCTTCTTTGGCCTGTGAGCCTAATTCGACGGTTGTGCCTTCTTACGCCTGCGAGACATCTTCGACATTTGTGCCTTCTTCTGATCTGGTTTCTTCTTCAGATGATGATAGTGAGGATGAAAATCCACCTCCACCTACTCACCCTCCTCCAGACGAGTCCTTTGAGCCTAAACCAACACCAGCTCCACCGCTTCCTAGATGGGTCCGTTCAACACGAGAAGAAACTGGTGATCTTTTCAATGATCCTTCAGATCAATGTCAGACACGTTCACAGTTCCAGTGAGCCTCTTCTCTTTTGGCTCAAGTTTCAGAAACTCATGATCCAGAGACATTTGCAGAAGCTTTAGGTCATCCACATTGGGATACAACAATGAATGAAGAGTATCGTTCTTTAATGGCAACCAATACTTGGGATCTTTTACCTCTTCCAAAAGGAAGAAATTTTTTTAGATGCAAATGGGTCTACAAAACTAAGTATGCATCGTATGGAAGTGTTGAAAGACATAAGGCTCGGTTAGTTGCCAAAGGATTCTACCAAGTTGAAGGAATTAACTATAATGAAACCTTTGCCCCTGTAGCAAAAATGAATTCCATCTGCCTTATTCTTGCCCTTGCTGTCTCACATAAATGGGAGGTCCATCAGATGGATGTTAAATCTGCCTTCTTGCATGGAGATTTGCAAGAAGAAATCTACATGGAAAACCTCCTAGCTATGTCTAGAATGATTCTATCCTTGTTTGTCGCCTCAAGAAATATCTTTATGGTCTCAAGAAAGCTTCTGAGCTTGGTATGCCAAAATGGACAACTTTCTTATTTCCACTGGATTCTCTAGATGCCATTTTGATCCTAATGTCTATACCAAGAAAGTAGGAAGCCATCTCATAATCCTTGTCCTTTATGTTGATGACCTTATCCTTACTGGTAGTGACTCAAAAATTTTAAACCATGTGAAAACCATCTTTAAGAAGAAATTTGAAATGATAGACTTAGGATTTTTGTACTATTTCCTTGGCCTCAAAGTTTTGCAAACCAATGAAGGAATTTTTCTTTCCCAGTCTAAGTATGCTTCTGACCTTCTTTGTCGTTTTCACATGGATGATTGTAAATCAACCCCTACTTCTTTATAGTCTGGAGTCAATCTTACTACCATCTGTACTTCTCCTGAAGTTGATGCCACCCTATACCGTCAGTTAGTTGGTAACCCCTCCTTCTTTATAGTCTGGAGTCAAGCTTACTACCATCTGTACTTCTCCTGAAGTTGATGCCACCCTTCACCATCAGTTAGTTGGTATCCTCTTATACTTGACTCATACCCATCCTGATCTTCCCTTTGTTGTTGGTATTGTTGCCCGATATATGCAAATGCCTCATGAAAGACATTGGAAAGAAACTAAAAGGATACTTCACTATGTTCGTGGTACAGTTCAGTTTAGGATACATTATAGTTAAGGGGGGACTCCTTTATTGGTTGGTTTCAGTGATTCAGATTGGGCCGATGACCTTGATGATCAGAAGTATACTATAGGTCATGTTTTCAGCCTTGGTTTAGGACCTGTCACTTGGGCCTGTAAGAAACAATAGGATATTGCACTTTCTTCAGTAGAACAAGAGTATTGAGAAGCGATAAATGCAAGTTAGGAAGCCTTGTGGCTTCAATAGATCCTTTCAGAGTTTGGATTCCAGCACCAACATCCGACCAGCCTTTGGTGTGACAATTAGAGTGCCATCAAGCTCACCAAAGACCCAATTCAACATCAACGTAGAAAACACATCGATCTACACATGCACTTCATTAGAAAACTCATTCATGATCAAGTTAAGTGCTCTTTTGCACTACAAAAGATCAAGTTATAGACATTTTCACAAAGTGTCTTACAGAAGCAAATTTTTCCAAAATTTGATCTATGTTAGGAGTTCAGGAAGTTGTCATTAAGGGGGGATAGGCTCTAATGCCTCCTTCCTTCTCCTATTGTGTCACTATTGTAAATCCTTCAATCTTATCCCAAGTTGTTCTTAAGGGGGGATTTTAGGATATTTAGACACTTAGGAGTTAGTTAAGATCTACTTGGTCTATTGTGTCGTTAGGTAAACGTGTGTTTGCTAGTGTGTTTCTTTAGTATGCATTAGTATGCATTTGTAGTTAGGAAATCCGACGGTCACGATATGTTCTTGACATAGAGTGATCTGACAATTCATACTCTCCTCGATCTTAAGGACCATTGATCTATGGATTAACACCCAATTAGTCCATGATATCTATTTAAAGAGCATGGAGGGTCATTTGCTGATGATCGATTGCGAGAAAATCTCTCTGTAATATTTTTCTTTGCATTAATAAACTGCTCCAAGTGGCCGCGTTGGCTGGGGCTGTGGATATTTCCCCATATGGGTTTTACCACGTGGAAACATTGGTGTGTCGATATTTGATTTGGTTTATGTGAGTGGTTACTAAAGGTGTTCATCCTATGTTGGAATACCTGTGTTGTCGAACAATTCGAGGTTGCATTATAGTGAGGGTTTGATGCATTTTTGATGTAAGGGTTTATGGTATTTGGTTTATGGAGATTATGGTGTATTGTTAGAGGTATCTGGTTGGTTATATTGGTGATATTGTGCATATGGTTCAAAGTTGTCTTGGTGATTGATCTTGGTGAGTAGATCTAATTTGGTTGATGAGATTGATGAGGCATGTTGAGTTCACATGTTTTTGTGACAGGTTGTGTTGTGCATAGTTGATGCACTTGTGTTGGTATAGACTCTTGGTATCATTTGACATATTGATTTCTGTCTACAAGATGGGTCTTGTACTTGAGGATTGGAATCCTCACATCTCAGTTGGTGTCGAGATCTACAAGCCAAGTCTTCTATTTGAGAGTTGGAACTCTCTTGGAGTTGGTTCTCTTTTTCAGTTGGTCTCGATAAACCCCTATATATTGTAGTCTTCATGTAATGACATAATAGAAAATCTTACACATATATCTGGTGCTCATTGTGTTCATTATGATGATGGTTCATGGTTCTTTATTATTGATTAATGTTGTTGATATATGTTTACATGAAAGTAACTAATAGTGAATGTAAGTAATGAATGATAATGATTGAATTGGTTGCTAACTAAAGAAAGAAATAATTATGAAAATAGCTGCACACCGATTCACCCCCCCCTCTCAGTGTGGTCAGTGTGTCCAACAATTGCTATCAGAGCAGGCCTTCACAATAAGCCTTACAATCTTGAAGGAGATACATGGACACACAAATAGATGGACATGCATTTCCCTCTACAGATGAAGTTACCTTCTTTGATGAGATAGATTAATTGACATGGAGAATAAAAATGAAAGGGTATTTGAATTAAAAAATAGAAGGTGTTTGGGACACAATTTTTGCTGGATCAGTTCCCTCGAAAAAACAATCAAAATTTGTAGCCTAAAGGAAGAAAAAAAGAACAATGTAGTGGTATTCAATAATATATTCAATGGACTCTCATGTTCTGTTGAAGAAAGCATAGGACAATGTACCTCCGTAAAGGACCTATGATTGAAGCTAGAGAAAGCATATCAAGGCAAAAGACAAGACACATAAGACAATCCCATCAAGGACGTGAAGAAAAACAAGGTCATCAATGAAGGTAACGAACCTCCAAAATATTTCGATTGCAATAATTCTAAATGTAATGATGTTGAATGTTCTCCTGCAAATAAAGAAGATCTGGTTGCAATAGAAGAAGTTTGTGTATAATCAGCTAACAATTATCATATAGATGAAGAAGAATATTTTTTAAATCTTAAAGATAAAGTTATAGCTAGTTTAGGAGAAGTTATCATGGAAATAGAAGATGATTCAAATGCTTTTGAGTTTCTTGAAAGAACCACTAAGGAATCCCTAGAAAAGTACCAAAGGCATACTATGGAACTAAAACAAATTCTCAAGAAACAAGAAGAAAGAGAAACAACTAAAAAGATCTTATCTAAGCAAAGGACTCAATTAGAAGAAAAAGAAGAAGAGATCAAGAGACTAAAGATTGAAATAATTAGTCAAGAAGAAGAAAAGAAGAAGGTAGATGATGAGATTAGTAAAAGCCTTGAATATCTTAAATAAACAAGAGAAATAAATATCAATCTAAGAACTCAACTTGAAGAAGCCAAAAGGATAGAGGAACTATTGAAGAATCTGTAGGTAAATGAAAATGAAGAATAATTCCATAAGCTAGAAGCAGAAGTAGTTGAACTCAGAAGGAAAGCCTATAAGTCAAATGCTCATGTCAAGTTCATGAAGAACTCAATAATCTTGGATGAAATCCTAGATAGTCAAAGATCACCAAATCATAAATCTGGTCTTGGATACAACAAGGAAGGTGCACACTCTGAATTTGGTACTTCTAAAAAGCATAATGTAGGTCCTTCATTTTAAAAGGGTGAAAGCAAAGTTGCATGTCAAGAACCTACACAAAGAAAGGAAATATTTAGAAGATCAGAGCAAGGAAGACACCAAGAAGTAATCCCTACACCTCAAAGTAAATTCATAAGAGATATGCCTTCAAAGTTGACACAAAATCACAGGTATGAAAATGTTTTCAATGGTTACTGCTTCTCATGTAATTAATATTGTCAAAAAGCCTTGGATTGTAGACATTATGAAAGGAAATATGTTGGAGGATTTAATAAAATTTTAATATGTTGCAAATGAAATCTTGTCAGACACATTGCTGCACATTTTCAAACCATGAGATGTTACAGTTGTAGGGAGTTTGGGCACAAATCCTAGGACTACTAGAATTCAAGGAGACAATCAATGAGAAATGTTTCATACAATATGGCAAGAAGAACAAATGAAACATGGAATAAAGATACTGTTAAAAGGATGGAAGCTCAGAGAACAAGTATTGAGAAACTAGGACACTCTCAGAAGTGGATGAAAAATACTGAACAACTAAACATGGATGAATTTGGTGATGTTGATCGTGGTACAAAGAATGGCTGCCATGAGACAAGCCTAGTGTAAAGTATCTCATATAACCAACAAATGAGTTAGATGAAACTTTTGGACTGAAGAAAGTTTCACGATATAGTTTTGAAGTTGTAGATGGAAAGGGTTTCTAAAAAACCCTAATTATTGAGGTCCTCACGGGTTAGCCTATAGGTGTCTAGCGAGGCATCCTCGCGGGTAAACTAGTGAGCAACAAACAAGGAACTAGTAAATTTGGGAAAAAGGGTTGGAACAGATTGCAGAAGCTTAGTAAGCCATGGTTATCTGAGATATGATGTTCCAAGTCAGGTACATAAGTTATGGTATGGTTATTAGTTTATTTTGATGATTAGATTTTCTTATGATGTTATGAATTCTTGAGGCATTCTTGGTGTGATGGTGGCGATACTTGAACATGGTATATGTTAGATGGCTGGATGAGTGAGCAAGACTCTTATGTATGGTACAACACTAATATGGTTCCCATAGTTTACATATTTGAGCTACTTGTACTTGATTGAGGGATATATATATATATTATGGTGATGTATGAGAGTCATGCATAGGTTGTTAGAGATGCTTCATTCAATACATGGTTTAGATCTGCATATGGTTGATGGTATGGTATATGACATAGGTTGTAAATGGTTGATGCTTTGTTTATGATTCACTATTCATTGTTGATATAATGATATAATATGTAAGCTGGTATACACTTGATGTATGGTATAACACAGGTTTATATGGTTGATGATCAGATACAGGTTGTTGATAAAGTTACAGAGTTGTGATAGTGACAGAGATAGTTACAACAACAGTTATAGAGAAATATAACAGATTTATGGACCATTGTATGATGCATGTATAGGTCTAAGGATAATCAAAGGAATATGATATCATGGTGTAGTACCATTGAGCAGTTGATCAGTGTTTAGATAGAGCATCCGTATCTACAACAGAAGTAGATTACAATGGTAGCATATTGTTCACAGTGATTGCACAACATTTTGCAGAGAAGATAGGGGGAGGCATACCCATAAGGGGAGTTATTCTTTTAACAAGGATTGGTTAGAGAAGGTACAATGTTAGATCGACATGGGAAGTTAATCCTTTGTCAAAGGGGGAGAAAAAGTAATCAGAGGCATGAAGACAGGGGGAGCATCCCTAAGGACAATTTAGATAGGGGAATTAGCCCAAAGCACAATGCAGACAATGAGAGTAGCCTCAAGGAGAGTTTAGTAAAGGGGAGAAACCCCAAGGAGAGATACCCTTTTCCATTGATGTCAAAGGGGGAGAGATAGAAACATTAATGAGGATTATGAGCATGAATGTTATCATGACTAAGTTTTTCCATAAATGTTGGTGTTTCCATTAATGCCAAAGTGTCACAGATCCCTGACATAGGGGCCAAGATCCACCATAGGATCGTTCCAAATCCACCTCGATCCGAAGCAACTCCTTTGATTCCCTGCTGGAACCTTCAACGAATCCTATCCACGGGTCCTTCAGAAACCACACTTGTGCGAGCATGCACAAGGCATGAGCTTCACCTCCTCCAAGCGACCACAATGCTCTGACCAAGGCCTTAACACAAGCACCTTCACAACTCGTGATCTCATGAGTTCGTGAGTCGAAGCTCTCGACTCCTCTTTCTCCAAACCTCTGATACCCAAGATTGCGATACGGGTATAGCTCCTCCTATTAGCGCCCTCTACATATAACCGTAGGCTAAGGATAACTACTAGCACCTCTCACTACTAGCAACTTTATGAGTTGAAGTGTTGAGCCTCCATGCTCCTCCTTTGTGATCCATTGAGACACGATATGTCAGCGATGGGTTGAATCCCCTTTTGCACGATTCACAACTCACAACCTCGCGAGTTAGAGTGTCGAGCTCTCATGCTCTTTTCTTGAAAATCTCTGAAGTACGATAAGTCAACAGGATGTTGACTCCTTCCCAAGTGACGAGTGTCCACCTATCAACCACGTGGTCCCCACCTGATGGACGCGCCACATGTTTTCCCGAGACCTAGCCCTCGGCACTTCATGACTTCTATAGTCAAAAGTGATTCCTCCAACCTTCAAACCCCTGACACACGATATAGAGAAGGTTTTGATCCAACGGTCTTCCCGTGACCTGGATCCAACAACTGTCTCTGCTCCTCGCCACTCGGAGCTTTGTGAAATAAAGAGTTTGGTCTATCCTCTCCAAACTCCCAAACCCTGAATCCATGAGATAATCCAACGGCGTGGATTGAAACGAGATCAATGGCTCACATTGACCCTCAAATCTTGGGTGATGGGTTTCACCGGCCTCTAACCACCCTGCAACTCTGCAAGATCCAATGACGATCGAATATTTGACACTTCCTTCATGAAGTGTCTCCACCATCCATTTCAGCTGCTCTTTGTCTGTGCACCCTCCCAGAGATTAAAATCTGTGCAACTTCCTCCAGATACTACAGTTGTCGGCTATCCGTGCAAGATCCGACGACCCATATTTCTTTCTCTTCAGCTGCACTTTCCTGCATGCACCTGTACGTAAACTTCAACGATCCAGATCTTTCTTTCGGCACCAATCCAATGGTAGCTTCTTCCATTGTGTTCTTTCATGCAACCTCTTGGAATGAAGCCTCAAAGAACCCCAAACCTAAATTCAAAGAGCCCATAGATAGCAGAACCTATCTGTCCTTGCAAATGCATACCTAACATACATCTACAACATATGATAAACACATAAAGACTTTCATTCATGAACTCATAAACATATGGAAAACAACATGCAGGAAAAACTGCTCTGTTTGTATTAAACAAGAATGCCTCTTTACAATGTGTTTGATCTCGGACTACAACAGAGTCTCGACTCCTTCTCCCCTCTTCTACCAACTCTCTACTTGACTCTACTTATCCAACTACCTCTAACTCATCCTACATAGAAAGGATATTTTACATGAGGGGGCTCTTCGATCTCTTCCCTCCATCTCACCTACTCTCATTCAATTACATTGAATTCAAAATTAAATGGCTGTCTAGTCTAGATCGGAGCTAGATCTAGACTTACAACCATTAAAGGCCTTCTTTAACTACAACCTACTCCAAGGCATGAGTTTGGATCTACCAGCCTTACAAACATTTAATACATTGATTTCAAATTCAAAATTTGAAATGAGAGGGCTGCGCATCTCCTTCTTCATTGAATGCACACTGCACTGGATGGCACATGGATGGATTGGGAGCGATGCTCCTGCATCATACTCCTTTGCTACAAAAAATTCATGAGCTCCTGCTCATGAGCTCCCCAGCACTGCTGTTGAAATCCTCTTGGATCCCAAATAGTCCTCTGGAGTTGTTCATCTACTCCACTGCTCTGTTGTTGTTACTACTTCCACTGCTCTGCTGTTGCTGTCCCCCTTCTAATTAGCTTCCCTTTGCTGGCATCTTTTGCTGATTTGACCATCATCTTTCATATCTACTCAATCTCCTTGTCCAGCTGCTCCAGTGGCTGGATTTGTTCATGGAGTCTCTTCTGCTGTAATTCTTCCTCATCAGTGGGTAGATCTACCAGATCTCCCATGCCATCTTCTCTATCTGCTGTGGCCTTAACTTGCCACTCTGTTGTAAAGTTCAGCTCTACAGTCTCTCCACTGAACTGCTGTCTAGCTTCCTTTTATGGTAGTGCTGCTACTGCCATTTCTCCTGTTGGCATGTCTCCAGCTTCTCCCAGCTGCTTCCCAGGATGGAAGTTTCCCTCATCTTCCACTGCATACCTCGGTACTGTAGTCTTCATCACTTGTTCAACTCCCTGGCTGAAATATCTGAGTGATTCCTCAGAATTCTCCTCTTCAATTATCTGCCTGACTATCTGTTCATGGAAGCTATTTGCTGGCTCTGGATTGTTTAGCCAATCCTCCAGCATCTCCAGCTCCATCTCCCATGGAGTAATTATCTTACCTCCATGTTCTTCTTCTGCTGTCAGCTTCAGTGCTGCAGATGTCCCCTT
Source organism: Picea glauca (assembly GCA_000966675.3). Lineage (NCBI taxonomy): Eukaryota > Viridiplantae > Streptophyta > Pinopsida > Pinales > Pinaceae > Picea > Picea glauca. The sequence continues at coordinate 500,738 of JZKD02S2072130.1, read as the reverse complement.
TTCAGCTTCCCGGTTGAAACTGTCGAGCCATTCCTTTGAATGCTCTTTTTCCTCTGCTTGGGAAACCTCTGATATCTGCTCCTTTTTCGTGACAGTCACCGCTAACTCTCTTTCTGCTGTTGCTTCCTCTGCAATGCATGTTCTGGCCTCAACTAGGCTCAATGGTAGGAATATCTAAATTCCTCCAATGATCAGAATGCACTTCTGATCTTATTCCTCTGTCATCTCCTCTTGCTAATGTGAACTCCCCTCTGAGTTCATGAGACCTTCAGATAGTCTCATTTCTGTTCCCCTGCTCACCTGGCAAATTGGGAATTTTCTGCTGCCCTCTTGGAAGTCTATGAGATCCTCAGATCCCATCTCATTGCCCTTCTGGCAACATGAAATTTCCCTACTGTCCTCTTAACATTCTGTGAGATCCCACAATGATCTCATCTCATTGCCCACCTGGAAATTGGAAATTTCTGTTCTACCCTCTTGGCAGTCTCTAAGATCTTCAAGTGATCTTAGTTCATCCTCAGCATCACTGAGATTCCTCCCAACCTCTGGTTCACATACCTGAACCATCTCCTTCTCATCATCCCTGAGGCTTTCAGCATGCCTCAAACATCTCTTTAACAACCCCTACTGTCTTCTGGCTACCAATTTCCTGACTGGCCATTTTACTTTCCTCTTCATGAGCCATTCATACACCCAATGTGATCTTGCATCCTGCTGCATATGCAGTGCAAGTTCCTCCATCCTTTCTCTGATCTCAGCGAGCTCTTTATCCATCACGTCTTTTCTTGGCTGCTGATGGATCTTCTTTCCACCACGCTTATGACCTTCAATATTCATCTTCCTGCCTTCTGTCTGCCCTCCTGGCAAACCTGCTGTTGTCACTCTACAACCTTGAGTGCTTCTAGCGCCTCCTACAGTCCTCCCAACTGTCTCCTTGACTGCTTCCTACCTAAAAACAATCACCACAGAGTTCCAACACTCTGTCTCCTTCTGCTTCTCTTCTGCAAGCTGCCTTTATTGCCTACCAAAGTCAAATCCCGCTTTGATACCACAAATTGGTGTAGGCCCCCAAAACAGGGGCCTAGATCCACCACATGATCATTCCAAATCCACCTCGAGCCAAAGCGGCTCCTTTGATTCCCTGCTGGAACCTTCAACGAATCTTATCCACAGGTCCTTCAGAAACCACACCTGTGCGAGCATGCACAAGGCGTGAGCTTCACCTCCTCCAAGCGACCACAACGCTTTGACCAAGGCCTTAACACAAGCACCTTCGCAACTCGCAATCTCGTGAGTTCGTGATTCGAAGCTCTCGAATCCTCTTTATCCAAATCTCTGATACATGAGATTGCGATACGGGTATAACTCCTCTTGTTAGTGTCCTCTGCATATAACCGTAGGCTAAGGCTAACTGCTAGCACCTCTCGCTACTCGCAACTTCGCGAGTTGAAGTGTTGAGCCTCTATGCTCCTCCTTTGCGATCCCTTGAGACACGATATGCCAGTGATGGGTTGACTCCCCTTTCGCACTATTCGCAACTCGCAACCTCGCGAGTTAGAGTGTCGAGCTCTCGTGCTCTTTTCTTGCGAATCTCTGAAGTGTGATAAGTCAATAGGATGTTGAATCCTTCCTAGGCGATGAGTGTCCACCTGTCAACCACATGGTCCCCACCTGATGGATGCGCCATGTGTTCACCTGAGACCTAGCCCTAGGCACTTCACGACTTCTACAGTCGAAAGTGATTCCTCCAACCTCCAAACCCCTGACACATGATATAGAAAAGGTTCTGATCCAACGGTCTTCCCGCAACCTATTTCCAACGGTTGTGTCTACTCCTCGCTACTCAGAGCTTCGTGAAATCAAGAGTTTCATCTGCCCTCTCCAAACTCCCAAACCCCGAATCCACGAGATAATCCAACGACCTGTATTGAAATGAGATCAATGGCTCACATTGACCCTCAAAAATTGGGTGATGGGTTTCATGTTAGAAAAACAGGACCGCGGAGCAATAAAATGAAACAAATGCAGAAACAAAAACACAGAAGACACACAATACAAGAGAGACACAGATTTACGTGGTTCACCCAGTGTGGGCTA
>JZKD02S2072130.1:468936-485809 GCA_000966675.3 Picea glauca | reverse complement strand
ATGAAAACTGAGAAATTTGTATTATCAAAAAGGCACGGACGAAACCACTAAGGAGTTACAAAGTTATTGAAAATTTAGGCCAATCGATGGCCTCTATTAAACCACTATTACAAGATACTAATGATTGTTTCAAATACTCAGAGGAAAACTTCACATAAAACATCCTTGTTGAATACACATGGAAAAAAACTCCAAGAATATAATTGAAGACACACTACATCTAAATTAGCCTATTGGGGAGGAGCTCACCGAATTGGCTAACTTACGGGCCTGACTTCTTGTTACATTGGTTGAGATGTGGCATATGATTTCTTCTTCTTTATTACTACCATCCAACCTTTATTTGCAGATATTGAGGTACTTGTGGTGTCTGTGTTTCCTAGATTGTCTTGATTTAGATTTTCAATTGTTTCTTCATCTAATACCCCAACATCATCAACCTGATCTGCCCAATGAGATGATGGATGAGGGGAAGACTGCACTTGAGGTCCCTCATGTAAAACCTGAGGAGAGGATGCCTCATTCTTCAACTTTTGATTAGATTCTAGACTAGATAACAAAGTTAGATGAGAAGGAGGATCTAGATGGGATGTCTTTTCATTGACTTAAGGAGGCTTCAAGATAACTTTATGGCCGTCATTTGATCCCACCCACCAAGTGGATTTTCGAGGCTTTCATTTCTTCATAGGCCCTTTGGGACAATCAATTGCAAGATGTCCCATTTCAAAACAAGATATGCAACACAAGGAAACTCTCTCATAGTCTAGTTTCTGAGACCAAGAATAATGTTTGCCAGTAAGAACAACTTCGTCTAGGAATCCTTTATTGAAGTCCATTTCCATGCAAATACGAGAAAAAGTAGAGGTGTTGTTCCTTGAAGTTTCATGACATGTAAAGTGGAATTTTCCCAACATCGAACCAATGGCTTCAAGTGAAGGTAAACCCCAGAAATGCAAGGGAATATTGGGAAGCCTCACCCAAATAGGAGATAAAGAGAGAATGTTAGTAGCTGGATTGAAATATGGAGTCTAGGGTTTCATGCACAAACCTAATTTTCCCCAAAACCATGGACCAGAGTTCACAATTAGATCACGATCTTCCTCAATGTAGAAATTGACAATGAAGAATCCTTTAGCACAAGGATGAATGAAAGATTTCTCCTTCATGATAGGAATCCAGGTAGACGAGATCCAACTATTGAGATCAACTAACTTTGGCCAAAAACCATTGAAACAATAGACCAAACTCATGAATCTGTAGTATTCTTCCTTCTTCTTAGAATATTGACCCATAAGAATGACAAGGGGAGGGTCTTCTTAAACCAGAATAGGCGAAGAATAATAAGAAGTTCTTCGTTGAATAACCTCACAAAAATAGGCCCTAAACTTCGAAGCATAAGCCGACCTAAACATTGAAGAAGATGAAGGAACAACCTCGCTGCCTAGGAAACCCACAGAGAAGGATGAAACCACAACCATTGGAGGCAAAGAAGGTGGGCTGCAATCCCAGCTCATGCAGAGGCCCGAGTGGCCAGGGTTAAACCCTAGCCTCCACAAACTAGAGAAAGAGAGACACATTCGCAACCATCTCACTCATTAGTTTTTATATTGAAGAACATGGGGGTGGGATTTGATACAATTATGTCTGAACGGGTCACGATTCCATTTAACATAGTATCTCTAGCTGCAACCACATGTTCAAACACTACCTCAAGGTGCCCCCATGGCTCCAGGTAAATCCCTCACAAGAATTGAACCTTGCCCAATAGTGAAAAACTCCTCGCTTTCCACCATTGGATCCAATCCCTTTGGGCTTTAAAATATTGAAGGACATGGGGGTGGGATTTGATCCACTTATGTGTCCATGGGTCACAATACTATTTAATATAGTATCTATGGGTGCAAACACACATTTGACCACTACCTCAAGGTGCCCCCATGGCTCCAGGTAAATCCCTCACAGGAATTGAACCTTGCCTAATGGTGAAAAACTCCTCGCTTTTCACCATTGGATCCATCCCCTTTGGGAAAAATATTGAAGGACATGGGGGTGGGATTTGATACAATTATGTGTGCACGGGTCATAATACCATTTAATATAGTATCTTTGGCTACAACCACACATTCAAACACTAGCTCGAGGTTCCCCCATGGCTCTAGGTAAAGCCCTTATGAGAATTGAACCTTTCCCAATGGTGAAAAAATCCTCGCTTTCCACCATTGGATCCAACCCCTTTGTGTATATCTATATATTACTACAAACCATTCCTTTATTAATATCAATTTTGTTATATTTAGTTTTCATATATCAATATACAAATATTTTTATTGTCATGTTACTTTTTTCAGGAAGATTATGAAAATCCCAAAGGATCAATGAGCTGATATTCGAAGTATGCCAGTAGAAATGTCCAAAAAAGTGTACAAGGGTATGGTCAAAGAAATTGATATAATTGCATTGCAGGAGGAGCTATCTCAACAACAAAGTGCTTCAAATGTATGAAATCATTGAATTTTTCTATTAGGTACATATAAATAAATAATTTAGCATTAAATATTAATTTTCAAGTATTTTCTTGCAGAAAAGAAAAAAAATGGAATCCATTCAATACATAAAACAAGACGACAAGGAAGAAAAGAGTTGATAACAAAGTTTGTGAGTAATTGTTATTTCCTTATAACATTAAATTAAGATTTCATTTTTGTATATTTTAAGTTGTTTTACAACAACCATCCTTGAATGTCTTCAAACATGTGCTAGCATACAAAGAAGAGACATTGGAAGAATTGATTGACATTGGGTCAAGTAAGGGCTTTGAGTATATGTTGGCATATCAAAAATTAATTGTGGAATTTGTAAGTATCTATGTTGTTTTACTTCTCTCATTTTATAATTAATGGAGAAAAATAAATCCTTCATATTAAATCTGTGATTTATTATGGGGTATAAAACTTGCAGGAAACAAAGTATGAACATATTCCAATAGAAGAGTTGTTGAGAGAAGGCACGAGATTTGATTTTGAAAGAATGTGTATCATTCATGACTCAATTATTTCTATGGTACATTGCTTTTCAATTTACATTCATATTATTTGTTTCAATTTTCATTATTCTCACCAATGTAGATACACTCATTACACTTTATTTTTATTTTTGTAGATGAAACTTGAAGAAGAGGAAAACAATCGAGGCAATCAACAAAACATTCAACCAAATAACCCAAGTCATGGAAGTAGCTCACGCATTGACAATAGTTCCAGTGAAGAATAATGATCAATATATTTGGATATCAATGCAAGCTGTTGTATTTTTTGAAATAATTGTCTGTGAAATTCAGACATTTTGTTTAATGTAATGGACACATTGTCCCAATTGAAAGAAAATGGGTTACCAATAAGTGTCCCATTTTTTTATGCAAAGAGCCTCTTATTCATATATAATAAAATATATTTTATCTTATTATATTGCATTGTCCAACGTCACTATGGAATATTACATCGTTGATTAAATATATGGATGATTAAATATTATAATGAAGAGATGCAAAATCTGATGATATAACAAATTAATCCAAACATCATATCCAAATGTACTACTCAAAATTTAATTTATATGAATACTATTATAAGATATATGTCAATTTTTTGATGAACAATGAAATTAAAAAATAGCAATAACTGCACTGCCATAGGTCGATGTTTCTAAAAAGAGAAAATGAAAACGAGTGCGTTTAATGCTAAAAAGCACCGGTGTGGTTAATGATTAAAAGCATCGGTGTTGTAATGAAATGTGCACTAGTGATAATATAATGAACAAACATTGATCATAATACTATTTTAACAACAATTATAATAATAAATAATGGCCTTCCATTGCGTTTAATTACAAAAGCGTACTGATGCTTCAATATCATACTTCCACATCGATGCATTCTAAATTTCATGCACCGATCGGGTTTGTAATGTAACACAACGGTGCATGGTATCATAGATTCGAATGGTGCATTCTTGTTGTTAAATCACCAATTGATTATGATTTATAAGAGCACTGGTGCCCCAATTGTTTTTGGACAACCCCGTTGCTTTTTGTGAAATGTAAGTGCTGATGCTTTAAGTTTGAGAATGCATTGGTGCATGGTATCATAGATTCGACCGGTGCAATGTTGTTATTAAAGAACCAATGCTTTAGTATTTATAAACACACAAGTGCCCCAATATTTTAGGACTACCATGGTGTTTTTTGTGAAATGTAAGAACTGATGCTTTATGTTTGAGAATGCACCAGTGCGTATACACCATGAAGCACACCGCCTAGAAAAACATCTACTAAAACCTTCGCCTACCCACATTTTTTTAGTTATAATGAATTTCCATTATAATCTTCGCAAAAACATACGCTACCAAAAACATATGTTTTCGTGGAGGTTTTTTTGACAAAAGTTTCCAATTTTGTAACACTAAAACCTCCACTACAAGGTCTTTTCCTTGCAGTGGTAGGAAATTTTTTGATGAAAATGAAAAACTAATTTACCCTGCCAATTGTAACATGCCATTTTCTACTAAGCTGCATCTTAGGTCAATGGTATTACATCATGAATTGGATCTATTTTATGATACATCGGTGATATGTGGTTGTTCAAAATGTAAATGGTCGAAGAATAACCCTAGACGTGTCACATTGTCTCATTATATTAATGATTGAATACCCAAAGTTGATGGTCTAATACCTCCCACTACAGTCAATAGTCCAATAGGTGATATAGAAAATACACATAGGAACCCTTCCAAATGCTCATTTTTTGAAAAGTTGAAAGCCATATCAACTATGTTTCATCCTACATTGGCCAACCTGTCTCCTTCTATTGAGTCAATGAAGATTTCTTATAGTGAGCCAAATTATGATATCAATACTACCCAAAACATCACTACTGGGAGATCAAAATATTTTTATGAGCTAAGAGAAAAAAGTCCATTCAATTGTTGGAAGGTAGCAATGACTTCCCTCTTCCTAACCATCTGCAAAGTAAATACCAATCCTGTTACAACAATCAGTGGAACTTATGCCATTTTTTGGTCCTCTTTATAGTCAGTCAGATTACTTGAATACTGTCAAATACAAACATAGCATTTCCATGTATAGTATGTGCATGAATGGTTATGCTTTTGGAAATTTTAATAGGAAAAAACTGTTATATATCGATGATCGTCCATGAACTCATGGGAACATCACAAGGTTTGTAAATAGTTGCAGGGCCTCATTATTTAGTTCAAATTGTTCCTTTGAGGAACACTCCAATGACAAAGAGTTATTTATGAAAAGGAAGGCATCGAGATTTGTTGTTGTGCATGAAATATGTAGTTTGTCTCTATTGGATATTTCTATTTCCAACTCACTAGTTCAATGGGAGTGAACTGGAGCTTTTCTATACTTTACTATTTCCCACTGAAGCTCACTAGAGTTAGTTTGATTTTAGAATTTATATTTTTAGATCATCACTATTGTGCATGCATTCCTGAGAAAAGCTCACTATAGCTCACTGCATCTTTTATTTTCTTAATTATAGGATGCCATTGCCTATATGAGTGAAAATTACTCACTCATTGAATAAATCATAATATACATTGATTCTCATTCTTCGTATTGTATCTCTCTTCCTTTTCTTGATAAGCTTTGTTTGTGTATGCTTTAGCTAGGTCTCCTATGAAGGTTTCGATGACACACTGACATGGTATCAGAGCCAAGCTGCTTGGAGCAATCCAGACAAGCCAGAGAAGAGTGAAAGATGATTTAATTATTGAGTAAACCTAGTTTCCTCTAGAGTCATAGCCTATCTGTATCGAAAGGTGTGACAATTGGAATCGACGCAGTCTATCGATTGTTAGGGTGTGATGGTCGCACTCAAACTTATGATTTTTTTTTTCCAGGAATCGACATAACTTATACACATCCAAGGTGTGACATAGTCACACTGTATCCTTCACTAGGGTGCGATGTTCTCTCAGTCTTCCCATTGCCAGGGTGAGACACAAAAAATTGGTTTTCTATAGTAAAACAACCATATCACGAAATCCATGATCTGGGTCGGGCTGAAATTTTGACCAGAGACAAATAACATAGGGATGCTCATGCTCTCCAAAAATATCCAAAACCCACATTGTGTTTTAGAATATATATCTATTTTATCATATCTATAACTGCCATAGAACCGTTAGCCATATCTCAAAATCCATGATCTGTGTTTTCAGGATCTTTTCAGAATCAATAGTAGGGATAGAGACAATGCAAATTCTTCAATCAAGTCTGGAGATAATACTCACACTGTACAACTATTTTGAATGGAAGTTGAAGGCCACATTCCAACTCTAAAGAAAATGATTGTACAATTTGATGATGGCGACATAAACATAACCTACATTAGCGCTTGAGAAGACCAGATGGGCGAACTGTAAGGATGAGGCCACAAGAGTAATTCTTGAGTTAATATCCAATGATTTATGGTTTCATGTTGCTTCATGAAAGACTCCAAATGAGGTCCGGGCCACCTTGGAAGGACTGTTTGGTAAACAAGATGATATGTGAGGTCATATGCTTGAGGTAGAGTTGAATACCTTAAACCCTAAATTTTTTGATAATATACAATATTTCTTTATTAAATTTAAATCTTTGATATTGAGCTTGGGTGAATGTGGTATTGACAAGTGTACACAAGAGAAACAACTTATTCTAACAATCTTGGCAATACTAGGACCAGAATACGCTATATATGTCTCCAATTTCCATTCTGGCAGATGTATTTTGGGAGCAAATTGGAAAATGTCTACAATGGCTCAATTCATTGAGTCTCTCACACTAGAGCAGAAAAAACTCATATGGATGGGCCTCATGAAAGATCCCAAAGCACATGCACTCACCATGCATGATGGAAAAGGTTCATCCAATCAAAAATTTCAATAGAAATGAAAGGAGCTATTACATCCAGTGTCAAAGAAGGAGGGATATTCAAAACCCTTCAAGGATTCTTCAGGTTCCAAAGATTCTTCAATTTCCAAAGAGAAGAAGAAGAAGAAGGGAAATCAATGCAGATATTTACATAAATTGAATCATGAAGAATCCACATGCATGAAGAAGCATATCGATCTTATGACACAGGTACTTCAGAAGAATAATCTTGGAGACATCATTCCTAAAGGAGCTGTTATAGCAAGATTTGCCTCACCCTATGCAAACTTGCAGAAAATGCCTTTTTCCATTTCCCTATGTAGACTTGAAGTCCCTTTTTGCAAATCCTAGAGCTAAAAACATTATTTTTCCACATATACGTGCCCTAAATATAGTACAACATCTGTATATGCTAGTTGCACCACTACAACTCGCATACATCGTTATTTGTGCCCAAAATTAAAAAATGGTGTTGGGTTTCCATGTCACGTCACTAGATCCATGATCCTTGAACTTCCATATATTGGAAAAATTCTGAATCAACCCTTCAGTTCCACTTGAAGGCTACAAATGGGCCAAATATGAGCTATGGAAAAGGGGAGAAGAATTCAACTTTGAGAACAAAGTTACTCTAGAGAAATTATTCACTTCATATTGAGTCTGCATCACTTTGCCCTTTTAAGTATGAACACATTGTTCACCCCCAAGATCTTCCCTACATGATTGAGAACCTCATTGTATCTCTTATAGGATCTCACCTTTGGTGGAGGATTGAAGTGGTGGAGGCCCAGCTAGAAGGAACTTGTTTCTCGGTTTCAAACTGTGTCGACACAGAAGTTTGTAATTCATTCACTTCCGTTGATTACATTTTAATAGAAATACTCTTTTCTCATCCAATTAACTTGCAAATATTTGAATTGTTATTCCATGGGCGTATTTGTTATGAATGTTGATGGATTATGCTATTGAATGTGCTAACATTATATATTATCACCATATGTTTTCATTTCTTTCTGTTGAGGACAAGTTGTAGGTGTATTCCTTTGAGTCAAGTTCTCAACGGTGGACTTCATCAAACATCTGGATGAGGTAGGACTTTTATATTGTATTGCTAGAATATTTGTTTATATAACATACTTGAGGTTAGAGTTGATTTATGGAGTCATTTCTGTCTGTTGTGATTTACCCCTAGCTATAGAGAGATTCTCCTCATAATAGAATTGGCGACCATACTGGGGTTATAATCTTCTTTTTTTGGGTTTTGGAGTGTTGTTCTCCTTAGATTTCTCTCATTTATATTGAGTTTCTTGTCGTATGATTGCTTGACAACCTCTGTTCACTCCAAGTCTGAGTTTCGTATCCTTCTCCTTATCTTGGTTGTGTTTTAACACATATATGTGGGTTTTTTCTTGACAGTCACGTACATACACATGCTGTCCTTTTGTAAGAAGCACATATATGCATTTTTCTCCTGAACAATCGCGTACATCAACCTTTGTTGCTTGGTTTTTGGGTTTGATGGTTTCTAGGTAGGTTTTGATGATTTTTGAGTCTTCTTGGGTGTCTATTATGACTGTTAAGTGTCTGTGGAAGGACATGAAACCTTTCTTTGGTTGAATTTTTGGGTGGTGCCTTTCTCATCATCCTTTTCATTTGATTGTCCTTGCATCTTGGGATCGATGTTTTGCTTCTTGATATCCTACTTGGTTTGTCTCTATTTACACATAGTAGAGTTTTTATATCAAGATGTTGTTCAATCCTTGCATTTTCATTTTCTTATATTGAAAATACAAAAACATTAGGCATTTTACATTGTTGGAATTTGATGTTTTGAGTCTTTATCATTGATATTAGTACATGTAAAGAAAGATTGCATTTTATTTTAGAATTGCATAATTGAATTGAGAATTTAATTTTGAAAAGAATATCATTTATTGAGAATTGAAGTTAGGACTTTTCATTGTATTTTTTGGGACTTAGAAATTTTGTCTTTCTATCCACCTTTCCCTTCATCAGTCTTCACATTTCATCGCCCCATTAACCTTTCATGATACCATTTTCATAATTAAATATGGGTTAAACCTTATTATTTTCCAAATCATTTATTTTAGTATTAAAAGGGAATTTGTGATTAAATATTAGAAAATTGAAATGTTTTCATATATATAAAAAATGTGTGAGCATTATCATGTGTAGGAATATGTGAAGGATTAATTCCAAAAACTTCTTGAATACTTTCTCCACTATTTCAAGATTTGAGGAGATAATTCAATACTAATCCAAGGAGAAGATCATGGAGATTTAGTTGTCATATCTTATCCAAGATATATGAGAGATATGTGTGAGGATTTGAAGGGATTRTATTTTGTAATAAAGGGAAATGGGTTGAGAGAAAAGTGGATCTATAATTATGAGATGTTTATCTCCTTTTCAAAGATCTCATGTATAAAAGAGAGTGCCTTCTCTTCATGAAGGGGAGGAGAGAATAAGTGTTATGTAGAGAAGATGAGAATCATTATTATATTGAAAAGAGAATTCATTATTATTTATATTAAGGGAATTGTTAGGAGATAGGTTCTTGAGGAGAATTGTTATGATGTAGATTGGATTCATGAAGAGACTCCTTTTGTAAACCTACCTATTGAAGATTAATGCAAGTTTGAGTTCAATGATCTTGTGTCTCAGAAGTTATCATCTGTTGATCTAAGAGCTTCCATGTTGGAATTGGCAAGGGCCACCGATCCAGCTTGGTAAGATTATTGTAAATTGTTAGTGTAGATTTTCATTTCATGTATTTTTTATTTTGATTTCATGTTATTTTGTTTGATTTCACTATTTGAATGTGTTTCAAAGTGTGGTAGTGCAGGAACGGTTGGATCTCCATATTTCACCATACATGAGCTTTAATGGAGCATCCTACTTGTTAGTTTAGTTGCTCCAGGAGATAAAATCAAAGTTCATCTTTTCTTTTCATGAGCCATCAATGAACATGTCCATCACCTGAGCAAGAGATTTTGCTTGTTTATGAGTGTTTCTTTCCAGCTTTCGAACTATGTGAAGATTGTTATTTTTAAAAGTGTGTTGGTTTCTAAATGGTTTTCTTATCTATACTAAATAGATGTAGGAACCTATTTGTTATCGACACATATAGTGCATCAAATCTACTGATTACAAGTCCCGGTTGATAATTTATGTTTGGTAATATATTATGCAAAGAGTTGCACCAACATTTTGACGCCGTTGCTGGGGAGTTGTAAATGGTAATAGGTAGCATTTGAATTAGATTGCTTTAGTGATTTTGGATTGGTTTTATGGATGACCTAAGGGAAGAGAGAAGATGGTAAGACGAGAGGTAAGAACCTGCGCATCCACTTTAGTGGGGTTTCTACAAAGTTAGGTCGTCCTCTTCCTTTTATGCAAAAGTGTGTTTTTATTTATGCAAATTTATTTTTTATTTTTGATGAGCTAAATATGCGAACATATAACTTGGTGATAACAGGGTCTCAGTAACGTAAGGAGTTTAAGTTTGGTACATTTTATCTTTATAAATAGTTTCAATTTCTTAGTTTTAAATCTTTTATGATTAATCAATCTCCTTTTTCGATATGGTTTAACCATGAGTGTAAGCTTGGAACAACTCACTCAGATCCTTGCAAAAGTTGGGATCTCCTCTTCTCACAAAGAGGAGATCTTGACAGCAGTCGAGGGCTTAATTACTCCTCCAACAACAAACAATGAATCAACATACGAAGAACTCTGCACATCTGATGACAAACAATTATACAAGCAGGAGATCAAGGAGGATAACGAGGAGTTGTGACATGATCTGAGGAGTGAAAACTATGCCTATGAAAGCATTATCGAATGATGGTTTCAAGAAGGTACCAAGTTAGATCCATTTAGTTTTTCTTTTTCTTTTTGTTAATTTACAGTTTCGACACTTAATTTCACATGTTTATGTATATTTTCGATCATCATTTGTGAAACTCACATTGAACATATTCTTATTATTGTTGCGCTTATGGTTACAATGGAAGTTTGACTACACTTAACTAATCTCCAGTTTTTAATTAGCGTAGTGTAGGTAGGACGTTATTTTCAAGTTTTCTTAGTTTTGAATAAGTATGCTCTCCTTCGCGCTTCGTGCCATCATGAGGATAAGAAAATAAGATAACTAAAATTGATTTCAGGAAAATTTTTAATTGTTAACAATTACATAAAAATTGTCTAATCTATTTCCGTCTACAATTGTTCCCATTTGCACATAAATTTTCAATAATAATAATAATAATAATAATAATAATAACAAAAGAAAAAAAATAAATTTGCAGTAATAAAACATTGTAATATCCATGCTGACCGTGTGAAAACCTACAAACAAAATAAAATTTTAGATCTAGAATGAAAAATTGCATTCATCTCTCAGTTCAACCTTCTATAAAAGATAAACATTGTTGCAAACTACCTCATCGACTTATAGTTTCTGCATTAATGATTTGTTTTTAATGATCACAAATTAGAGGAATGGTTCATATATTTTTACCATCCTTTAAGTGAAAGTTGCATGCAAATGGAAAAGGATATGTTGGAGGGTGCAGTGTATGAAATATAAATGTAATGCCCCAGGTTATCCGAAGGTTTTTCATTGAACTTAAATTTGTATGTAAACATTTGAAAGGAAAACACCAGGAGATAGCCAAAGCTTTGACAAAAAATGCAATTAAAGAAGTGTATTTTTAACACTACTGGAAGTTAGCTAGGATTGTTTCTGTCCCAACAAAATGCGATCTTAAAAGAATTTCTACTTTCCACTACAAGAATGAAATTCCTCTATTACACTGCCTGTAACTGTAAAAAAAAAGGCTCAAATGAACTAATCGCGAATTGGAAATCACAGCCTTTCGAAAGATGTTATGACCTCTGTATATTTTAAATAATGAAAGAATGAAAACCTAAAGAGTCATAGTATCCTTCGACATAAATTGAGGTCACAGTCACTGATTACAGAGACATATTGTCGAAGATTACATTAATTTCGTATTAGTTAGACAACCCATAGAAACAATGTCCAAGTTTTAAAATAATTATGAATGACATCAGATCTGCCATTGTTTCCACCCACAGGACTTTCCATCTTCTTGTTGGATCAACTTGGTTTGGAGGTAGTGGAGACCTTCAAGGCTTTCTGCTCTCCAACATTTCAAATCTGCGCAGGCTCCGGTTCTGTTTGCAACTGATAACAAGTCGTGGCCTTGACATCCCAATTGTCGATCTGGTCATCAATGACATACCAAGGTATCCTCGTGACTATCACATCGGTCATACAACCAGAGCTAGAAGGGGAGGACAATATATGAACATAGTGACTCAGTATCAAGTGAAGCATGTACATGATATTCAAAGCGATTTCTCATTGGGTCTTTAAATAAAATTTGTTAATCTACAGGAGAGGTCAATCTTTTAATCTCGTGCATTTGATGTGAATCAAATAGGAAAGTGATTGGTAGCATATAGATCTCAGTTGTATACATAGCGGTGGTTTTAACTGCTGTAATTTTGTGCAACCATCGCGCGAGATCTTTGGAATCTCAATCCCATGAAATCTCAATTTGTCCACCCCTTCCGATTCATGGGGTGTGTGCTTTAGTTGGGTTTTAGTTAAACAATTTGATTGGTTATCCTGTGCTATTCTATGTTAAAAATTTGTGTTGTCTTCAGCTTTTGTTTCTTCGAACATGATGCAAACCTTGCACAGATATGTTTTTGCTATTTTGACGAATAAATTGAGATTCTGTGTGCGAAATTGCATTGCAAAAAAAAAAATTCTATCTCAGACTTGCATTAGAGTAATTTAAGAAATGTTTAGTTGGTTGGGAGTAGATATTTGGGCTTGAAGCCTGTGTCGGGGGATAGGTTATTTGTCATCAAAATTCATCTTGTAATTGGTATAACTGTATCTGGTTATCTTGCCACAAGAAAACCAATTCCTGTGCTACTGACAGGAGAAAATGGAGAAACTCGTGCACCAATTTTAATTGATTTGCAACAAGACAGTTTAGTTAGCAATAGAGCAATAATTCTCCATATTGACTGGTACTTATATGATGGCCTCCTTGGATTTGTCTACAATTTTGGACTTCGTTGCTTCTGGCCATGATTTAATTCTTGTTGTAGACACCACCACCTCTGATCTCATTCGTCATATCGTTGCTGACTGCGGGGTTGATTTTGATGAAGACCTGGGTGCTTTGGTTATTTATCACACCAGCTATGTTGTTTCGAAAACTGACAGTGATCGTACTTTGTTGTGTGTGACTGTTCACAGGATCAAGTAATAGAAGTTCCTTTTTCATTTTTATTTTAGTTTCTGTGGAAATTTCACTGGCTTGGGTTCGAATATTGTCATCCCTTGCTCCTTTCAGTATTTTCGCAGATTTCTGCAGTATTTTGTATATGGAAATTTTTATCAAGGATGATTATTCTTCATTTCAAGGGCTGGAAAAGGGTACATTGCATATGGAAATGAAACCCAAGATATAGTGACTCTCAATTTTCCCAGTGATTGGTCTGCAATAGCTGTGAAAGTTGGGCTTTGCACATCTTGACATTTTCTGTTATGTTGCATTCTATTCATGAAATGTTCGAGATAAAACTGATTGGGAATGCCATATTCTTGAACTCTCATCCTATAAATTGAGGAGGAGAATAGCATGGATTGTAGAAAGTGGAGTGAACAGGAGGAGTGATCGGGAGCCAATGAATATGACAATGTTTCTCCACTTTCAACTGATCCTTTGCTTTAATTTGTTGTTCTGTGTGGTGCCCAGAATAGTTCTTGTGGCTGCAGCTGATCAAGATTTGGTGTTTGAATTTGTTGGACCCCAAAATGACGCAAGATCCAAAGTTGGGGCTCCTCCTCTTTTGTGATATGATGGAGTTTCCAGCTACGTAGAGGCATATTCCAATCAAAGAAAAGATGACTGCACCTTGAAGCACTCAAATGGGCCATATGGAAACAATGTCTTCTAGGGTGGTGGAAGTTAGTGGCAACCAAAGGATGCAACCACCTTATGGATCAACGAGTAAAGTTCCTTCAACTATAATAGTCGTATGTGCCACCATAATGACACTTGCGGACACTACTCTCAGATAGTGTGGAGGAATTCTCAGAGAGTCGGCTGCGCAAGGGTTGTCTTCCAGACTGGTGACACTTTCATGATGTGCAACTACTATCCCCCTAGAAATTATGAAGGTCAGAAGGCATATTGAAGATCCAACTCAACGAAGGTTTCTCTACTCTTAATCAATTATAAGTAGAAATAGTGCCTCTTAGGATTGTGACGTGTCAAGATATATCGCTCTTCCTTCAGGTTTAGATATTGTTTACTGTTCCCAAACTTAAATCGATTTTGTGTTTGGGAAATCTCACGAACAAGCAACAAAGCAAAGTAGATCAGTTCTCTTTGATAATTGTGGCTCGTTTACTGAAAGATGCCTAAATAAACAATGCAGATGCATTTTAATTGAGAATTTAGTGAGTATTTTTTTCGTTTCAAAAAAATAAAAAAATAAAAATAATAATAATAAACAAAACCTATGCAATAATCGTTTTGCAAAAGAAAAACATTATAAAAATTAAAAACACTTAAAACTTAAAAATCAAAATAGTAAAAACAAATAAAAATGCAAATGGACATTCTCTAATTCCTGAACACAATATCGAAACATGATTTTTATGCCTTACGATAATTTGTTTTTCTTAAAGTCGCTTCATGCAACAATCAACATTGGAATAAGCACGCAACGACAATAGGTAAAACACATTTTTTTTATCTCTTGATTTGTCGCATTCATACTTAATCTTGCATTTTTGTTTTACGATGGTCTCACAAGTTTAATTGTAGGATTAGTGCTAAGTTCGATTGCAGAAATGAAGACGATCACATCTCATTCTGAAGTGATTTTCAAAAAATCACAAACTCTTTCCGTGAAACATGCTTTGTTGGGAAGCTTAAAGGAGTTGATATTCATACATCTCATGGTGTTTTTAGTTACACAAGAAACCGTTCATAAACCCATTTGCATCATGAATGTTTACCCTCATTTTTCCTTCAACGCACATTGATCATCCATGCTGAAGTCCACTTTACATCACCTTATCCTTCATGACTTCACACATGCCTATCTTTCTGAGTCGCATACATCTCTTTCCTATTTTTCCATTCATTTTTCCTTGCAAATAAAACCATTCAGTTCCCTTTTTGACTACTACATTACCCTGCTTTCTTTCATACATATTGTTGCTACCGAGATATTTTCATCAATAGTTCTACCAATCCTTTTATAAAAACTCGCGTTGACTGATGTGGGATTCCTTAACTCCCACCTTTCAACAAATCTTGCCCCATCGACCTCAACACCTTATCTGGGATATAGACTAGAGTCCATTTGAGTACCTAGAGGCTTTCATGCCTTAATGGAAAGTTCTCTCACTGACAATCATGGGAATACATCAATGTCCCTTGATCGTCATATCTTGCAAGTGGCTCGACATCAGCTCATTCATTCTCACTTCACACAATGTACTCGGGTACCTTGGCACTCATTGAAATCAATGATGAGTTGCCTCACATTGGTTAATGAAATTCATCAATGGTCGGTAATCCAGTGTCTTCTCTTCATGCTCGACATCGACACATTCATTCGCATGACTAGAATTGTACCATCGGATTAGCAGCGGGTGAAGACTATCCACTT
Organism: Picea glauca; assembly: GCA_000966675.3. NCBI lineage: Eukaryota > Viridiplantae > Streptophyta > Pinopsida > Pinales > Pinaceae > Picea > Picea glauca. Next base: position 470,113 of record JZKD02S2072130.1, on the reverse strand, counting down.
TTCCATGACTCCTCAACAGTTATAGCAACATGACTTCAACTGTATGAGATTACTACATTTCCACTTTCATTCTTCCTCTTTTCCATGATTCATCAACATCAGTTCAAATTTCTCCACGTCACATTCTCTGACCCAGCAGTGACAACAGTTGAAGCTATAGTAGCATTCACCTTTCACATAATCATGCAGCAATGACATCTTCCATGCTCCAGCAACCGCATTAGCCATATTCCTATTTTATAGTTCATCAACATTTTGGGTAAGTGGAGGTATGTTGTTTTCTACTCTTTAATCATGCAATTTCTTACATGCTAGAGTGAATGAATTTGGAAAAATCCCTCACCATGCTCCCTTTCCTTTTCACTTCTATGACTCATGCCACATTGAATGAGGACATGCAACCAATTCAGTTGGGGGGTAGGGGAACCATATTCTCTATCATCACTCCATTTTCCACCACCATTCCATTTTTCATCTCATTTACCATTTACCAACATTTTTTTTTTCTTCCAATGATACTTCGTTGCACTTTGCTTCATAGACATTGATTTACATATTGGCATGATTCACAAATATGTAAAAAGGGATTTCTTATACTCAGTGATGTATTCTTATCCCAACAAGAAAATGGGTAAATTATTATCATAACAGCGACAAAACAAATAATGAAATGAATGCTGTTTACACAAGGACCAACATTTTATTATCATAACAACAAAGAGATGAATGTTGTTTACACAAGAACCAACATTTTATTATTATAAAAACAAGAATATATATATATATATATATATATATATATATATATATATATATATATATATATATATATATATATATATATATATATATAACGAAATGAATGTTTCTTACACAAGAACCAACCATAAGAAATTGTCAGCTGTTACTCATGTAAATCTCATCCTGGAAATATTCATTATCATCACTTGAAGCCAAAATTCAGATGCCAAAATTTCTTGAGAAGATCCATGCACAGTTGCATGAGGACACACAACAAGTTTAGTTGGGGGGTATGTTGGGACTCAGAAATGTTGTCTTTCTATCCACCTTTCCCTTCATTAGTCTTCACATTTCATCGCCCCATTAACCTTTCATGATACCATTTTCATAATTAAATATGGGTTAAACCTTATTATTTTCCAAATCATTTATTTTA
>JZKD02S2072130.1:440678-468886 GCA_000966675.3 Picea glauca | reverse complement strand
TTATTTTAGTATTAAAAGGGAATTTGTGATTAAATATTAGAAAATTGGCATGTTTTCATATATCTCAAAAATGTGTGAGCTTTATCATGTGTAGGAATATGTGAAGGATTAATTCCAAAAACTTCTCGAATACTTCCTCCACCATTTCAAGATTTGAGGAGATAATTCAATACTAATCCAAGGAGAAGATCATGGAGATTTAGTTGTCATATCTTATCCAATATATATGAGAGATATGTGTGAGGATTTGAAGGGATTGTATTTTGTAATAAAGGGAAATGGGTTGAGAGAAAAGTGGATCTATAATTAAGAGATGTTTATCTCCTTTTCAAAGATCTCATGTATAAAAGAGAGTGCCTTCTCTTCATGAAGGGGAGGAGAGAATCAATATTATTTAGAGAAGATGAGAATCATTATTATATTGAAAAGAGAATTCATTATTATGTAGATTAAGGGAATTGTTAGGAGATAGGTTCTTGAGGAGAATTGTTATGATGTAGATTGGATTCATGAAGAGATTCCTTTTGTAAACCTACATGTTGAAGATTAATTCAAGTTTGAGTTCAGTGATCTTGTGTCTCAGAAGTTATCATCTATTGATCTAAGAGCTTCCATGTTGGAATCGACAAGGGCCACCGATCCAACTTGGTAAGATTATTGTAAATTGTTAGTGTAGATTTTAATTTCATGTATTTGTTATTTTGATTTCATGTTATTTTGTTTGATTTCACTATTTGAATGTGTTTCAAAGTGTGGTAATGCAGGAACGGTTGGATCTCCATATTTCACCATACATGAGCTTTAATGGAGCATCCTACTTGTTAGTTTAGTTGCTCTAGGAGATAAAATCAAAGTTCATCTTTTCTTTTCATGAGACATCAATGAACATGTCCATCACCTGAGAAAGAGCTTTTGCTTGTTTATGAGTTCTTTTTGTTTATGAGTGTTTCTTTCCATCTTTCAAACTGTGTGAAGATTGTTATTTTTAAAAGTGTGTTGGTTTCTAAATGGTTTTCTTATCTATACTAAATAGACATAAGAACCTATCTGTTATCGACACATATAGTGCATCAACTCTACTGATTACGAATCCCGGTTGATAATTTATGTTTGGTAATATATTATGCAAATAGTTGCACCAACAGTATTCATATTCATTTATTTTACTTTTCACGACCACACCTTTTTGAGTAAGCAAGGCTACTAAAAGTAATTCTATAATTTAAAATTTATTAGTAATGATTTTATTTTTTCTAAGGTGCAAAAACTAGCTTAGGATTTAGAGCCTTGGAATATGATTTTGTGAGTAAACTTATCCAAGGCTATTAAATCAACATATGTGTTTGAATAAGGGAATGAAGAAATCCATTGTATAATCGGTAATATCAGGAGGCTTCGCTTACACCAAAGTTAAGCAGGAGGTCATGTGAGGTTGGTTGAAGGGATATCCCCACGATATATTCTTAGAATTATATATATTTATGGGGATCTATTCGTATATGGGGATCTTGCTAGTACCCTTACCTCTGTGAGAGGTGGTGTTTTCAAGGTTTTGAGCTTTGTAACCCTTCCCATACGGTGGAATTGACTTACAATTGTTCTCTTGTGCATTGGTTATATCGTGGTTTCTTATTTAATTGACTTAGGTACCACATATGTTACTTGCAAGGGTTATTCTGTAGGTACCCTGGGTCAGATAAGGGTCAAACAACAAACAACCTTTATGGAGGATTACCTCTCCGGGGGTATGTGATCGACTGGTTTTTAATCCCACAAGGGCCCTTATAACAATTTTTGTTACCTCCCATATTTAACAGAGGATTCTTAGGCCCCTCTTGGGTGAGGCATACCTAATTTATAGAGGGAGGCCCCTTTCAGCCACTTTATCCTATTTGTGTGCATATTGGTTGTTTGATTATCTTTGGTGTTCTCTTTGATTACTAGTTGGCCTTAGGATTTGTTTTTTATATATCAAGTCCCGAGCCATCGTGAAGCCAGACCATCTTCCCTGCAGGTCTCGTTGCTTGTTACATTTACCATCGTGTTTTGAGTCTTTTCCTTCTAAAAGGCCCAAATTTATCAAACGTGGTACACACACCTCCACTTATCAAACTTGTGATCGTAAAGGATGAGTACTGAATCGAGTATAAATTCTACTGGGAGCCCTTCGACTCCCATACCTAATATAATTAATGATACCCCTTTGACACCTTCAACCACAATGGTTATAGTTCTGGAGGCACCTATCATCACCTCTACCTGTCCTTTAGTGAATACTCAACCTATAGCCATGAACCATTTTGGGTCTCTTTGTCACTCATCGGGCTAGAATTTCTCAGTCCATCGCTATGGCCTTTAGTCCTTTTTCCTATGGTATGTTGAACTTCACATCACAGTTTTGAAACTCCATCCTAGCGGCTAGTATGAATACTAGCATTGGACTTGGGGGCACAAATCCTCCACACACTCCATTCTCGTTTGGTGGCACTCATGTCCCTCAAACGAGTCCTACTGTTGGAGGCGTTCCTCCTCTTAATCCCAGGTATAATCATGTTTCTTCTAGATGGAGTAACTAACCTGGTGGATAAGCTATTGTTCACTTTCCTTCCTTTAAACCCACCTCCTCTTTACCGATTCCAAACAACACATTTGGCATGAATAATCCACCTTTATCCTTCGAATTCACATCTAGAGGAGGTTAGTTTCATACCTTAGGAAACCCCCAACCTGGAGCCACTCTGGCTGGGGGGAATTTTTATAAACCTCATCAAAACATTCCTACTGGAATGGTGCCCAACCAACCCCTCATGAATCAGTTTGGAGGAGAGTATTATAATCCTAGACAGGGATATGGTTCTTACCATAACCCTGGATGGGATGCAATTCCCCAACCACAATATTTCCAGGGAGCTTGGGGCCAGATACCATAACCCCATCTCACTTTTCTGGCCATGCTCAATCTTCCAGACTTGTCTAAGTTAACGAATGACCTCGTGCATCATGATCTGTCATGGCCCTCCATCCCCACTAAGCTTCCTTTATATATTCCAAAATTTGAGGGAATAACTGGTGAGGATCCTAGTGATAACATTACCACTTTTCACCTTTGGTGCTCTTCGAATTCCCTTAATCATGATTCTATTCAGTTAAGATTGTTTCAATGCACCCTCATGGGGGCTGTTGTGAAATGGTATATTGAGATACCTAGGGGGGCATACAAAAATTTTAATCAGTTGGTTTTAGTTGTCCTCAACCACTTCCAATTGCTAGTGCATTACGATGCTGACATCGAACTTCTGTCGACCTTTCGTCAGAACAAGGCCACTTATATCTCAGATCACATCTAGGAGTGGCATAGATGGAAGAGGTTGATCAAGGCCTACATACCCACATAATTTTTTCTAGAGTGGTTCCTTAAATCTCTCCTGCCTTATATTTCAAAGGATTTTTCTACATCTGGGGTTACTTCTGAGGAAGAAGAGATTTTTAAATCCCATCAGTTAGATCTTATAGATTCTCAGTCAGGGATGTTATACGAGATTCTTCTTGATGCATCGAGGTCAAACTATGACCCTAGACAAAAACTCGAGCCTCATGATGATGGCATTGTGGGCTCCGTCAATGTGAAATATGTAGAATTAGTGACAATCCGTTTGAAAGACTTGTCTCTAAACTAGTCTACAGGAGGGATAACTTTGTCTGTGTCCTCCAATCCCACTAAGTTGGTGGATGTACGTTCTGTGTAATCGTCGACCAGCCCAAATGGTAACCAACAACCGGGAGGGAATAAGAAGAAAGGACATCATAATAATCACATGGGTGGGAAGAAAAATAATAAACCTAAGGAAATTGGTAATAATGAGAAGACAAATAATAATGTTGGCGAGGGAAAGAAAAAAAGGCAGAAGGTGAAGTTTCCCTGTAAGTTTTGTACATACGATGACCTTACCCATTTATGACCCAAACTTGTGGAAGCTACGAGGATTATACCCTCATATATGTAGTTTTGTACGTATATGAGTCAAGTATAAGAGGCTACCAACTAACTGATGGTACAGGGTGGCATCAACTTTAGGAGAAGTACAGGTGGTAGTAAGCTTGACTCCAAACTAGAAGGGAGAAGGGGATGGTTTACAATCATCCATGTGAAAGAGACTAATAAGGTCACAAGCATACTTAGGCTGGGAAAGAAAAAATCCTTCATTGGTTTGCAAAACTTGGAGGCCAAGGAAATAGTGCAAAAATCCTAAGTATGTCATTTCAAATTTCTTCTTAAGGCTGGTTTTCACATGGTTTAAATTTTTTGAGTCACTACCAGTAAGGATAAGGTCATCAACATAAAGGACAAGGATTATGAGATGGCTTCCTACTTTCTTGGTATAGACATTAAGATCAAAATGGCATCTAGAGAATTTGGTGTCAATAAGAAGGTTGTCCATTTTGGCATACCAAGCTTGGGGAGCTTTCTTAAGACCATAAAGATATTTCTTAAGGCAATAAACAAGGATAGAGTCATTCTGGACATAGCCAGGAAGTTATTCCATGTATATTTATTCTTGCAAATATCCATGCAAGAAGGCGGATTTAACATCCATTTGATGGACCTCCCATTTATGTGAGGCAGCAAGGGTAAGAACAAGGTGGATGGAATTCATTTTGGCTACTACAAAAAAGGTTTCATTATAATCAATTCCATAAACTTGGGAAAATCCTTTGGAAACTAACCGAGTCTTATGTCTTTCAACACTTCCATATGATGCATACTTAGTTCTGTAGAACCATTTACATATGACAAGTTTTCTTCCTTTTAGAAGAGGTACAAGATCCCAAGTATCGTTTTCCATTAAAGAATGATACTCTCCATTCATTGTTGTATCCCAATCTGGATGACCTGAAGCTTCTGCAAATGTCTCTGGATCATGAGTCTCTGAAACATGAGCCAAAAGATAAGAGGCTCATTGGAACTATGAACGTGTTCGACGTTGATATGAAGGATCACTGACAAGACCACCAACTGATTCTCGTGTTGAATGGACCCATCTAGGAAGCAGTGGAACTGGTGTTGGTTCAGGTTCAAATGACTCATCTAGAGGAAGGTGAGCAGGTGGAGGTGGATTTTCATCCTCACTATCATAATCTACAGAAGAAACTAGAACGGGAACAAAAGAAGGCACAAACGTCGAAGATGGCTTGCAGGCTGAAGAAGGCACAATCGTCGAATTAGGCTCATAGGACAAGAGATTTTCATCAAATTTAACATCTTTTCTAATAATAATTTCATTACAATTTGGTTGAATAATTCTATAACCTTTGAAATCTTTAGAATAACCAACAAATATACACTTCTCACTTTTAGGTTGTAATGCTTTCCTTTTCTCATCAAGAATGTGAGCCCATGCTATGTTGCCAAATACATGGAAGTGACTTACATATGGTTTAATTTTAGTCCAAGCTTCTTCCGGTGTTATATTTTTAAGAGCATTTGTGGGAGTGTGATTTACTATGTAATTTTCACAGTTGATTGCTTTCGCCCAATACTTTAGACTTAATCCCTTAGATTGGATTATACAATTATCCATTTCTTTTAATGTGTGGTTATTTCTCTGAGCAACACCATTTTGTTATGGTGTATATCGAACAGTGTGTTGCATTTGGATGCCCTGTGTAGTGTAGTAACTTGTAAAATTATTGTTCACATATTTGCCTCCATTATTTGTTCTTAACTTTTGAATTTGATGTCCAGATTGTTTTTCTACAAGGGACTTGTAGGCCAAAAACTTGTCAAAAACTTCGCTCTTAAGTTTTAAGAAATAAAACCAAGTACTTCTCAAAAAATCATCAATGAAAGTTAAGAAATACTTGCACCCGAAAAAAGAAGGAGAAGAAAGTGGACCACACAAATCACTATGAACAAGTTGCAAAGGGCCTGAGACATGCCAAGAGGCACGTTTGTCAAAATTGTCACGATGATGTTTGTCGAGAACACAACCGGCACAAACACCATATCTACATGAAGCAGGAGGAAGGCCAGTCACCATTTGTTGATTACATAGCTGTTGCAATGAGCGATAGTTTAGATGATCAAACCGTTCATGCCAAAATTTTTTCATGTCATCGCTATGAGCAATAAAAACTGATGAAAAGGATGATGACCCAAATTTGTCAAACTTGTACAACTTGGTAATATCATCATCAATTTCATTTGCAAGAACATGCTTAGGATCTTTTAAATCCTTGATTACAACTTGGTGAGGTGAAAACTCTATGGTTTTACCTTCACCTCAATGAGTGATTTGATATATTTATAGAAGGTTACAAGAAAGACTTGGAACACATAATACATCATTGAAATGACCATTATCTACTTGAACTATTCCAGATCCTACAACACTAAGAGATCTATCATCACCAACAAATATTTTCTTGGTGTTACATTCATTTAGAGCATAAAATATGTCTTTATCCTTAGCCATATGATAAGATGCTCCATAATTAATAAGCCACTCATCAAAAGAAGAAGTAGAAGTTGTATTGAAGGAGAAACCAGAAGCGGAAAGTGCATGTCCATGAGAAGAAGAAGAAGTAGTAGAATCAATACTGATGTTTTACTTCTTCATCGCTGCTTCTAAAGTTTCCATCTTCTTGAAACATTTGGACTCATCATGACCATATTTATCACAAAAGTTGCAATGTGTGTCAATCTTCTTATTTTCATATTTTTCTCCTTGATCACCATTAGGAGTTGAAGTTGTCTGAGTGGGTTTGGGACCCTTATGTTGCTTGTTGTTGTAGTGAAGATGTTGCTTCTTGGGATACTTGGGTTTATCCTTTTGTTGGGAAACTAAGGCTTTGTTGGAGGTACTGCAATGTTGATCACTCCAATTTATACAAGCTTATCTTCCTCTCTAATCAAAGAAGCACAAAAGGACTCAAGAGTGGATCTTTTATAAGATTTCCCTATAGCCTCTCTCATGGCATAAAAGGTATATACAAACACAAAATATGCACTACCTAGCTTAGAAATAATAAGATAGATGCAACGCTCTTCCTCCAATTTTATCTCACATTCTTCACATAAAATTTTGAGTGTTTTAAACTTAGATAGATAGTCTCCAAGGAAATAAAAATCACTTGGACTTAAGGTAAGTACTTGATTTTCTAACTATTGTGCTCAAATAATATTGATTTTACCAAACAAAAATTCAATATTTTCCCAAGATTCTTTGGGGTCATCAATTTCTTTAAGGTGGAACCTTAAATCAGGAGAGATGGACATTTTGATTAGTCCACATGCTTCGCTACTCCTATTAGCCCATTTGACTTTCTTATCATCATCAGTGGGTGTTTTTTCCTTTCCCAAGGTAATCTGGTACAAGTCTTTACTTCTTAATAAATCTTACATATGAGATTTCCATTGGAAGTAGTTGATGCTAGTAAGAAAAAGATTATTGGAAGAATCCATATTAAATATGTAGATTTTATGGATTTAAAAATAAAAACTAATGATCTATATGGAAAGATCTCAAAAAATTGCGTGGTTTGAAAAAAAAACACTAAAAACGGACTTTGGATGTGAAAGTTATGCCCTTTTTAAAAACGGCATAACCGGTAACCAAAGGACCACATGGTGGTGTAAGTTGTCTTATGAAGTGACCCACTTTTATAAAGAGAAGTGGGGATCACTTGTACAATGAAGTTACTTTATAAAAGAAAAGTTTCATGCAAAATAAATAACTCTAAAATAAAATATTAAAGCTACTTATAGTGATTCACTTTACTTGAAGTGAAATACACTTTACAATTTTAGCATGAACTTTTTCAAAAAAAGTAACAAAAGAGAGACTTGAACTCAAGACCTCTTACTCAATAAGGCAAATTTTAACCAAATGGTATAGAAAAACATATTGTATTGTTTAGCAAGAGGAATGGGGTTGTTGTTGTTGAAGACGACCTTGGAGAGCATGCTAAGAAAAAACTCTTTTCACACAAGAAAAAAAAATTGCTTCTCGATGACAACAAGGGTTAGATCTCGGTTACATTACTCTGAAGATGCACCTTTTCCTATATGTTTCTGATTTTACAAGATTGCATAGGGCACAGGGAAAAGAGAATACACGGATCTAAAAGAGTAGCAACCTAGAAACAAATAATATAAAACCAAAATAATACTTTGCAAAAGTTTTAAAAATGCATATTCAAGCTTTATACCTCTGGATCTGACTGAAATGGTCGTATCTTGGGAAAATGGAAACCTTTTTGAGTGAAACGAAAAGTGCCCCTAACTGAAACGAGTGCTCTAGATGCAATGAAACAGTCCTCTCATCCCACAAATGCATGGAAATGACATAAAATGGAGATGATGCAACTCATCTTCACAATCTCGATCTACAACAGGAGTGGGTCTTCAAACAGGCTCTGATACCATGTTTGACAACACAGGTATTCAATAGAGGATGAATGCCTTTGGTAATCACTCACACAACCAGATCAAATATCATCACACTGATGTTTTGACATGTTAATACCCCTATGGAGAAATATCCACTCCCCCAGTCAATATGGCCACTTGGATCAGTTTATTAATGCAAAAGAAAAAGATTACAGAGAAATTTTACAAGAGAGTTTCTCAAAATCGATCATCTACAAATGACCCTCCATTATATTTAAATAGATATCATGGACCAATCAGGTGTTAATCCATAGATCAATGGTTGTTAATATTGAGGAGAATATGAACATTCAGATCACTCTATTTTAGGAACATATCGTGACCATCGGATTTCCTAACTACAAATGCATACTAATGCATAGTAAAGAAACACATTAAGAAACACACTTTTACCTAATGACACATTAGACCAAGTAGATATTAACTAACTCCTAAGTGTCTAAATATCCTAGCAAATTTAACCATATTGATGCATAAACGGTCATTGTCTTGCATCGGTGGGTTTTGACTCCCACTCGCCACATTTTTGTCATTCGAGGAGCTTGAGGCCATGTGTTGGTAATGTGGAAACATATTAGTTAGCACGGCGGGTGGTATAGATAAAATCCTTGTAGCTTCCACAAGTTTGGGTCATAAATGGGTAAGGTCATCGTATGTACAAAACTTACAGGGAAACTTCACCTTCTGCCTTTTTTTCTTTCCCTTGCCAGCATTATTATTTGTCTTCTCATTATTACCAATTTCCTTGGGTTTATTATTTTTCTTCCCACCGCTGTGATTATTATTACGTCCTTTCTACTTATTCCCTCCTGGTTGTTGGTTACCATTTGGGTTGGTCGACGATTGCACAAAACGTACATCTGCCAAATTAGTGGGATTGGAGGACACAGACAAAGTTATCTCTCCTGTAGACTGGTTTAGAGACAAGTCTTTCAAACGGATTGTCACTGATTCTACATATTTCACATTGATGGAGCCCACAATGCCATCATCATGAGGCTCGAGTTTTTTGTCTAGGGTCATAGTTTAACCTCGATGCGTCAGGAAGAATCTCATATAACATCCCTGACTGAGCATATATAAGATATAACCGATGGGCTTTAAAAATCTTTTCTTCCTCAGAAGTAACCCCAGATGTAGAAAAATCCTTCAAAATATAAGGCAAGAGAGATTTAAGAAACCACTCTAGAAAAAATTGTGTGGGTATGTAGGCCTTGATCAACCTTTTCCATCTATGCCACTCCTGGATGTGATCTAAGATATGAGTGGCCTTGTCTTGACAAAAGGTCGACAGAAGTTCGATGTTAGCATCGTAATGACCTAGCAATTGGAAGTGGTTGAGGACAACTAAAACCAACTGATTAAAATTTTTGTATGCCCCCCTAGGTATCTCAATATACCATTTCGTGGCAACCCCCATGAGGGTGCATTAAAAAAATCTTAACCGAATAGAATCGTGATTAAGGGAATTCGAAGAGCACCAAAGGTGAAAAGTGGTAATGTTATCACTAGGATCCTCACCAGTTATTCCCTCAAATTTTGGAATATATGAAGGAAGCTTAGTGGGGATGGAGGGCCATGACATATCATGATGCATGAGGTCATTTGTTAACTTAGACAAGTCTGGAAGATTGAGCATGGCCAGAAAAGTGAGATGGGGTTGTGGTATCTGGCCCCAAGCTCCCTAGAATTATTGTGGTTGGGGAATTGCATCCCATCCAGGGTTATGGTAAGAACCATATCCCTGTCCAGGATTATAATACCCTCCTCCAAACTGATTCATGAGGGGTTGGTTGGGCACCATTCTAGTAGGAATGTTTTGATGAGGTTTGTAAAAATTTCCCCTAGCCGGAGTGGCTCCAGGTTGGGGGTTTCCTAAGGTATGAAACTAACCTTCTCTGGATGTGAATTTGGAGGATAAAGTTGGATTATTCATGCCAAATGTGTTGGTCAGAATCGGTACAGAGGAGGTGGGTTTAAAGGAAGGAAAGTGAACAGTCTTATTGCCCGATATATGGAAACACCCCATGAAATCCAGTGGAAAGCAACTAAAAGGATACTTCACTATGTCTGTGTTACAGTTCAGTTTGAGATACATTAAAAATAAGGGGGGGATCCTTTATTGGTTTCTTTTACTAATTCAGATTGGGTTGGTGACCATGATGATCAAAATTCTACTGCAAATTATGTTTTCAATCTTGGATAAGGAATTGTCACTTGGGCCTATAAGAAACAATAGACTATTGCACCTTCTTCAGTAGAAAAGAGTACTGAGAAATGGTAAATTAAAGTTAGGAAGCCCTATGGCTTCGACCGATCCTTGCAGAGTTTGGATTCCAACAAAAATATCTGACCAACCTTTGGTGCGACAATAAGAGTGCCATCAAGATTGCCAAAGACCCAGTTCAAAATCAACACATCAAACACATCGAGCTACACATGCACTTCATCAGAAAGCTCATTCATGATCAAGTTATTGAAGTGCTCTTTTTATCTACAGAATATCAAGTTGCAGACATTTTCACAAAGTCTCTTAGAGAAGAAAAATTTTCCAAACTGCATGGCACCGATTCACCATATTTACACCATTTCTAGTAGGCCCATTTCTTCAGAGAGATTTGTTCCTTTACGCACTTACTATTTTAATGATCCTTGGACCCTTCCTTCCTCGATGATGTCTTGTGAAGGTCAGTCACATTCTGGAATGGCCATGCCACTATCGACAATAGAGATTGTATATCAAGTTTTTCTTGAATCTTCTACTGATCCGAATCCTGTCACATTGCAGAAGGATGAGGAGGATACTATCTTGAAACCCACGTGGGCCACTTTTTCATATTTTTCATGTGATTTCCTTGATGATACTTTTCCTTTGGATGAATCTATCATCGAGGCCATGAATGGTTCTGACAAACCTTGGGATGATATGAATCATCGCTCTTATTTTCTCCCAGAGCTTGCTAGAATTGAACAAGATGAATTTAGATCTACTTTGAGAGAGATAGTCGGTCAGGATGTAGTTCCACTTGATATGAAAAACATTTATGGTGAAGGAATTATGGTGAGTATATCCCCTACCATCATGATCGACATCTCTCATATCTCTGGCAAGATGGAAAATGTATACATTAGTGCAGATTGTTTGCCAGAAGAAATTATGATATACATCGATCTCTTCAAGGAATTTTGAGATGTATTCGCTTGTTAATATGAAGAGATGCTAGTAATCAACCCTCAAATTGTTGAACATGAGAGTAAAAATTACCCGAATGCTAAGCCTGTTTGACAATGTCTTAGAATTGTCAATCCTTGAAAGGCCTCTGCTATTAAGGTAGAGGTAGAAAACCTGCTTAATGCTGGCTTTATCTACCCGGTTCCCTTGACTGGATGGGTATCCAATCCCGTTCTTGCAAATAAAAAGAAAGGAACCATCCGTGTATGCATGGATTTTCGTGACTTGAACAAATCCTGTCCTAAAGACAACTTCCCGAAATTCTTCATTGATCATATTCTCGACGAGTGTGTAGGAAGTGGAGTTTTTTCTTTCATGGACAGATTTTCAGGGTATAACCAAATTCAGATTAAACCTAAGGACCAACATAAGATGAGATTTATGTTCCCTTGGGTACTTTCACATACCGGAAGATTCCTTTCGGCCTTAAAAATTCTGGAGCAACCTTCCAATGAGATATGACCTTCACATTTCACGATCTCAAGCATATAGTTGAAACCTATCTTGAGGATCTTGCTGCTCACTCCCGTAAGAGAATGGAACAACCTAAGCACCTTCGCCTAGTCTTTCAAAGATGTCGCAATTATCACATCTGGTTAAACCCTCATAAATGCATCTTTTGCGTTAGTTCAGTTCATCTTCTAGTATTTTTAGTCTCTGAGACTGGGATCATGGGAGATCCGTTAAAGGTTGAGGAAATAATTCGATTGCCTCCCCCACACACTATTCATCAACTTCAAGGTTTACAAGGGAAAGCTAACATTTTACGTCGGTTTATAGTGAACTATGGCAATATTACTAAGGGTTTCATGTGTCTCTTGAAGAAGGACAATCTTTTTATCTAGGATGAGTGAGCTTAGGAATCCTTCGATTCTTTGAAGAAAGCCTTGGTATCAACACCTCCACTGAAGTCTCCAGACTACAGTAGAGATTTATTACTTTATATCGCTACGTTTGAAGACACGATTGGTATGGTGCTGATTCAGGAGGATGATGAGCTCTGTGAGCACGCCATTTACTATCTTAGTTGAAACTTAGTCGACCTTGAACTCAAATATTCTCATGTTAAAAATCTAGTTTTGGCTGTCGTTCATGTAGTCCAATGGTTACGACATTATATATTTCTTTGCAAAACTACTATGGTTGTCGATTTCAATCCATTTCAATACATACTTACTAGGCGTATCATAGGGGGGAATTACAATAAATGGATTATCATCCTATAAGAGTTCGATCTTGATTTCCCTTATGCAAAATCCAAAAAATACTAGTTTTTGTAGAGTTAATATATGAATTCCTACGATTGGATGAGGATGTTATTCATGTTGATTCATTTTCATATGAACACATTTTCCTTGTCTCTTCGTCAGACCCCTAGTATGGAGACATTTTTCTCTATATTCAAATTTTGAATTTCCCTCGACATCTCTTGCGATATGACTGATGACATATATGATACCAATCTAAGAACTACCTTATCATTGGTGACACTCTATATCATCGAGGAGTAGACAGTATCCTGCATTGTTTTTTAACTCACGAAGAAGCCGAGTCTACTCTAAATGACTGCCATAGTGAGTCTTGTGGTGGTCATCTATCTGGGCTTTTGATGACCCATAAAATTTTTTGAGCCGGTTATTTTTGGACATCTGTCTTTAAAGATTGTGTTGAAGAGGTTAAGAAGTGTCAACCCTACCAGGTGTTCACTCGGAAAATGTGCTCGCATCCATCCCCTCTCCATCCAATCATTACTGTCGGTTCCTTCACCAAGTGGGGGTGGAATTTTTGGATTGTAACTCAAATTCAACTGGGGGGAATCAAAAAATTATCATGGACATAGAACACTTTACTAAGTGGGTCTAGGCCATGCCTACATTTAAATCTGATGGGAAGATTACCACCTTCTTTGTATTCAATCAAATCATAGTCAGGTTCAAAATATCGAGTGAGATTGTCACTGATCATGGTAGTCACTTTCAAAATGAAATGATGGAAGAAATAACATCTAAACTGGGGTTTAAGAATGGTCATTCTTCCCCTTAATTACTACCCCCAGGAAAATGGACAAGTAGAGGCTATGAACAAGTCTCTCAAGACCATTTTGCAGAAAATTGTCAGCCAAAGAAAATCTGACTGGCATATCATGCTTTATCCAACACTTTGGGCATATCGAACCTCGGTCAAGACTTCCACCAATTTCTATCCTTTCCAATTAGTACACAGTGTGGAGTCGATCTTACCTATTGAATGCGAAATCCCTTCTCTTAGATTAGCAACTGCGCTCCTACCTGGCACTTCCAATATCAACAAATGCCTCATATACCTAGAGAGTCTAGATGAGTAGCGTCGAGACACCTCTATGGCTATCAAAGCAAATAAAAGACATGTCAAGGTCCAATATGATAAGTCCATATGTCCTTATTTGTACACTGAGGGTGACTTGGTCCTTCTATATGATCAAGCCAAAGAACCACTGGGGGT
The DNA here is from genome assembly GCA_000966675.3 of Picea glauca. NCBI lineage: Eukaryota > Viridiplantae > Streptophyta > Pinopsida > Pinales > Pinaceae > Picea > Picea glauca. The sequence goes on along the minus strand of JZKD02S2072130.1, from coordinate 454,724 downwards.
AGGCAAGTTCAAGCCCATGTGTCTTAGAAAAAGGAGCCTATAAATTAGAAGATTATGAAGCGAATATGCTGGCTGAGCCCAAGAATGGGCTCTATTTGAAAATATATTATGCTTGAGCCCCAAGATTGGGCGTAACTCTTTGTATACTAATGTAATTTAATGTATATATATTTTCCCTTTATTTTCATCTTCAACTTGCTTATCAAGTTTTCCCTTGGTTGGAAAATGCCAACGGAGTCTTCGGTCTACTTAGGATTCACAGACAGGGTCATTCATCATACATAGAACTTGGATTTCGCCGCTTAGGTTGTTTACTCACCCAAGGATCTACTGGTGTATTCAGGTGGCATATGCCTAGGGCCATCCATGAATAATGTGGCTGGATATAGGGTCATTTATAGTACTTTTGTGTGATTCCATTTCACATGGTATTCACTCTTTAGAGGTTCACCTGGACTCCCAGTTAGTAGTATGTCAGTTGAATGATAGTTACCATGTGCATGACCCTACTCTACTCTGATGATTCCTATGGGTATGAATTTTGGAACGACAATTTGATTTTATTACTTATCATCACATACCTAGGAGTTCTAATTATGTATTTGATGCATATGCTAATTTTGTTTTAGATTGGCATTTGTCACATAACTAAATCAAAGAAAACATTCTCATCAATGTACACATTGTAACATAAGTAAAGACAAAGAACCATGTTTTTATATATATTTCAAAAAAATATGATGTTGTTGACGAGTGAAATTGAACGCTCGCCAACTAGAAGAGTGGATCCGGTCCGAGGTTGTCTAAATAACCCAATCCATTTGGGATAACCCACCCTGACAGGTTTAGAGGCTCCGTTGGCCGATCTAAGTCCTATAAAAACAAATGAAACTACACTAAGAAACTAATCTAAATAAACACAATAATTAAAACAAACTAATAAACAAATCTAAACTACATATATACAATCTATTACCTAAATCATACAACTATAATTAAATGTTTAATTATCAACATAATCAACTTCAATTACAAATATACAATATTTACAAATTACAGATTTAAATTAAAACCTGCAAAAATCATTTGTAATCTGTCCTAAGACAACAAAACTATTGTTTTTTGATTTTTATAATTTTATGAAAAAGAAATAGAATAAAAACTATCTAAGCTAAGCAACTAAAATAATAACTCTAACTAAGAATCTAAACTATATATATATATCTATCTAAACTACTTAAATAACACTAATAAGATAACCTGTAATAATGCTTTCCAATTTGTCCTGTGTAAAGAATCCAGTTCAGCTGTTCGATGGGAGGAAACCCGCACCAAATTATCTGCAAGCCTCTAGTAAACAGTAAGAAGAAGTGCTCTTTTGAATATCAATAACAGAACAAACAAGACATAAAAAATTACAACAATCTTATAATTTACAAATCATCACATTTAGATAAATCTGTGTGCAAGGATTTGTACAAAATGATTCAATTAACGAAGAAGAGAAATCTGTAGTTCATTAACTGAAACAAAGTAATTGATGTACTTTTAAAATAGGAGAGATCAGATATGGATAACACATGAACCAAGTCACATCAACCTGCAAGAATTACGATAGCTAAAGTAGTCTGTAATTAATTGCAAACTGATATGAATAAAACTTGAAACAAAAGTTTGATATATTGAAAGCAAAAGCTGTTACAAGACATCAACTTTCATCCCAGTCAGTATCATAAATCCATAGTCTGGTTCCCCCAACAGTGATGATAATGGGTTCATTACAAAAATGACAAGTATTTAAAGACCTCCCATAGGGTAAAACATCCCTGTAGGAATTATCAAAACAGTTTACAAAAATCTGGGGATACTATCCCAAGTCTCTATTTTTGACTCAAACTAACAAAATAAAACAAAACCATATCCAAAGTATCTCCTAAACTACCACGACATACCCAATTGATCATAGTAATTCATATGCACCTGAAAGAAGACAAAAATAGATAAGTTTAGAGGATATTTTATTGATAAAATTGACAAAAATCTAATTCTTAAGACTAGCTACAGAATCTTGCGATTCTGTAGCTGGTCTAATTTGAACACATAATCGTTTTAAAATCAATCTAGAACTTACCAGAGTTATATTAGACTTATCAAAACAAATATTTAATTACTAATTCCAAACAGAGCAAATCATTGATGCCAAACCAAAACTTGTATGCAAATCGAAACACATGAAATCATAATTGAATCGGTCAAATGGTACCAAGATATGTGAGATTTATCAAATGACTTTCATTACCGATTCAGAAAATATAGAATCGATTGACATTTTGAGAACCAACGAAATCATTTCTTGAACCAATTCCAATCGACATAAACTGTAACCGGTTAAACAAATCATTCGTGCAATAGTTTATGTTTCCTCAACCATTAACAAAATTGTTGTCGAATCACAATGAAATCAACAGGATTGTATTTCAAATTAATGGAAATATATCAAACATATACAAATGATCATGGTAATCGTGGCACACAACATCGTTTCAAAATCAAAACAGAAGAAATGAATCGAACCAGTTTGGGATCGACACAATCGTTATGCAAAATCAAAACAGAGCCGTGTCCGAATTTAGCAAACGAATCTTGTGTGCAGATGGAATCATAATCCAAAACGAAAATATTGATTCAATCCAAAACATAATCGTTCCTGGTAAATCAAAGTCAACGAGATTGTTTAGAAACAAACAGAACTTAATCGAAATCAAACCCAATCGACTATCCATATAGAATTTTTTCAAGAGGCAATCCAAACAAAAATAGAAAACAAATCAATCATTTATACTAAACTGAGAATAATAAAATCTCATTAACTAAATCATAGCTGTGTCTGAGTTTAGCAAACAAATTTCCCACTCATGATTCATAACGAAATTGATTTGGTAAAATGAAAGAAACATAATCATTTTGAATCAAAATGAACAGAGCTATAGAAAGCAAATCCAATCGGTTATATTAATCCAAACAAACTCACAAAGAGAAATTAATATCGAAATTCATACCTGACAGTAAGAAAAGGCTTCGATCATGACAACTTGGAATTGACAAAGGTCATTTCCGCTTCAACGTTCCTAAAGACAATTGAACCAGTGGTTTTTTGTTTCTTGTCATTGGCTTGAAGCCTGTCTCTTTCTTTTGAAAGCACTGTAACTTGCTCGTCTAACGATTTGATCTTTGATTGAAACAAGGGAAGGTCAGTGTAATAATTCTCTAGCCAAGCATTACATTGGACACATGATGGTTGCTCAGGCTTTGATATCACAAGTGAGGGTTGTTTAAGTCACCAGGGGTTTCATTGTGCAGCTTGATTCTCGGGTAGTTAGGGTTGTTTTTGAGGCACGGGGGTAAGTTAGAAACATAATCATAGGGTTTCGTAGAGCATAGGCCATGGAAAAATGGGTACTCCTCAACTAAGAAATTCTCAGTATCGGAGTCTGAGTCCTCGCTCAACACTATTGGCTTCTGATCAACGTTTGGTTTGGGTTTGTTCCTGGTGTATCTCGATATCAATCAGGCATTTTTCCTCCCCCACTGTTGACAGTAGTATCATTCTTACCTTTGTTCCTCACATGATTTTTAACAACCTCAGCCTTTTCTTTAACACCCGTTCGACAGTAGTATTGGGTAGGTCCACGTCTGGGCAATCCGAGGGTTTGACAGGGGGTAGAAGGATATGAAATGGCATGGCTGGCCCAACCAAAGTTTTTGTAACCACAACCTTGTCGATTTGAGTAGACTCGGTATTGGCAAAGCGATTCCTTGATAGGAAGACTTGCCAATTATCGCCACTAAGGTTTAAATGGTGGACGATAATGAGTTTAATCAAGCCATGATGAAAAAGGCTGCTATCATCCTTTTCGTGCTTGAATCTCGTAGACATCTTGTACAGACTTTGCAAAAGATAATGCGACATATTTAAGGGATAGCCTATGAAATTCATCAACAGCCGAAGGTGATAAAAAAATACCAAGCCATATCGACCTTCACAGGTCACAAACTGTTTAACAATTACCAAAATATCGTGCCACCTGGGTTTGAGGGTAGAGATAGGCATACCTTTATCACAGGAAACAATATTTCTTGATATGAATAGTAATGGCCATGGCACCTCATCTACTTTGGAATTTTTAAACCATCTTTGACTTGTAGCTAGCAGTCCTGTAGTTGAGCTTAAGAATTCCTCATTGAGCTCGAGTTGTATGTCTCCGAATTTAGCCCTGCACCCATCGAAGGTGAGGGCCAATTGTTGGGCAACCGAAAGGTTGAAACCCTCGAACCTTTATATAAACATCATCCATCCACCATTTTGTAAATCCTTATGGGAATTATTGAATAGCAACAGAGTTTGGCTACCATTTGGCTCTATGCGCACCATAGGTGTCATAGACAGGAGCACACGGTGAGTAGGGTGCATGGGTAAGGGTTTGAACAGAGTATACGTAGGGTTGATAACTCACAGGCTCACCCGAAAACTAGCAGAGGTGACCCGGGATAGGGGGAAAGCATTAATGACAGAATGTGCGAAGGTGGTGGAGCTAGCTCAGCCCATGCAAAATAGTCATTTCCCACAGTACAACAGACGACGCATATAACGATTCAAATCACGATTGCATATGTTAAAACCTATGCCATTTAAACAACCAATGAAATCTATGGTAACTGAATCAAACATTTGCGCACGCAATAGTTTTAGCATAGTTTTCAAACCAAAATAATGATTCGAAATCACCAAGGGTTCGATCATATCAAATATGTATGAAATGATTATACCAAGGGTCTAACCACAACATCAATGTGTTTTCATGAAACCAATGTGTCAAGGAAATCGATAAAAGACTATAGAACATCAAAACCACCAATGTATCAAAAAATTGATCATAAGAATATCATCACAGTCTTGTAAAAACAAAATCATATTAACAATTAAAGAATGCCAAATGAGTAAAGATCTTGGTATCTTGCCAACTGTGTGAAAATTGGAAACGCAATGAACACATGGAAAAGAGTAACCATAACAATCTAGTGATGATTTTAATGTGACTTTGAAATTGAAGTTTTCACGCTTGCAGTCGTGAAAACGAGAACAAAGGTAAGTGTGCAAATGCATGAAATAATAGTGTTTTTTTTATTCAAAGATTGCGATGAAAATCAAGGGTTGCAAAACACTGGTGTAGGCAGCTTATAAGGACAGTATAAAAATGTGAATTGGCTGCCAAAAGATGTTTATGGTACAAGATTGGGGCTAACACCCTCAATATACATATACAACCGATCATACAATAGTCATGACATCTATGCCTGTGGCACCAGATGAGTGTCATGATAGAAAATTACGATGTTTGTGAGACACCGAAAGAGTAGCACCTAAGCACGATGCACACCCACCACCTTCCACTACATAGACTCTGACATATCCTCCACCTGAACCATAGGAATCCTCTGTGTCAAACAAGACAAGTTTCCCTATGCATTTTGAAGGATTCTCTCTGTGTCCCCTCCCGCTGCTTCATCTCCTCGGTGCCTCCAACAATGTATTGGAAGTTTGTCTGACCATCGTGGACCTACATCTGCATCACATACATGTCTAATTAGTATGTAAAATCATCCAAAAATACTTTTGTTTTCCTATACAAAAATACAAAAAAATGAAATATTTAAAAAACTTTGACATACCTATGTCTCTGTAGGTGGACCCTGGTGGTAATGGCATGTCAGGATATTCTCTGAAGTCAATCCCTGTGTAAGCATAGTCATCAAGAGCTATCACTTTCCATCTCCACCAAAATAAGAAGTCATTGTTGTAGGGTGTTGGCACCATACCTCCCTCTACCACCTCATCACCTCAGTCCACCATGCCATGGATGGATTGTGAGGTCGATGCAAAATTATCTCAACTCTAGGTCCCAAGCCTTTATCCCGCTCGAAGAAAAATCTTCACAAGATATAAGTAAACCCAAAGTTCCTTTTACTACCCTCTTTGCATTCTGTCAACTGGCTCTTCATGTTGGATAATAATGAGGTGCACCAGTCATACACCGTGGGTCTCAAGCACTCCACTGAGTAGAACATAAGTGGCCTTGATTCCTAGTGCAAAGAGGTCGATCCTGTGATCCATGTCAAAATGAGGAAAACAATCTTGAGACTAAGATTGTTTATCACTCTAATGGGGAGTTGAATCCCGACCTTCTCGATCCCTGCAATGCAATGAGCATCTATTTATTCTTCAATTTTCATACTGCTCCCAACTCCCCGGGATTTGAGGTTGACCACCTCACCCCGATGCGGAAATCTCGTCAAGAAATAAATGTCCTCAACTTCAATCCTTAATGGTTGTCCATCAATGTTGAATCTCTCACCAGTTGGACCCTAGTAATCCACGAGAAATTGTAGAAATATCACTTGGTCCCGCATACCTTTGAGAGCCCAAAAATTATATATCCCACATAATTTCAAGTCCATTTGGGCCCTTGGATCTCTCTCCACTGCAACATCTACCTCCTCATGTTCTCTTTTCTCCACTCTAGCACCATCCTGCAAGAGACAAACCCTTTTTTGAGTTATCAACCACTAAAAAAATTTATTTATGGACATATACGTGGGATTTAGTGTTCACAGTCACGTGTAGGGATGCTTATACGCAATATTTATTTTAAACAACCATGTATAACCATGCGTATACGGGACTTGATGAACTGTAGCTCGCGTACACCTAAATTTTCAAATTTCACCCTAAATAACTTAAAAATGGAACCTAATTACAAAATCTAATCCACTTAAAAGAAAGAGGAGAGGAAGATGAGTTACCTGGTCCAGACGGTTGAAGATTCTATCACTAGTAGCTCCCGCAATCACCAGTTGAAGTTTGGAGACAATTTGGTCCAAAATCCACTATTTGGGTAAAAAATACAAATGGTATAGTAAATTTGATTTTTTTTACTATTTATAGAAATTTTTTACCCACTTTGCATAGTTTCAGACAATATTTTGGCCTAATGGACTAATACAACAGTGATTGAGTTGGTTTTTGTATTTTTATCGGGGGATTCTTGTGGTTTTCAGCGCCATGTTGCCCGATCGTAACTTTGGACATATATTTTCGTTTCCAAACATATAGGATAGGTATCCATCCATCATGTAAACTTTCATCGTCCTATGAATGTCACTCATATGCCTTAGGTATGAACCCATTTTATAGTGACACATAACCTTCTATCTACAACTAGAAGTGTCATTATCGAATGGTAGAGACTTACAAAACATGGGTATCCTAGTTAGATCCTCTGCTTCATTTGGTGCCCATGCAAAGATTTTTTCTGTAGGACCGGGAGTCCCTTATATCTAATACACAAATTTATGTTGAACCTCATTTCTTACTCATGAACATGTTGACCTACACCTAGAGGAATCCCAAGTGAGTTTTATTTAAGGTCTTTTTCGACTCATTTTCAAAAAGTGAAAAGATTGCCGAGTGAACTTGTCTCTTTCACACTTGTAAATCATATTTGAAAGGATGTCTATTTGGTGCAATTTTATCCCTTTTTCAAACCAAGTAGACTAATATTATGAAAATATACATTTTTTGGTGTTAATTTGTAATTGCATCTCATGCCCTTGCTTGTAGTATTGAGCCTATTTATGATTCTCTCTTTTGCGTTATAAGTTGTTCACCTCATCAATTTTCATCCTCAACCAAGAAGAGTCTTGTTTATATCCTTTTCATCTTGACACTCTATACCTAAGAGGAAACATTCGTCCAAGTGTCCATCTCCCGCATGCACCTCCTTGCATTGAGCATAGTTATGTTCCACTCCTGGAACTAGTTTTGATTACTTGCGACACTCGTATCCTCCTCTGTATCATAGCATTCATTTGACTATGGAAAAACAAACAAATATGGGTGGGAAGGGAATACTATCTTATATTGGAAGCAATCATGTCGCCTTTTAACAAAGCATAATTTTTTTGAGTCAACTTGTCATAAAAATTTTGGGTTTAGCATGACCTTAGGAAGCTGAGCTCGTTACAAAGAGTTTACTCCCCCAATTGGTTACTCTTCTAGTCCCTATAGAGATTTTGATTGATGTGTGTTGCATCTCAAATTTTCATCATTGAGTCTATGCTTCCAGAGTCTTCCATATGTCTCATGCTATTTTTCAAAGGATGTCTTTCAACTTGTGTCAACCACTCCTCAGAACTCTTGACTTTGCATGTTGACCATACCCTCAGTGTGTCTTAGAATCACATGAAGTTGTAGTCCTATTGAGCACCCTGGTCCTACTTTCCTCATTGGTAGGTAACCTTTAACACAATAGTCAACATTTCATCATTGGTCGCTGACTAGGTGGCTTCCCTTGTGTTCAATGACAAGACATCTATTCACACATTGGGATTCATGCAGTGTCTTATATGCCATTATCCTATTGGTGGTTTCCTCGCCTTTGTCAGCAGTTTTTCTTATTGGTTGTTATTCTAAGGGTGTTTTTCGTGTACCGCTTGCACTTGGCACACATGAAAGGTGCATAGGGTCGTTGGTTCATGAAAATGTTCTTCATCTGATTTCCTCCAAATCATCAAGATCCTGCTTTGTAACTAATGATGAATGATGAGAGATACCTTAATACTCTCCTTTCAGCGGGCCTCCTTTCAGCGAGTCTCTTTCCATCGAATTCAACTCATATATTCTGGAGATGAGACCTAGAGTCCTATGAGTACCTAGAGACTTGCAGTCATTAGTGGTAGGTTCTCTCACCATCGAGAGCCGGGAATACATCATTATGTCCTGATCGATGGATTCTTCAAGTTTTCAACCCCAACTCTTTTATTCACACTTGTAAGAATGTACTCAGTGCCTTGATACCTACTTTGATCATCGGTAGGCTATCTCGTGTTTGTTAATGGTATACCTTAATGACCGGTAATCAAATGAAGTCTCATTGTGTTCGACCTCAACTCCTTTATTCACACAATGTAGACTTGCACCTTAGGTGGATTGTCTAGAAGACTTGAAGACATCAGTTTATAGTCACAAATTTCCCGAGCTATTGCTACCTTTCATTGGACTAGTACCTATGTGACTTCAGTGATCATGGGAGATCAAATTGTACTCCATTGTATACATATATCTTCAGATTGATTTTGAGACTGGTTTTACTGGGCCTTGTTTGTCACTATGACATCCTTTTCCATGTAGACACCTTTGTATTTCCTATTCATGGCCATGGAAAACTGTTTGGCATATTTTCACATGTATTTGCAGTGTAATTCAAATTGGCAGCCATGTATGCAAAGTCAATACAGATTGTAATGAGAAACTTGTTCTTCCAGCTGGGTCCCCATTACTCCACTTCTTTGTTTTATAATGTATTTCAACCATTGTAGATACTCCTCTGACCTCACACATTAGGGGGAATTTGTTATAGCAAGATTTGCCTCACCCTATGCAAACTTGCACAAAAGGCCTTTTTCCATTTCCCTATGCAGACTTGAAGTCCCTTTTTGCAAATTGTAGAGATAAAAACATTATTTTTCCACATATATGCACCCTACCTATAGTACAACATGCATATACATAGGTTGCACCACTACATCCCTTGTACATCGCGATTTGTGCCCAAAATTAAAAAATGGTGTCAGGTTTCTATGTCACATCATGAGATCCATGATCCTTGACCTTCCATATACTAGAAACATTCTAACTTGACCCTTCAGTTCCACTTGAAGAAGAAAAATGGGCCAAATCCGAGCTATGGAAAAGGGGAGAAGAATTCAACTTTGAGAGAAAAGTTACTCTAAAGAAATTATTCACTTCATATTGAGTCTGCATCCCTTTGTCCTTTTAAGTCTGAACACATTGTTCAACCCCCAATCTCTTCCCTACATGATTGAAAACCTCATTGTCTCTCTTATATGAGCTTGCCTTTTGTGGAGGATTGAAGTGGTGGAGGCCCATATAGAAGGAATTTAGTTTCTCGGTTCCAAACCGTGTCGACATAGAAGTTTGTAATTCATTCACTTCTGCTGATTACATTTTAATAGAAATACTCTTTTCTCATCCAAATAATATCTGTCAAATATTTGAATTGTTGTTCCATGGGAGTATTTGTTATGAATGTTGATGGATTATGCTATTGAATGTGCTAACATTATATATTATCACCATATTCTTGCATTTCTTTGTTGTTGAGGACAAGTCACAGTTGTATTACTTTGAGTCAAGTGCTCAACAATGGACTTCATTGAACGTCTAGATGAGGTAGGCCTTTTATATTGTCTTTCTAACATATTTGTTTATATAACATACATGATATTAGAGTTTATTTCTGCATTCATTTCTGTATTTTGTGGTTTACCCCTAGACACAGAGATATTTTCCTTGTAACAGGAGCCAAGAAGAAGAAGGAAAAAGACCACGCGCCTAAGAAAGGTAATCATCATGGTCTAGTTGCAATTAATTCCTCATTTGATTCATGGATTATAGATTCTGGTGCATCACATCATATGGCAACTAAAGAAGAATTTTTTTACTTCTTTGAGTTCATGCTCTGGACCTCCTATTCTCATGGGGGATGATACTCCAATAGAAGTTGTAGGAGAGGGAAGAGTGGGACTCCCTAATGGAAGTTTTGAGAATGTTTTACATGTTCCAAATATTTCTATAAATTTTCTCTCAGTTTATCAGATCACTCAAATAGGTAAAAGGGTTGAATTTACATCATATTTAGTTACTATACTTGACATGCATGACAATTCCATTATTTCAGTTAGTGAGGAAGATCACAAATTACAGTTGTATAAGTTCATTAAGTTTACTGACTATGACTCCTCTTTGATACTTACACATGCTAATGACAGTAGTAGAGTATGGCATGAGATATTGGGTCATTTAAAATTTAGGTACATGCAATGACTTTCCAAGAAAGGACTGGTCAAAGGCTTGCCATACATTCACTTTTCTGAAGGGGTTTACGAAGGATGCATTCTTGGCAAGCATACTGAAGAGAAGATTGAAAAGGGGAAGGCAAGGAGAGCCTCCTCTTTCTTGGATCTTGTTCACAATGATCTCATGGGTCCATTTCCACATCCATCCATCAACAAAGCAAGGTATGTTCTTACATTTATTGATGATTACTCACACTATACTTGGGTTTATTTTCTCAGGAAAAAGTATGAAGTTTTTGAGCATCTCAAAGAATTCAAATATCTAGTAAAGATATAAAATGGGAAGAAAATCAAGATCCTTCATACAGAAAATGGGGGGGAGTATATCAACAAATATGTTCAAAATAATTGTCGTGAAGCTGATATCTAGTTGCAACACACAGTTCCATACACTCCACAACATAATGGATTTGCTGAAAGGAGGAACAAGTCTCTCAAGGAGATGAACAGTTTCATGTTGCATGCAAGATGAATTCCTTCCAAGATTTGGGTTGAGGCACTTAACTGTGCTTCTTACATACAAAAAAATGCACCTCATAGATCTGTTGAGGATAGGACACCTTTTGAGGCTTGGACAAGTGACAAACCAGATGTCACACACTTCCACATATTTGGATCTAGAGAATGGGCCCATATTCCTTCTGAAGAGAGGAAAGCCTTAGATCCATAGAGAACACCTTGCATCTTTGTGGGATATCCAGATGATGTGAAGGGGTACATATTGATTCATTCCTCTATAGATTGGCTCATCATTGAGCACAATGTTTAGTTTGAGGAGAGTCCTTTACATGCACCTTGAGTGCAACATGCAGAGACTCTTGTGCTTCCATCAGTTCTAGACATCAAAGATGATGATTCCACACACTCAGATGCTATATATTGAGACACAAATTTAGATGATTCTGTACATGCAGATGAGTAGGTAGTGTAACCAAATGAGGATCCAACGTTGGAGCATTAGCAAATGCCCAAGTGGGAACAATCCACACTTCATGCAACAAGAAACCTTGCAGGGGATCCATTGGATTTGAGGAGGAATTGATCTTAGCATGTGAATCCTTCTCATTTACTTTCAACTTATGAACCAGTGATATCCATGCGTTGCTATATGGTTCAATCTTATGATCCACATACCTACATTGAGTTTGTTGGAAATCCACTATGGGAAGTAGCCATGCAGAAGGAGCATGAATATCTCCTAGAGAATCAAACTTGGGATCTGGTTCCACTTCCACCAAGGAGGAAACTTGTCATATGCAAATGGGTCTATAGGACCAAGAGAGAAACAAATGGTCAGGTGAGCAGGTACAAGGCTAGATTAGTTGCAAAAGGATTTTAGTAGATTCATAGGATAGATTTGTTGGATTACTGAGAGGGGGGGTGAATTAGTAATAGCGTAATTATAATCCTTTTTCTTCAAATGTTATATCAATGTAGAATTGTTATCCAATAATGAGAAGTAAGAAATAAACAATCACACACATACAAAGTACACCAATGTTTTACGTTGAAACCCAAATTGGGAGAAAACCACATAATGTTTTTTCTTTTGTGTCTTGAAGAATTACATTCATTGGAAGCACAACCTTCCTTTGTTTTCCAGCTACAACTAAAAGGAGGCTCCAACCCCCTAGTTTCTCAGGCTACAACCTAAGGAAAGCTCCAACTCCCTAATTCTCTAGCTACAACCAGAAGGAGGCTACAACCCCCTATGTTCTCCGGCTACAACTAGAAGGTGGCTACAACCACCCGTCCTTGCCCCGTCCTGCCACCCTAAAGTAGGAGAAGAATGATGGAACCACTGTCACACTATCACTGTGAGATATACTGCTATAAACCTATACCAATACTTCTGAACCATGCCTCAACCATGCATCAACCTGTACCTCAACTTGTAATCAACCTGTACCATAAACAAGTGCATCAACCATGCACCAACCTGTACCAAACAACCTGTAATCAACCTGTACCATAAAAAGGTGCATCCAACCATGTACCAAGTATGTACCAATCATGTGTAAGCTACTCATCAACTATGATTCATCAATATGTACCAACATCATCAACTATACACCTCATGTATGTGCCAACTCATCAACTACTTGTCTCAACCATGTACTTAACATGTACCTCAACCAAAATCCCTCATCAATTTCATCATCCAAATATGATTTGTAGCTATGTAATAGACCTGGTGTATATTATCACATTTCTGCAAACCTTCCTTAAATTTAACAACAAGAGAATAACATTTTCATCAAACTTTTCTTTAGTCTCACATGCCTAGTTTTGGATTAGTTAACAACCCTTACTTGAAGTAATCATAACTTGGAACCTGTAATGTATAAAGATATGAAACTGATACACAATGTTATTCAATGTGTTTTATGCAATTCGTCTAGGTGTCACTACTTGGAACCTCTCAAACAAGGAGTTATAGCAAAAATGACATGCCTTGTTGAATTCTGGCTTATTCTAGAGAGCGACCTTGTAGAGCGTGCCCCACAATAAATGTTTGTTGAATTGATATGAAAATGTTACAAAGAATACTACAGACTGTACCCTAGACAAAAAAAAAATTTCTCACTAAATTTGGATCTGTTATGAAGAAGTTATGACGTTTTTATCCGAAACACTTGTTTTTGACTAGTTTCAAGACTAGCCACAAACCCTATTTTCCACGGAGTGTAAATTACAAAATATAACGACCCACAAGATGAAACTTTTACCACAGATACTTGGGTGTGTTTAATCAATGGAATATCAATTTCACAGTCTGAATCATTATAAAAAAAATCTATAGACAAAATTGTGAGATGACCTGTAAATAACATACCTTGGAAAGCACCATCAAAAGAATTTATCCTTCCTTGTATTTCGGCCTTATTTTATTCACCTTCCCTTAGAAATTGGGCTTAGCTATCCTTGGTTACCTAAGACACCTATATATATTCAATATTCTCAAGTGTGATTAAAATGAGAGAGCCTTGCCTCTTATTTATACTCTCCAAGTAGCTTCCTTAAAAACATCTTCTAGGTCACTTGGCCCAC
>JZKD02S2072130.1:428457-440628 GCA_000966675.3 Picea glauca | reverse complement strand
TATTTACCTTTTAAAATCTCTTAAACCACTTTGACTACTTTGACCTTTTGGGGCTTCTAGATGACATATGAGGGTCCTCTAACTTCGTAAGGCCATAACTCTCAAACCGTGAGGAATTATGTGACATTCCACCTACCACCAGAAATGGAATGACATGTAATATATATATAGAATAGTATTACCTTCAAATATAGAAAAAATCATACTGTTATTCATCAAACAAACTTGGGTCCATTAACCGAACCTGGGTTCTCCAACTTCACATGGTCATAACTCTCTAACCGTGAGGAGTTATGTGACATTTTACATACCACCAGAAATGGAATGATAAGAAATATCCATATAGGATAGTTTCCCTGACAAATTAACTGTCCTTCATATCATTATTCCACAATTAAGCATGGGTTCTCTCACTCCACAAAGCGTCTTCCCATGAGGGCTTTCACCATAAGGGGACCACTTTGGAGTTCATTCATATTTACTTCTTATAAACCATGACAAAACAACAATGAGTCATATTTACATCAAACAATATTGGTTCCATTACCCAAAACTTTGTGCTACGGGGCTTTCTTCAAGGGTTGACATCAATGACAACCAACCTTAATCAGCAAGATTATGATGAGACCTTTTCTCCTGTAGAAAATATGGACTCCGTTCGCTTGCCTCTAGTCATTGCAGCGACCAAAGGATGGGAAGTTCACCAGATGGATGTGAAGAATGATATTCATCATGGTGACCTTTTAGAGGAGATCTACATGGAGCAACCACAAGGGGTTCATTCAGAACTCATATTTAGTATGCAGACTAAAGAAGTCTGTATATGGCCTCAAGCACGCACCTAGAGCATGGTATGCAAAGATGGATTCTTACTTCCTTTCACATGATTTTGTTATAAATTTGATTCCAATGTTTACATGCTTAGGAATACTAACTCTATGATGATTTTAGTACTCTATGAGTTAGCACCTTGGTTTTTATAGTTAGATTCATAGGTTTGTCCAATTTTGTTTTTAGAGTAATCTCTTAGTTTTTTGAAAAAACCAAAGTTTTCCTAACTAATTCGTAGTTGGTGTGTCAAATTTTATGAGGTTAGTGAAAAAACTGAGGGATGGTTTGAAAAATCGAGTAAGGTCTTTGGATAGAAGTTGGAAAACAGGGGTAAGAATTAGTCATGTTTGAATTGTAAGGGTTTATCTTCTTAAATCTCGAGTGATGTCAAGAAAGAGGGAATTTAGGTACCAAGTCGAGTCAAGTGGTTAGGATAATGGTCATGTCAAAATATATTATGAGCATCATTACCTAATCATGAATTCAGGAAAGTGAAAAATCATGGCACTCCTATCATTTGTACTTTGCACACTTCAAAAGTGTACCTGTTGCAAGAGTTCACTGCACAAATCTTTAAAATGCTTCAGAACCTCTCGTCGCTATGGGTTTATCGTCCTTTTCCATGATTTCATTCCTTATCCGTTAAAGAATAAATATTGGTGACCCTTCATGCTTCTCTATCAATTTCAAAATTAGTGCTTCATTCATAGTTTTTTCAGAAAGCTCTAAAGCCCTTCATTGCGTAAAAACTATTTGTTGTCAGTAGTTACTAATTTTTCTATTTTGATTTTGCTGCATCTCCTCCATTGTTTTCAACCATTCTTCCAAAGTTTTCTTGCAACTCGTTGCAAACTATTTTTTTGGAATGAGTTGTTTTTTTCTCACAGTCAACCTTCTTCCTTCTGAACTACTTACTATTGCATTGCGATTTTCACTGCACGAAGTTTCCCATTGCTGTTTGTTTCTGCGCCAAGTTTTCCGTTGCGTCGAATTTTTCCATCACACTTTACTGCTGCACCAAATTTTTCATTGCACCAAATTTTTTGCTAATATTTTTTTCCTTGAAAATATTCCTGTTGCTACTTTTTCTTGTACCTCTTGCAAAGTTCATCATTCTTATTCACTGTGCAGAGAGGGTATTACAATTTATTTCCGCGCACTTGAAATTAACATATACCAACACCATGGAAACTTCCCAAAGAAAAATAAAGAATGCAAGAAGTGGTAGGTCATGAGGTTCGAACCTTAGGATTTAAAGTTGATAAATGCAGACTCGACGATCAGGGCGTCATTTGAACAAGATGAATGTATGCATTTCTGTGAAAGGATTCAAGGATATAATGCACAACTAACTAAGCAATTCACCCCACATAATCAAATTAAATACTGAAGTTCATCACCTTGTTTAGCCTTTGTTCCTTTGAGGAGTTCTACCTACCAAACATTGTTTCTTTGTTTTCAGGGGTTGGCTCCATAGCCCTAGAAACCCTATCTTTTGTTAGAAGACCTGTTAAAATTTACCTTGAAGTAAAATATAGCCATCAAGAAAAACAACCTATCTTTCAGAGATCTAGTCTCAGAGAGAGCCCTCTCTAGATTGGAAAGGCTAGTTTCCACTCTTAAATTTGATTTGTAGGTTACCTTTGTAGATTTTTTTTCATCCCAACAATTTTCTCAACATTAACATTTTGGCACCGTTTCTGGTGAACAAAATTGAAATTTTTTCCCTAGGAAGAACGAATCAAAGATTAGATTTGATTCCTGAGGGTAAATGTAATGTCCCCAAGGTCGAGCCCTATTGAAAATATTGTTTATGAAATGAATTGTAAATATGTTGTATAGGATGGTGAGCCAAGGTTATATAAGCTAGTAGGCTTATGTGATTGTTAGGCTAGAGAGCCTAAGTGTTGAAGGCTAAGAGCCTGATTTTGTACATGTATTCATGTGGAACAATAATAAATTATAAACACCACCGCATGCAGACCGACCACGATAAATGAGTGATGGGGGACTAAGCTTCCATAGAGTGGGCAAGGGATTAGGGGTTGAAAGGTGGGAAGAGGGGCTAAGTGTTGAGCCTAGGGGCTTAAGTCCTTGGGAATAATATTTTAATATTATTCCAAAAGACATGTGAATTATATGTTTTTATCCTAGGTTCCTGGCAAGGGGAAAACATGTGCAAAGGGGATGCATGTTGATGGAACACATGTAGTTTCATGGGTGACAAGTGTCAACTCAGGTGCATGCAAATAAAACAGCTAAGATGAGCTGTGATGGGGGTTACTCCTCCATTCTACCCGACCATCTGAGCGTGAACTGATCTGACCTCTGTATGAGACCTTGTGCAATTCTGAAACCTGGGGAGAGAAGTCTGTGTTGAATTCAGGGATAGCCTGTGTTGATTTCTCTAAATCTGAGACACCCTCTGTCTGAACAGATCGATCCTGTGTGTGGAATCTCTATCCCCAAGACATAACCGCGAGACCCTCCTATCATTGCTAAGCCTGTTGGAAAGCTCGTGTCTATTTCCCCTGTTGGCTGTTGTGGCCACGCAGTGCTGGACTGTGTGTGTCTTGTTGGCCAGTTTGTACAACACTCTCT
Source organism: Picea glauca (assembly GCA_000966675.3). Taxonomy (NCBI): domain Eukaryota; kingdom Viridiplantae; phylum Streptophyta; class Pinopsida; order Pinales; family Pinaceae; genus Picea; species Picea glauca. The sequence goes on along the minus strand of JZKD02S2072130.1, from coordinate 437,196 downwards.
CCAGGTGAGAGAGGTGATTGAAGTTGGAAGAACAAGTTTCTTGGCCTATGAGCGACTCTCTTTAGGTGAGAGAGTGCGCAAAGGAGGGAGAGAACTCCTGGAAGGAACCCTGTAGCTGCCACAGAGCTCAGAGACTTCCAGTCTGGTCTGTTGCTGAAACCCAAGGCAAGGAAGGTTAACAACCGAAGGACTGTTTAGGTGATAGAGAAGGTGTGTACTCCTGGGGTGGAACAGGCATGTGGGGAAGGAGAGTCTGTGGGCAGTGAGTATGAGTGGTTCCTGGGAGAGAATTCCTTCCTTGTGACTATGTGTTTTCCTTGTAACCTCAGCCTAGACTAGGATTCCTTATCTTGGGGTGGAGCTTAGTCCTAGCTCGGGGGTGATCCACTACTGAGCTTGATGAGCAGTGTGGTCTAAGGCTGGGAGGTTCGTGGAAGGCCTACACCTGGTTGGTGGAATTACCATTGTTTCAAGATAAGTACCAGATGATGTTTTAATTACTTTTCCACATGTCTGTGTATTTATATTTATCATTTATTCTATTGTGCATACGAATTAATGTTAAATCCATTGATTATTTATAATAGCAGTAATTCTTATGTTAATCTGAGTTTAAATGTGTTTCATTTGCTTAAATGCATGTCTTATATATATAATTAAGCATGAGATTGTTATTTCGCGAAGTAGTGCCTACCCGACTGATGGAAAGGGGGTGCTACAGTTTGGTATTAGAGAGATACAAGTTAAGGTGAAAGAGTGTTACAATATGGTATCAGAGCGATATAGCTTAAGGTGAAAGATCGTTACAGTATGGTATCAGAGCTAATGTTTTGATGCTAAGCCTAGATGGGCCAGTTGAGTGGTCTTTGGACCGAGGGTTTGAGGAGAAATTGTGTCTGGAGGACCAATTTCGGACATTTGAATGATCTTGAGTGTCAAGGAGTTAATTGATGATGTTACCAAGCTCAAGAGGTGTAGCTGTGTTATGAAGCCACAACCAATGTGGTATTTGGTCACAGGGAGAGAGGACTCCACACTAGAAGTGTTGGAGCCGTAGGATCTATATGGGGGAAAGGAGAACCCTCATGACCATTAGATTTGGAAAACGTGTGCAGGGTTTAGAAACCCTTTGGAGTTGCATAGGAATGTGGAAATCGCGAAACATGAAACCCCAAATTTGTCGGGACCATTCATCAGGGGAAACACATGGCTGCCGGACGGTGTTTCGGCACCCAAGAAACCAAAAGGGAAGAACCTTGTTTTTGGAAGTCGTGAAATAGAGAAACTCGAAATTCTGAAATGATCTACACCATAGATCGTAAGCTAGGAACTTGACCGTTGGGTCAAAGGAGGGGTAGACAGTAATTTCAGTATTTTGGAAAATGGAAGTTCGAGAGGTGTGGATGCACGAACTCCCAATTCTCGAAACCCCGAAGCGCCGAAAGGATCTGCGCCGTAGATTTGAGAAAGGTCTAATCATTGGATTTCACTTGGAATGGATGTGGACACATGGGAGTGTACCACATGCCAGTGGGATAAAAGAAAAGTGAGCATGGTGGGACCTGATGATGTCACCATAGATAACGTGGACCCTCCTAAGGGTGCCACTCGCCACTGTAGATGTGGAGACAGTTGTGCTATGTGGGCCCGAAGGGTAAAGTAAATCGAGATTTCAAGATTCGCAAGGAAGGAGCATGAGGGCTCAACACTCCAATTCATAAAGTTGTGAGTTGTAAGAGGTGATAGCACTTAGCCCTAGCCTATGGCTATATGTAGAAGGCGCTAGCGAGGAGGGATCCATACCCGTATCGCATCTTGGGTATCGACGTTTGGAGGAAGAAGAGTCGAGGGTCTTCGACTCGCGAATTCATGATATCGTGAAGTTGTGAAAGGTTCCTTTGGTTACAAGGTAGGGAGAAAGAGGGAGCTATCACCCAAAAGCGAGTATGAGAGTCTCGTGGACTGAGACCCCGAAACTGGAAGTCCCAAAATTCACAGAGCCAAATAGAGCTCAGAAAATTTAATGGAACCGAAAAATTTTTCTTGTTCATGTTGGTTTATGAGTGTTGTAAGTTTCTTGAAGGTTTAAGGGCCCGACAAACTTCGGTTGATTGCACATTGTGTGTGCATAGTTCAATGAGTGTCAGGTCAACCGTGAATCTACGTTGAGTATAAAAATGGAAAAGGTACAGATTGCCTCCGAAACAAAGGACAAAAGGGTAGGAAGGGATGTCAACTTGGGAGTCGAAGGATAAAACTATAATGGGCATAGAGAAGAGATGGATAAGGAAGGACATATGATGAAACTCATTGAAATATTGCAAAAAGATGCCCAAGCTCTTTGAGATGATAGCCGAAAGCTCATGAGGGTCAGGGATCAACGGGGAGAATTCAACTTAAAAATGTTGAAGAACCTGGAAAGAATAGAAAGGAAGTTGGAGAAGGGGAATGGCTCAAGCAAGACAGAGATTCAGAGGACCTCTGAGATAAGAAGACGATCAAGGAGTGGTAGCAAACATCATAGTCACTCCCCAAAGCATTCCAGTAGGGAAGTGCACAATAGTTCAAGCCTGTCCCCTACTAGAAAACACTGAACATCTGGAAGAGATGAATTGAAAGGAGAGATGAACAAGATCAAGCCTCCAATGTTTTATGGAGAACATAAGAAGGAGGAAGATGCCGAAACATGGTTGCTAGGCATGAGGAAATATTTCCAACTTCAGAATTATTCCCCTCTTGCAGAATGAAGAATTGTGATGTATCAACTAAAGGGAAAAACATCCATGTGGTGGGATCAATTTGTGCAGGTGCAACACATCAGAGAGAAAGATATCACTTGGAAGGAGTTCAAGAAGTATTTCAAGAAGAAATACCTGACCAAAAGGTACTATGACAGAAAGATGAAGGAGTTCTTCTAACTCAAGTTGGGTAGCATGACCATCGATGAATATGAACGAAGGATTTTGGAACTACTGAAGTATGTTCCGTTCATCAAAGATGAGGATGTTAAGATTCGGATATATCTGAGTGGACTGCCACCTTATATTGGTGACAAGATTCAGTATGATGATCCTAAGACTATGGAAGACACAATAAGAAGGGAAAAATTCTTATATGAATAGTAAAGAGAAAGGCCTACTTTTCGGAAGGCTTGGGATGATCAGAAGAAGTTCAAGAAAGAGCAGAGGTAGAAGGGAAACAAGCCTCCCTTTTTCAGAAACAGTCCTTAGGGACAACCATCTTTCAGAGAGCCTAGGAAGGCTGAAGTGGGTGAGCAAATGCCTAGACTGCCACCTATGGAGTGTTGGGGATGTAAAGGGAACCATAGGTACAGGGACTGCCCCCGCAAAATATATAAAGTGAGAACCATCCACAATGTTCAGTAAGATGAAACAGTGGAGGATATGGGCAGTAGGATGCCAAGGATCTACACAGCCCTAGACAACAAGCAAGCATAATTTCAATCGCACATGATTGAAGTGGAAGGTATGATCAACAACTGACAATTTATTATTTTAATTGATTCCAGGGCTAGCCATAGTTATGTAGATTCTAGGGTGGTGGAAAGTTTGCATTTATCAAGAAGCAAACATGAAAGGTCTTGGTTAGTGCAGTTGGCTACATGAACCAAGAGGAAGGTCACTGAATTGGTTAAATTCTGTTCGATAGACATAAATGGATTGAGCATGAAGACCGAATTGAATGTTCTACCTTTAGGCTCTTATGAATGATTAACTGGGATGGACTGGTTGGACCAACACCATGCCCTCCTGGACTATCATAACAAGAGTTTTACATTCCTAGATGAGGAGGGAAATTGAAAAATAGTCCAAAGAATTTCCAGAGTTGTGGCTGTTAGAGAAATCTCAGCCATGCAGCTAAAGAAGTGTTACAGGAAAGGTTGTCAATTATTTGCAGCCCATGTGGAGGAAGCATCCAAAGATGAAGTCTCAAGAATTGGGGACCATGAGGTACTCACAGAGTTCAAGGATGTATTTTAGGAGGTACTTGGACTATCTCCGAAGAGAGACATCGATTTTTCTAAAATTTGATACTTGGAGCAGCTTTGGTGTCGAAAGATCCTTATAGAATGAGTACGCCAGAGATGAAAGAGTTGCAATTGTAGCTCGAAGATCTTTTGAAGAAGGGGTACATTCACCCCAATGTGTCACCTTGGGGTGCCCCGGTCCTATTCATGAAGAATAAGGATGGGACGTTGAGGCTGTGTATTGATTTTCGACAGTTGAACAAGGTAACTGTCAAGAACAAGTATCCTTTGCCGAGGATCGATGATCTTTTCGATCAGCTGAAGGGTGCGGAAATATTTTTGAAGATAGATCTTAGATCAGGATATCACTAGGTAAGAATAAAGGATGAGGATATCAACAAGACCGCCTTTAGAACAAGGTATGGTCATTACGAGTTCACAGTGGTGCCATTTGGACTGTCAAATGCACTTGCTATTTTTATGTGTTTGATGAATGGTGTATTCAGGAACTATTTAGACAATTTTTTCATAGTCTTCTTGGATGACATCTTGGTGTATTCCAAGTCAGAGGAAGAGCATGAACAACACCTGTGGAGGGTGCTGCAAGTGTTGAGAGAACACCAACTATATGCTAAGTTGAGCAAATGCTCATTTTATCAAAGACAGATCCATTACTTGGGACATATTATTTTAGAAGAAGGGTTCATTGTGAATCTTGAGAAGGTTGAGGCCATCCAAGAATGGTCAACACCAAGGAATATGACTGAAGTTAGGTCCTTTATGGTTCTGGCAGGCTATTATAGAAGGTTTATCGCAGGGTTCTCAAAGATATCTCACCCTATCACTTCCTTGCAAAGGAAGGAGAAAAAGTTTCAGTGGACTGAAGAGTGTGAAGAGAGTTTCCAGTGATTGAAGCAACTGTTAACCAACACTCCAATCCTGAGAATTGTAAATCCAAATATGGATTTCATGGTGTGCACAAATGTGTGTAAGGAAGGGTTGGGAGGAGTTCTCAGCCAAGATGGATTTGTAATCTATTATGATTCCAGGAAATTGAAAGAGCATGAAAACAATTATGCCACTCATGATTTGGAGCTGGAAGCAATCTTCCACACTTTGAGAAAATGGAGACATTACCTCAACATAAAGGTGCATGGAGCATATCAAAGGGAAGGAAAACAAGGTGGCTGATGCACTCGGTAGAAAGGTGCATGAATTGCATGCTACATCCATTATCATGTACAAGACAAATATTAAGGATAGAATTTTGGAAGCTGCAAGTGCCGATTTGTAGTACAAAGACTTGGTAGCAAAGCTACAACAGCACGAGAGACCACAAAAAGAGGAAAGTTACACCTTGGGAGATGATGGAATACTTCTGTACAAAAACAGAGTGGATGTACCCAATGTCCAGGATTTGAGACTTGCGATTCTAAAAGAAATGCATAAAGTGACTTATGCTGGACATCTAGGATATTAGAAGACTGTGGCAACAGTCAAGAAACATTATTTTTGGTTGGGTATGAAGAGAGAGATCGCTGAATACATCTCTAGATGTATGGAGTGCCAGAAATTTAAGGCTGAGCATAGGCACCCAACAAGGTTGTTGCAGCCTTTACCCATTCCTGAATGGAAGTGGGGACGATGGATTTTATTATAGGGTTGCCCAGAACGAGAAAGCAACATGATTCGATCATGGTGGTGGTGGAAAATCTTACAAAAGCTGCCCATTTTATTACACTAAAAACCACTCACAAGGAAACAAATGTTGCTGATATCTTCTTAAAAGAAGTGGCATGCTTGCATAGAATTCCTAAGACGATTGTGTCAGATAGGGACCTGAAATTCACCTTGAATTTCTAGAAAGGACTATTCAAAGGATTCAAAATGAATTTGAACTTTAGTACAACGTATCATCTTGAGTCTGATGGAAAGACAGAGAGGGTGAATAGAGTAATAGAAGACATACTAAGAATGTATGTGATGGAAAAACCATCAAGATGGGAAGACAACCTGCACTTGGTAGAATTCGCCTACAACAATGGGTATCACGCATCATTGAAGATGAGTCCATTTGAAGCACTTTATGGAATAAAGTGAAATACTCCAGTTAGCTGGGATAATCCAGCTGATAGAGCAGTAGTTGGGCCAGAGTTTCTCAAGGAGATGGAAGACCAAATGATAAGAATTAAAAAGAATTTGAAAGTTGCCCAGGACAGGCAGAAAAGTTATGTTGATAAGAACAAAACCCACAGAGAATTCAAAGTGGGTGATCATGTTTTTCTGAAAGTGAAAACTAACAGGAGTTCCCTGAAGCTGGGAAGTTGCACCAAGTTGGCAGCAAGATACCGTGGGATTTTTGAAATCATGGAAAGTATTGGGCCAGTTACATACATGCTTGCATTACCTGCATCTATGACTGTACATAATCTGTTTCATGTTTCACTGCTTAAGAAATATATACCTGATGCTAATCATGTTATCGATTGGAATGTGATTCAGGTGGAACCAGAAGGTGTCCTGCAAGTGCATCCTGTGCGCATATTGGAAAGGAAAAGAAAATAGCTCTGGAATCGAGCCATAGAGCTTGTAAAGGTCCAGTGCACCTGGTACGTTCCTGAGGATGTGACATGGGAGCATGAAGATGTTATGCGGGTAGAGTACCCACATCTTTTTGAAAATTTTGAAAATCTTGCAGATGCAATGTAAAGTTGCACTGAGGACAGTGCATAAATAAGGGGAGGGGGATTGTAATGTCCCCAAGGTCGAGCCCTATTGTAAATTTTGTTTATGAAATGAATTGTAAATATGTTTTATAGGCTGGTGAGCCAAGTTTATATAAGCTAGTGGGCTTATGTGATTGTTAGGCCAGAGAGCCTAAGTGTTGAAGGCCAAGAGCCTGATTTTGTACCTGTATTTATGCAGAACAATGATAAAATATAAACACCGCCGTGTGTAGACCGACCACGATGAATGAGTGATGGGGGACTAAGATTCCACAGAGTGGGCAAGGGATTAGGGGTTGGAAGGTGGGAAGATGGGCTAAGTGCTGAGCCTAGGGGATTAAGTCCTTGGGAATAATATTTTAATATTATTCCGAAAGACATGTGAATTATATGTTTTTATCCCAGGTTCCTGGCAAGGGGAAAACATGTGCAAAGGGGATGCATGCTGATGGAACACATGAAGTTTCATGGGTGACAAGTGTCAACCAAGGTGCATGCAAATAAAATGGCTGAGATGAGCCGTGATGGGGGTTCCTCCTCCATTCTACCCGACCGTCTGAGTGTGAACCGATATGACCTCTGCATGAGACCTTGTGCAATTCTGAAACCTGGGGGGAGAAGTCTGTGTTGATTTTAGAGATAGCCTGTGTTGATTTCTGGAAAGCCGAGACACCCTTTGTTTGAAAAGATCGATCACGTGTGTGGAATCTCTATCCCCAAGCCATAAACGCGAGACCCTTCTTTCATTGCTAAGCCTGTTGGAAAGCCCGTGTCTATTTCCCCTGTTGGCTATTGTGGCCAAGCAGTGCTGGACTGCGTGTGGCTTGTTGGCTAGTTTGTACAACACTCTCTCTAGGTGAGAGAGGTGATTGAAGTTGGAAGAACATGTTGCTTAGACTATGAGCAACTCTCTTTATGTGAGAGAGTGCGTAGAGGAGGGAGAGAACTCCTGGAAGGAACCCTATAGTTGCCACAGAGCTCAGAGACTTTCGGTCCGATCTATTTCTGAAACTCAAGGAAAGGGAGGTTAGCAACTGAAGGACTGTCTAGGTGACAGAGAAGGTGTGTACTCCTGGGGTGGAACATGCATGTGGGGAAGGAGAATCTGTGGGCAGTGAGTATGAGTCGTTCCTGGGAGTGAATTCCTTCCTTGTGACTGTGTGTTTTCCCTGTAACCTTATCCTAGCCTAGGATTCCTTGTCTTGGGGTGGAGCTTAGTCTCAGCTCGAGGGTGACCTACTGCTGAGCTTGATGAGCAGTGTGGTCTAAGGCTGAGAGGTTTGTGGAAGACCTGCACCTGGTTGGTGGAATTACCACCATTTCAAGATAAGTACCGGATGATGTTTTAATTACTTTTCTGCATGTCTGTGTATTTATATTTATCATGTATTCTGCTGTGCATACGAATTAATGTTAAAGCCATTGGTTATTTATAATAGTAGTAATTATTATGGTTACTCTAAGTTTAAATGTGTTTCATTTTATTAAATGCATGTCTTATATATATAATTAAGAATGAGATTGTTATTCCGCGAAGTAGCGCTTGCCCAACTGATGGAAAGGGGGCATTACAATTTGGTATCAGAGCGATACAACTTAAGGTGAAAGAGTGTTACAGTATGGCATCAACATAATACAACTTAAGGTGAAAGATCGTTACAGTAAAAGTGAATCAAACACCTTTTTTTGGCTGAATTTTTATTACCCTCACGACTTCATTTGAAAAGATCAGTAGCTTAGTTTTGTGTTTTGAGAAAATAAGAAATCCTGGATCCTAAGAAAATTTACACTAAAAGGAACCCTGATCCATAACCTATTGCATTTGTGTTTGATCCTGAGAAGCTCTTGCACAAAATGAATTAAAAGACAGTTAAATCATTTGCCTTCTTGGACATAAATCTATCATTACCCAATGTAATGTCCCCCACCTCTTAGAGAGGTGATGAGGAGACTCAGTGGCCTGGGCACCCCCACTAGGTCATAGTCTCACACTGAAGGGGGGAAAGTCAAGAAGTTAAAAGTTAT
>JZKD02S2072130.1:411080-422807 GCA_000966675.3 Picea glauca | reverse complement strand
TCAGATCTAGGGAGATCTGCTTGAGATTTGAGCCCGAAACTTCTCCCACAGGATTCTCATAGCCCGATCTATATTCTTGGAGAGTTTCAGAGCATTTGGAGGCCTCCTTCATCAGGGACAAACCTGCTAGGGTTTCATTCATCTAGTGGGGTGGACCATTCAATGGAGATTTCAGATCTACAACGATTGAGAGGGATCTTGGAGATTCGGGCATCTGGGTTGTTCTTACCATCACCTGATCTATATTCTTGGAGAGTTTCAGATCATTTGGATATCTCCTTCATCAGGGTCAAACCAGCTAGGTTTTCAGTCATCCAGTGGGGCACACCATTCAATGGAGAATTCAGATCTATGAAGTTTGAGAGTGGATTTGGGAATTTGGACATCTGGGTTTTCCTTGCAGTTGCCTGATCTATCATTTGGCATATTTCTTGGGATGATTGGACACTTTTGGTAGCAGGGCAGAATTATTCAGGGCTTCAACATTCTAGCAGGACGTGGCACTTTCCAGCTTGGAGGTTGAGCATTAGTACGGCTCAGATCTGCTTTATTTAGTCTTCATTGTATATCCAGCCTTTGGAGGCTCATTTTGTATTTTCTGGAGCATTTTGTAGCATCTCATATCTATTTCTTGTATGGCCATCTGAGGTTTATGCTAGATAGGCCATATATTGTATTGATCTTACATTGCTCATAATAAAAAGGTCAGATCTTTGCTTGTGCTTCTACATCTTGAATATATTCTGATCTCCATGTGTTGATGAATCTTGTATGCACTTAAAAGCTCAATAAATTATTAGTAGTTAGTGATTCCAAGAAAGAATTTGGCTTGGGATCATTACACCCAAAGATAGATTAAAAATTATTGATGACCTTGACTTTGATTTAAAATTCTAGCAAACCTTACTCAGATCTAGATCCGAATCTAAGTTGAATGAAATTATCTTTTATGAGAAGAAATTCCAGTCTTTGATTCCCACTGTTCCCATTCAGACTATTCTTATTCAGATTGTCCCTACTCAGACTATCCAGATAGCTCAAAAGCCTCCTAGATCCATGGTAGCTAGATTTTCTCCTCTTTCCTTGCTTGCCCAATTGCATGATTTACCCCAAACTTATAATCATAAAATTAGGTCATTCAATGTTGAAGAAAATACATAATCCCAAAGACACTTGGATTGGTTCAATGATTTTGTTGATCTAGAGGAAGTAGATCATGAGTATGAAAAAATCAGGTTGTTCACATAAAGTCTTTCAGGATAAGTCATAAAATGGTTTAAATCTCTTCCTGCAATGAGTATGCTTAATTTTGCATCTTTTGAAACACTTTTTATTGCAAGGTGGGGTGACCAAAAGAACCCTCTTCAGTTGTTAACCCAATACAATAATATAAAAAAAATCACCAAATGAAACATTACACAAGTTTTCAACCAGATTTATGAAAGTCTATAATTCAATTCCTATGAAAGTTAAACCTCCTCCTGGAGCTTCTCAACTTCAATATTCTAACTGCTTTGACAATGAATTTCCCTTGTTGTTAAGGGAAAGAAGATCCAATACATTAGATGATATGATGAGCGATGTAATTGAAGTAGAGGTGAATTTGATGGCATCAGGGAAGATCAAACATAATCCTGACAGAGATGTGGAGAAGGTCCAAGGAGAAGCACAAACCTCAACTTCTCAATCATCATATCATACATTTGATTTGATGATGAAGACTATGGAATTATTCATGGAAATAATGTCCTTTAAAAATAAGCCTGCCACCATGGATCAAACTAATTTTTAGCCCAGAAATCAAATTTTAGAAGAGCTCTAGTTCCTCAGATTAGGCAATGAGATCATAGAAATCAAGGTGATCAACAAATAAAACCTCCTTTCCAAAACAACTATGCAAATAAGGATTTTGATCCAACAATTGAAGACAATATGCATTGTTGTGACGATACATAAACAAATGTGTTCTTAAAAAAATAAGAACATGATCAATTTATGGATGAAAATGACAGGTTTATGCAGGATAATGATGATATGTTGTCATTGGAGACAAAAGAGTTTAGGAAAGGATACAACAATGATATTATGTAACTTCAGAAACAATACAACCTCAGGAGTAAAAACGTGTCTACAAATCTTCCAAAGGAAAATCCTACAAGGGAACTTCATATTAATACACCTTCTTCAAGCCACTCAAAGAAATATAATTCAACAAAGGATGCAATGGAGAGAGGAAAATTCAGAGAAGAAACCCCAAAGAAAACATCTGAGGTAATAAAGGAAGCAGTCATCAAAGAGGTAGAAAAGGCTCCACCTCCTTTTAATTTTGAAAGTGAGACGGTTAAAATAAAAATTTCTGTTCCATTCAATGAGTTGATTAAGAATGGAGAATACATAAATCAGATCATTAAAATGCTAAAAATGGAAGAATCCCCCGACACCTTGAATGTACAAGATGATCATCCTGCTATCTTGTTTGGCTCATGTGTGGAGGAGAGCGGTGATGTTGATGAGGTTCCTCCTTTCTATGTCAGTCTTAAAATCCATGACATGACCTTACATAATCCCATGTTAGATTCATGAGCATCACATTATATGATGCCCAAGGTCATCATGGATGAGTTGGGACTTGATATTACAAGAACTTATAAGGATCTAATCTCTTTTGATTCAAGGAAGGTGAAATGTTTGGGTTTAATAAAAAATCTAGTTGTATCATTATCTCAAATTCCCTAAAAAAATATGATCATGGATGTCATGGTTGCTGACATTCCTCCTAAATTTGACATGCTGTTATCTAGATCTTGGGTTGTGAAGTTAAAGGTAACTTTACAAATGGATATGTGATATGCTACTATCCCTATTTTCAGCCAAGAAAGGAGGTTGTATAGAGAAGTACAACTCAAGTACATGGTGAACAGTAAAACTCAACCAAATAATCATCCCATTTACTCTGTTGATACTGAGGTTGGTTCCTCTATTTTTTATAATTACTTGAGTTTTGAAGAAGGGAAGCCGACAATTTTCATAGCTATTAAATCTGAAACTGATCATCAAGTAGAGGATATTACAAATCAACAAAACAATTTAGAAGATGAAATGTGGGATGGAGCTGCTAGCAGGGAAAGAGCAGGATATGGTGTGTGGATTAATCCTCCCAACATAGTTACAAAACTATGTTCGTATAAGCTTTCTTTTGATTGTACCAATAAAATGGCCGAATATGAGGTGTTGATTTTGGGTTTGAAGAATTTAAAAGAGTTGGGTTCTATGAGGATAGTTGTTCATGGATATTTTGAGTGGGTTCTAGGAGGATAGTTGTTCGTGGGGATTTTGAGCTTGTTATCAACCAGGTAAAGGGTATATATCATTCCAAGCATCCTAGATTGAGAGCATATAGGAATTTAGTGATTGATATTATTGAAGAGTTTTCAGAATACAATTTATCACTGATTCCTAGGGGGCGTAGGCAAAAATATAGATATTTTGATCCTCTGTGTATTTCTTGTATCTGAATAAATACAAATGCAGAAGTCCCGAGTTACTTAAGAAAAATATTCTAATGGTGATGCTTTGAAGTTTTTACCTCTCCTTGTATGTATTTCTTGTGTATTCATATCCATTTTCACTTCTATTATGTTTAAATTGGTAAATTTTAAAGTCCATAATTCATCTAAGTGGTGCTGTAGACTGGACCAATTTAAATTTTTTCTTTCCAGCTAAGATCAGAATTCATCCACTGCGGTGCTCTGTTTTTGTTGTATGTTTATTTTCTGATTTTCCCCTACATAATCAAATTAAATATTGAAGTTCATCACCTTGTTTAGCCTTTGTTCCTATGAGGAGTTCTACCTACCAAGCACTGTTTCTTTGTTTTCAAGGGTTGACTCCATATCCCTAGAAACACTATCTTTTGTCAGCAGATTTCTTAAAATTTACCTTGAAGTTTAAAATATAGCCATCAAGTAAAGAAACATGTCTATTAGAGATCAAGATTCAGAGAGAGCCCTCTCTAGATTGGCAAGGCTAGTTTCCACTCTTAAAGTTGGTTTGTAGGTTACCTTTGTAGATTGTTTTTAAGCCCAACAATTTACTTAGTGTTAACACTATGTTGATGATCTTTTGATCACTAGAATCTTTGCTTCAACCATTGCTTTGGTCAAATATATTTTTCATGACAGGTTCTCTATGACGGACATGGGTCCACTACACTTATTTCTTGGTCTTGATATTATTAGGGATACTTCCAACATAAAACGTTCTCAGGATAAGTATGTGAGGTATCTTCTAGATAGATTCCACATGACAGACTGTAAGTATGCACCTACACCCTTCTTATCTGGGATCAGACTTTAGGATGGCGGGGATACACCATTAGTGGAAAACACTTTGTATTGACAATTGGTGGGGAGTCTTCTGTATCTCACCCACACCTGTCCATATATATCATATGTGATAGGAGCAATTTCTAGATACATGTAGGAACCCCATGATTTGCATTGGAAGACTTCCAAGCGCATCCTCAGATATGTTCAAGGCACCATGAGTTATGGGATTCACTATGCAGTTTGCTGTGCATTAGATCTCATAGGATTCACACATTTAGATTGGGCTGGTGATAGAAAAAATCGTAAGTCCACGTATGGGTACACTCTTAGTTTGGGTTCAGGCCCAATTTGATGGTCAAGTAAGAAGTAATCAACCATTTCTTTATCTTTTACAGAGGCCGAGTACAAAGGGGTAGTCAACTATGTCATTCAGACACTTTGGATTCAACATTTCCTTACCGAGCTTGGTATCCAGTTTCACTATCCGACTATCATATGGTGTGACAATCAGAGTACAATGAGATTTTGCAGAGATCTAGTACAACAAAAAATGAGCCAAACACATTGAGTTCCACATGTATTTCATCAGATATTTAGTACATGACAGGATCATTGATTTTCAGTTTTGTCCTTCCTCTGAACAAACTGTCGACACATTCACCAAGACCTTCACTGGGCTGAAGTTTTAGACTTTGCAGGATCGTCTTGGAGTGAAGAACATAATTTCCTACCAACACCTGCCATTTTCTTCTTTTGATGCATTGTCTTTTTTTTTTGGGGGGGGGGTGTTTAATTCCCTTGTGGTTTTCCTTCTTTCTTCACTTTTATTCAGTGTTCATTAGTTGCATTGTACATGAGTTCCTAATATGGCCTAGTAGTCGGGACTCATTTTTTACTCCATAATGATGTTCAGGGGGTGTGTTGGATATTTATATTTCCGACTCGCTAGTTCAGTGGGAGTGTACTGCAACTTTTCCGTACTTTACTATTTCCTACTGAAGCTCACTAGAGTTAGTTCTATTTTAGACTTTCTATTTTTAGACCATCACTATTATGCATGCATTCCTAAGAAAATCTCACTACAACTCACTGCTTCTTCACTTTTCTTAATTATAGGATTTCATTGCCTATATGAGTGAAAATCACTCACTCATTGAATAGATCATAATATACATTGATTCTCATTCTTCATATTGTATCTCTCTTCCTTTTCTTGATAAACATTGTTTGTTTATGCCTTAGCTAGGTCTCCTGTGAAGGTTTCCATGAAACACTCACAATCTCCTGGTGATGACTTATCAATAAACTATAATTTTTGTAAACCATCGACCGCTCATAAAAAATTCCTTGCATTGGGTCTACCTTTAGACATCCCCTTGGGGCATAAGAAAAAGATGATTGAGTAATTGCATTTTTGGATTTTCAATGGAACTAATGTAAATGTATTGCTTAAGTCGCCATTTGTTTTATAAATTGGTTGGTTGCATGTTACAATCATTACATCAAAGATGGGGACTAAGCTCCCTATAACTTATACACATGGACATTTGTTTATTTTATTTAATTAGTTTGCTTAATATTTTTTATATTTTTAAATATTAATATAAAATTAATTTAATTTAATGTTCTTTTAACCTTAAAAAATTAATTACTTTCTTCACTAATGAAATCAAATACTTACATTTCCTTATGAGGAGATTCATAATTAAGTTGGTGGTGGAGCAAAAAATCATAAAGTCATTTAAAGAAAATTGTGTATATAAAAATTCATTATTATTAATGATTTCATTGTCATATATATATATATATATATATATATATATATATATATATATAATTCATTATTATTAATGATTTTGCTCTCATATTTAATAATTATGATGATAATAATTTTTGAAAATATAAAAATTATTATAATGTTATCAATAGAATAAATGAGAAAATAACATTTCATAAAAATATTTTTTCTTGTAAACATGTTTAATCAACATATTATATTTGGTTGGAAATTAAACAATTCACCTTGAAGAAGAATTGAACATCATATGGMATTAATTGTTATAASTTTTCRCAATTACAATCCAAASTAAAYGATTTCATAAAAYTAARTTAAACRTTATATGGAAACTCTAAATTCTAATGAGTGATATATCTTAAATTTMATTAAAAAAAAGAGAAATCATTAGTGTACTTATAATACATTTTATAAATCAAACAACAACAACATTAASATGATWTGARAAAACACAATAYACATGTRTGCTATACTATTTATAACAAACCAACACGATTGAAAGAACACYGATGTGGTTGTTACRWAAAAATGCATCGAGAAACAATTTAATTGACAAAKTAYGTATGCAAACTTCCACAATTAAATTTTTGTGGAGGTTGTGCTTTGCGRAGGCAATCACTCTTTGGTGCCTCTCCTCTGCCACTTCCTYAGTGCTTTKCCTCACATCTCCTCCTCCGYGGGCCTCTCRACTTTCTCCAAGATATCTTCCTCRTCATTCATGTAGCCATTATATGAACTAGTGTCAATTTTCTTGTAAATTGCATACCTACACCTCTTCTTCACCTCAAGGGGAGTTATCGAATAGATATTTTAGGAAGGGGAGGAATTTTTTAACCCTGAATTATCTATAAACGGGGACCTTACTGGTGGCACTACGAACATCAACTTCATTCCCTTCCAAGTCTGTCATCTTGGTCCCTACTTTGGCATAATTAGGACTGCTAAGATCTATGGTCTAAGCTTCCCAGTGCCCCTTTTCCCTGATTAAAAATTCATTATTATTAATGATTTCATTGTCATATATATATAATTCATTATTATTAATGAT
Organism: Picea glauca; assembly: GCA_000966675.3. Taxonomy (NCBI): domain Eukaryota; kingdom Viridiplantae; phylum Streptophyta; class Pinopsida; order Pinales; family Pinaceae; genus Picea; species Picea glauca. The sequence continues at coordinate 415,636 of JZKD02S2072130.1, read as the reverse complement.
TTTGCTCTCATATTTAATAATTATGATGATAATAATTTTTGAAAATATAAAAATTATTATAATGTTATCAATAGAATAAATGAGAAAATAACATTTCATAAAAATATTTTTTCTTGTAAACATGTTTAATCAACATATTATATTTGGTTGGAAATTAAACAATTCACCTTGAAGAAGAATTGAACATCATATGGCATTAATTGTTATAACTTTTCGCAATTACAATCCAAAGTAAACGATTTCATAAAACTAAATTAAACATTATATGGAAACTCTAAATTCTAATGAGTGATATATCTTAAATTTCATTAAAAAAAAGAGAAATCATTAGTGTACTTATAATACATTTTATAAATCAATCAACAACAACATTAAGATGATTTGAAAAAACACGATATACATGTGTGCTATACTATTTATAACAAACCAACATGATTGAAAGAACACCGATGTGGTTGTTACATAAAAATGCATCGAGAAACAATTTAATTGACAAAGTACGTATGCAAACTTCCACAATTAAATTTTTGTGGAGGTTGTGCTTTGCGGAGGCAATCACTCTTTGGTGCCTCTTCTCTGCCACTTCCTGAGTGATTTGCCTCACATATCCTCCTCCATGGGCCTCTCGAATTTCTCCAAGATATCTTCCTCGTCATTCATGTAGCCATTATATGAACTAGTGTCAATTTTCTTGTAAATTTCATACCTACACCTCTTCTTCACCTCAAGGGGAGTTATCGAATAGATATTTTAGGATGGGGAGGAATTTTTTAACCCTAAATTATCTATAAACGGGGCCCTTGCCGGTGGCACTAGGAACATCAACTTCAATCCCTTCCAAGTCTGTCATCTTGGTCCCTACTTTGGCATAATTAGGACTGCCAAGCTCTATGGTTAAAGCTTCCCAGTGCCCCTTTTCCCTGATCAACAAGAAAGGGCCCTATTGGCCCTTGACCAAGTTTTGGGAAATCCTTGGTAAAGTTTGACATATTTTGGGACTTCAATAGCATGTCGAAGGTAGAGCGCAAGACGAAGCATAGATCATAGGATCTCGACCCCTTTTTGGGTCCTTTTTGGGATTATGTAACGGGTATGGGATGTTGGCCCATGGGTTTACCCATGTTTAGGCCTATTTTGTAAAGTATAAATAGATGTATAGGCAATGCAAAGAGGGGCATCTATGTGTTGTTAGTCCGATCTGAAAAGCTCCGTGCTAAAGAAAAGAAGTCCAATCTGAAGAAAAGAGGTAAGATATGAAAACTTTGTTCTTTTAAAAAGGTAAAAGTGAGAATTTTTTATTAAAAGAGGTAAGATCTGCAAGTTTTGTTCTCTGATAAATGTAAGAATAGTGAAAAGTTATAGATCTTAAAGATTTGTGCTCTGTAGAAGTAAGGTAAGTGGAAATTTTTGTTTCTAAAGTATGGATCTAGGTATGTTTGATAAATTTTGTCCTAGCTTGCAAATTAGGGCACTAATAGATGAAAAAAGGTTTGATAGGTATAGATCTGATAAGAATAGTGAAAGATATGTTATACCTATGCATAGAAAGAATGTTTGGACTAATAAGTGGATGCAAGATCCTAGAAATAATTTTTTGTAGGTTAGCTGCCATGATCCTAGAGCGTAGTTCAGGAAATTTTGGGGACCATTTAAAAGAAAGAGAGGATTAACCCTTTGTTACAGTTGCAAAAAAATGGGACATCTTTCTAAGGAATTCCCTGGGAGAAGACCTAGTTATCTTTGTTGCAAAGCTATTGACCATGAAGTATTGGATTTCCCTAGAATGATTGCTAGGCTTGAAGGAATGAACATGAGACAAGAAAAACCTAAGGAATATCCATAAATGGAAGAACCCCAGAAAGAATCAGAGAAAGTATTGATACAGATAAAAGAGACCCTGAATGACCACCAACATGTCAGTTTATCAAAGATCTTCAAAGAAAACAAATGCCTTGAAGTAAGAATAGGAGACTTCAACATTGACTATGTCTTGGATGAGGAAACATAGGTGAATGTCATGACAGAAATAACTTGGGAAGCTATAGGAAGGACTACTATGATTCCTTCATTAGGAGGAATAAGACTATTCAGAGGAAAGATGATAAACCTATGTGGAAAGCTCACCTGGATTTCTATGCATGCTAATGGAACTTCGACAGAGGAAGATTTTGAGATTGTTAAATTTATTGAGAAGAATGCCACACTTACCATGTTACTAGGAAGACCTTGGATTGAAAGAAATCATACCAGAAGGAAGGAAGAAGAAGAATTTTTAGCACAGAAGAAACAAGAGTTAAAATATTTCATCACTAGAAGGATCACACACTTGATTGAAGAACAGAAGAACAGATCAAAGCTATTTAATTCCAGAGACCCAGATGTCGAAGTTGCAAGAATGCTAGAAGACCCACAGAAGATTGAAGTACCTGTTCTAGATAAAGAAGAAGTATCATCCTCGACTCTCAGGAAAGAATCTCAACAATGCGAAGTAACTATGCCAAAAGAAGATAAGAATCAAAATATAAAAAGGCATACCGAGGTAAATCTCACTGGAAAGAAAGCTAGAAAAGTAAGTAAGAAGATAGATAAGATCGATAAGTTACAAAACATTCTAGAGGGAACTTTGTAGAAGGAAAATTTGAAAAATTGGAACTTTGTCGAGATAACAGAACAACGTCACATGACACTTCTCCATGGTGAAGCAATATAACCGTTGGGACAAATATAACCATTAAACTGACCCCCCGAATAGGTAGAAAGGAATTTATGGTTCACCACCATACCATTGGATCGTGCCATAACAGACACAACAGAGTTAATCAAGGATTTTAGTTGGCTACTGGTCCTCATTGCATTTGTTGCCTGGGAGATGCTGGAAGGTGTGACCTTGCCCGATAGAGAGCCATTCAAACCACTTGCCATGAAGTTCGCTACCTTGTGGTATTCAACTGATATGAACAAATAGTGGAATTTGAACACTGTGTTTCATACATACTACCTCCAGCTAAAGCGATCCATCGAAGCTAAGCCTCGCATGACTCCGAAAACCCTACAGAGGTTCTGACCACCAATGAAGTTTAGTGCAGATCGACACTTCATATACATTTTTTAAGCCCTAATATTGGCTCATTAGGCCTTAATTGGGGCATATTATATTAGTAATGTTATTTTATTTATGTCGGCTTTAGGCCATTAGTTGTAATTATACATCCTAGTATCCTATATATACCAAGGAGACATTTTCATTTTTAATCATCTTGGACTTGAACATTTAAGTGGGGTAAAAGGAGGTTTCCCCCTCAAAGAGGCTTATTATTTGAAATTATCTATTTTTCAAGGTGTTGAGTACTTTTTCTAAGGTTTTTCTATGCTATATTGATATTTGGTTCTTAACATATGGTATCGGAGCTCAAGGTCTTAGGGTTTCGCTGCTAAATCTGAGACATCTTGGAATTTTTGCTATAACTTTTTTTCTACAATGTTTCAGAAGGAACGGCTTGGAGGATATTTAGTAGACAAATCAAGGTATCTTGGTTTCAAAATTAATCTCTTTAGGCCCTATACTTTTGGATATACATCCTATACAAGATAGGGTTATGGAATCATCTTGAACTGAGTCATTGCGCTATTTTCACTATAAAAAATTTTCTGTAATGTTTCAGACCCTAAAATCTGGAGGCTAGTTATAGAAATTAGTAGGGTATCTATGGTAAAAATTTTAGCTTCTGGGTCATCTTAAATTTGTATATACACCTTGTGTAAGATAGGGTTTCTGACTAGTCCTATTGACTAGTCTCAAAAAGGTGTTCCAGGTAAAAAAATCATAACTTCTTCCTAGAGTATCCAAATTGAGTGGAACTAGTTTCATTGGATCATGTAAAGTCTGTAGTAGTTTTGGTGCAAGTTTCAGAATTTTATATCAATCATTTTGTGCGGGGCACACTATACAAGTGGGATCTCTTGGAAAGGCCAAAAATTGGGAAGTTGTGGGGAAACTACCGTAAATTCCACTTGGCACATCCAATTTTGATTAGACCTGTGGCAGAGAAGAAATATCAGAGAACTACATAAAAAAAAATTTCATACCCATAAGGGCCGAAACTTGGGAGATACAACCGAAGAAATATTGTCTAGCAGAACCACCTCAAAATCAAGGTTCAAAAGTGATACTTGGCCAACATGCCACCAAAAAAGGGAACTTCTACACCAAATAAGCCTCCAAAAAATCTTACTTGGAATCTTGATGAAGGTGAAGAAATGCGTAAGGACATAAATGAACTACAAAAGAAGATGGATTCAATGGAAGCTATGTTGGATACTAAGATGGATGGTTTAAAAGGGGAGATCATGGAAGTATTGAAAAAGTTTGTAACAGAGAAGACCCCTAAAAGTCAAAATGCATCCCATGAAATTCATGATGATGACACAAGGAAGGTGAATGAAGAATGGAGAAACTCCAACTTTGGTTTGAAGACCAACCATGTTCCTAAGATTGATATGAGAAAGTTTGATGGCAAGGACCCAATCACATGGATACTTCAGATGGAGCAATTCTT
>JZKD02S2072130.1:370452-395222 GCA_000966675.3 Picea glauca | reverse complement strand
CTCGTTTGGGTAAGTCAGTACATCAACTTCTTGGGGTCGTAACTTTTGCATACAATCTCTGTTTTAGGCGTATGATAGCCCATTGGAAAGATCTATTTGAGAACTACAAAAATTGCAAAAAAATTCATGATGGTAGATTATAAAGATCACAACATACCCCAAAAAATGTCATTTAGGGCCTCAAAATGGCTCCGGAAGTTCAGGACCCGAAAAACTACTAAAAATAGTAAATTATCAAAATTGCTAAAAAGCTGTTTTGAGCCAGCTGGAAAGGTGGGTGGCCACCAATATCCACCTGGATAAATCCTCCCTCCTTAGGAAGAAATGGTCTCCATTGCGTTGAGTTCCCCCATCAGATAAGAAAATTTCTACTGAATTTGGCCCCGGGTGAGCCACTTGCCTTGGTGCAGGAGCTGCCTTGATTTGATGACTCGATAAAGCTGGATCCTTTGTTGTCGAGTGCCCTTGATTTGTGTGTCCATAATATGATCACTAGATGCCTATTGTATGTAGTCGGGGTTGAGCTATGTTGGTGTTATCTTTTCTACGACTTCTAAGGTGTCCAATAATGGCGGGAGATAAGGCCGAAGGAGGTCCACATTGAACACTAGGTGCAGGCCAAGGAAAGGAGGAATGTTGAGCCCAAAAGAATTATCCCCCACAACCTTGGTGATGGTGTACGACCCATAACGGAGTGGTTGAAGCTTCCAATGGGGTCCTGTAAGGTGGTCCTTCTACAAGTGCAACCAAACTTTGTCGCCCACTTGAAACTTATATGGAACCCGATGTTGATCATGGCGCTACTTGTACTTGTCATTGGACTTCTGTAGGATATCCTGAAACTATTGGTGGATGTGCTAGATCCTCTCAATGAACCAGTTGGATTTTTCAACCTCAGTTGGAACAGGAGAGGAGTCGATCGAGGTGACTGGAAGGGGAAGTGCAACATCTATGGGACCCAATGGTTGGAATCCCAACCCCACCTGAAAGGGGCTGTGGTTGGTTGAGCTATGCAGGGCTCAGTTGTAAATATGCTGGAAATAGGGAAGACTCTCATCCCATGTGCGAGGGTGCTTGGAATTATACATGCGTAGGATATGGACGATCATTTGATTTACAACCTCGGTTTGGCCATCTGTCTGGGGGTGGAAGGCCGTGGATTTGGTGAGCTTGGTGTCCAGTAGTGACCAGAGGCTTGACTAGAATGTGTTGAGAAATCAACTCTCCCGATCTGATACAATGGTTTGTGGGATTCCAAAATGTACCTAGACGCGTTCAAAGAAGAGCTTGGTAGTGGCTTCTATTGTGATGCTTTTCTTGCATGTAGCCATAATCACCATCTTAGAAAAGCGATCAACAACCAAAAAAACACATTCATTTCCCTACTTGGTGGATGGGAGGCCTAACATGTAGTCCATTGAGATGGATTCCCATGGCCTGTCAGGAGTCGAAAGAGGGGTGAACAAGCCTTATTTCTTAGTGGTTGGTTTGGCAATAGCACAGGCAGTGTAAGACCTTATATACTTGTTGACCTCCTATTGAATTTTTGGCCAGTAGACATGTTTTTGTAACATCGCCATTGTCTTTTCGATGACGAAGTGTCCTTCCACCCGACTGTAGTGGGATTCCTAGATTATCTTTGCTCCCTCGCTTGATGGAGCACAGATATGGCCCAAAGGACACAACAACCCATATTGAATATGGAAATTATCGACCACTACCTTTGCACCCAACATTTGGCAGGTGGTGGCAAAGTCCGAGTCTGTCTCATAGAGTTGGGGCCATCTAGAGGTCTAATGGATGCAAGAGTCTAGCAATGTGGTGAGTGTCGTGACTGGTGGTCTGTTGAGGTAATCAAAAACATGGTTTGTGCTTCTTGTTTTATACTTGATGTTGAGGTGGAATTGCTGCAAGTATGTGGACCACTTTTGATAGTGATCATTCTGCAATTTTCCTTGTGTCTGCATGAACTACAGTGGCTTATGATCAGTGTGGATGACTGTCTCCCTCCCAAGAATGTAATGTCTCCATTGGTGGTAGGCTATCACAATGGAGTACATTTCTTTGTCGTAAATAAGATACTTATGGACAACATCTTATAGTGTCTTTCTATGATAGGCCATAATGTGGCCATGCTACATGAGAATGAAACCCACAACATAGTCTGAAGAATCAGTCTCAATATCAAAGGGATGTTGCAGGTCTGGTAGTGAAAGTACTGGGGCTGAGAAAAAGTGCTACTTCAAATCATCGAACACTTTCAGTTGGGGCTAGACCCACTCAAATTTCACTCTACCACCACCCCTGGTTATTTCTCTAAGGTCCCATGCAATATGGGATAATCCCAACAGAAACCTGTGGTAGAAATTGGCAAGGCCCAAGAAGCTCTGAAGCTCAGTGAGTGTGGTTGGGGCTGGCCAGTCACAGATGACTTGGATCCTAGCTAGATCCACATGTACGCCATGTTTATCAATGATGTAACCTTGGTAATGGACCCTGTCCATCTCGAAGGAGAATTTTTCCAAGTTGGCGTAGAGCTTGTGCTACCGCAGGGTGTGCAAAACCTGTTGAATATGCTGCAAGTGTTCGACCCAAGTCTTGCTGTAAATGAGAATTTCATCCAGATACACCACTACAAAAGTATTGGTGAATGGTCGTAGGATATCGTCGATCATCCTAATAAAAGTGGCTGGAGCATTTGTCAGACCAAAGGGCATGACCAACCATTCAAAAAGGCCTTCCTTTGACTTGAAGGAAGTCTTCCATACATCTTTCTATTCTATCGGGACCTGGTGGTAGCTAGACTTCAGATCAATATTACTGAATTATTTGGCCCCCATGATTTGATCAAGGAGGTCGTCAATTTGGGGAATTGGGTACCAGTTTCTGACTGTGATTTTATTCAGAGCCCGATAATGAATGCAAATTTTCTAGGTTCCATGTTTCTTCTGTACCAACATGATTGGGATCCCGCAAGGTGATGAGTTGGGAAAAATGTGCCCCATTGTGGAGAAATTCTTGGATCTGTCACTTGATCTCCTCATTCTCTAACAGAGAGTGGCGATAGACTAGTCCATTGGGAAGCGGTGCACCGGGGGTCAGATCGATGGGGTGCTTGACCTAGCAGTGCATAGGTACCCCTTTAGGTGAGGAGACTATATTTGAGTATTCTTCCACAACCTTATCTACTTGCTTTTGCTCTGTGGAGAGGTCGGTTGCAGAGACCTTGGATGTGGCTATGATTTTTCTCTCATTCTAAGAATGAATCATGAAGAAGACAAACTTCCCCATCTGAGAGATGACCTTCCTTCATTGCTTAGCAGAGATAAAGGAAATAACACTATTTGGGACAGCCTTGGGTATCCTGTACAATTTACTGTTCAAAGTAATAATAACAGTACAAGGCCTAGAATCATATATAACATGATGTTTCCATAAATAAGGTTGGCCCAAAAGAACATCACAAACTTTGAGAGGAGAAACATCACACAATACCTCATCTTTGAAGGGCTTGATTCCATACGACAATCGACACTATTAGCTGACGCGAAGATCGCTTCCTTGGTGGAGCCATCCAATGGTGTAGGGTTGTTGGTGCAGCGTGGTCGACAGGGCCAGTCACTTGATGACCTCTACTAATATGAGGTTCTTATGGCTACCACTATCAACAATGAAGTGCAGTGGGGTGCCTTTTACCCACATTTTTGAATGGAAGAGGTACTCTCTTTCTTCTGGCTCATCTGGTTCACCATGCTGGAGCTTGGTGGTAGCAACGGTGGAACTAGGTTCTGTGTCAATGATCTATCTTCCCTTTTCTGGTTCTGACTCAGATTCAGAACTCACATCTGATTCAGAGGCTTTCACTTTGGACACCAACGTCTGCTTTGAGCGATAGTCAACAATGTTATGCTAAGGGCTCTTATGGAAGTCACACCACTTCCTGGTATCTTTCTTTGTCTTTCCGGTGTCCTTCTTTTCTTACTTATTGGACTAGTTGTCCTAATACTTTCCATCTTTTCTCTGTCCTTTTTTCTATGGGTTAGGGTCTCCATTTCCTGGATTTTGTTGTGAGGAGTTCTCTGGCCCAAATTGTCATGTCTTTTGTTTGAGCTTCTGCTTGATTTTGATGGCATATCAGTAGGCTGTGCCCAAGGATGAGATGTATAGAAATTCCATTTCAGTCTGGATGTATCTATGGAGAGCAGCATGATACTTGAGCACCATATGTCACTCTGAATCTTTGATACCCAGCTTGGTGCACAAGTTATGGAAGATATTTGTGAAATCTGGCACTGCTTGGTCTCTTTCTTGCCGCAATGTGGTCCATGTGGTATAAAAGTCGTCATAACTTTTGATAGGGTATTATTGTTCCTTAATAGCATCCCTGAAGGATTCCTAGGTGGCCATGACTGTAAATAATGAGGTTTCCTCTGTTTCCTTTTGCTCACATAAAGTTTCCCACCAATCTTTGACATGGGGAACGACTTTGACGAGAGAAAAAGTAATATTTTCTCTATTCAAAAAGTTATGGATAGAAAAATACCCTTCTAGTAGATTCAAACACTTGTCTACAACATCTGCGTCTATATGACCTTCAAATATAGTAATATCGACATTTATTTGTACCTTGAAGGGGGCGGTGCCTCCACTCGAAGAAGATGCATCACCTATTGGTAGTCGCCGAAGGATTTGCATGAATTATCCATCATCTCGTTCCTTTGTTGTGTGAGGGCTTCCTCAATCAACAGTTTGAAAGGATCTCTTGTCCCTTCATCTTTATTTTCTCCTTCCATGAGAGGTCTCTTGGGTGTGCGAGAGATTTTTTCCTCAAGAGAAACAAGCTCGAGACTTAACTCTTTGTACTCTAACCTTGTTGGGGACATGCATTAAGACGGCAAGGATCAGACAGCTCTGATACCACTGATCCAGATTTTATGAGCAGAATGAAATGACCACAGATTATTACCATATGCTTAACACAGAATAACAAAGATACAGTAAAACTGGTTTTCTATTCAATAATGAAATAAGATGAAACTGTAAAATGCAGTGGAAAACAAGCTTGCTGGAATGGTGGTGGCTTATCTCTGAGAAGAGATGTGACGATTGTGCTCATTCACAAGAAGATGATTAAAATGAGGCTCACAAGGCCTTTTTACAATAATCAGGAGTTTCAAAAACCCTAAACATCCAAAAACCTAACCCTAGGAGATGAAGCGCCAAAAGTCATGTGGGCCCCATTTGGGTAAGTCAGTACATCAACTTCCCAGGGTCATAACTTTTTCATATGATCTCTGTTTTAGGCATATGATATCCCATTGGAAATATATATCCAAGGACCACAACATTTTCAAAAAATTTCATAGTGAGAGCATTTTACGATTGCAACATACCCCAAAAAACATCATTTAGGGCCTCAAAATGGCTCTGGAAGTTCAGGACTCGAAAAACTACTAAAATAGTAAATTATCAAAATTTCTAGAAAGTTGTTTTGAGCCAGATGGAAAGGTGGGTGGCCACCAATACCCACCTGGATCAATTTTCCCTTCTTAGGAAGTAATGGTCTGCATTGCGTTGAGTTCCCCCATCAGATGAGAAAATTTCTGCTGAATTTGGCCACGGGTGAGCCACTTGCCTTGGTGCAGGAGTTGCCTTGCTTTGACAACTTGATAAAGCTAGATCCTTTGTTTTCGAGTGCCCTTGATCTGTGTGTCCACAATTTGATCATTGGATGCCTATTGTATGCAGTTGGGGTTGAGATTTATTGGTGTCAGCTGTTCTGCGACATCTGAGGTGTCCAATAATGGTGGGAAATAAGGCCGAAGGAGGTCCACGTTGAACACTGGGTGTAGGCCAAGGAAAGGAGGAATCTTGAGCTCAAAAGAATTATCCCCCATAGCCTTGGTGATGGTGTATGACCCATAATGGAGTGGGAGAAGCTTTCGATGGGGTCCTGTAAGGCATTCTTTCTGCAAGTGCAACCAAAATTTGTTGCTCAAATGAAACTTATGTGGAACCCAATGTTGATCATGGTGCTACTTGTACTTGTCATTGGACTTTTGTAGGATATCCTGAACCTATTGGCGGATGTGTTGGATCCTCTCAATGAACCAGGTGTCTTTGTCAGCCTCAGTTGGAGCAGGAGAGGAGTCGGTCGAGGTGACCGCAAGGGGAAGTGCAACATCTATGGGACCCAATGGTTGGAATACCAACCCCACCTGAAAGGGGCTATGGTTGGTTGAGCTATGAAGGGCTCATTTGTAGCTATGCTGGACATAGGGAAGACTCTCATGCCATGTGTGAGGGTGCTTGGAATTATACATGTGTAGGATATGCAGGATCATTCGATTTACAACCTTGGTTTGACCATCTGTCTGGGGGTGGAAGTCCGTGGATTTGGTGAGCTTGGTGTCCAATAGTGACCAAAGAATCGACTAGAATGTGATGAGAAATCGACTGTCCCAATCTGATACAATGTTTTGTGGGATTCCAAAATGTACCCATACTCATTCAAAGAAAAGCTTGGCAGTGGCTTTTGATGTGATGCTCTTCTTGCATGCAACCATAATTGCCATCTTTGAAAAGTGATCAACAAACATAAAAACATAGTCATTTCCCTGCATGGTGGATGTGAGGCCCGACATGTATTCCATTTAGATAGATTCCCATGGCTTGTTAGGAGTGGGAAGAGGCATGTACAGGCCCTGTTTCTTAGTGGTTGGTTTGGCAATAATGCAGGAAGTGCAAGACCTGATATACTTGTTGACCTCCTGTCGAAGTTTTGTCCAGTAGAAATGTTTTGGTAGCTTCACCATTGTATTTTCGACACCAAAGTGTCCTGCCACCTGACTATAGTGGGCTTCCCAGATCAGCTTCGCTCGCTCACTTGATGGAACAAAGATATGGCCAAGACGGCACAACAATCCATTCTTAGGATGGAAATTATCGACCACTGCCTTTGCACCCAACATTTGATAGGTGGTGGTGAAGTCTGAGTCTGTCTCATAGATTTGGGGCTATCCAGAGGTCTCATGGCTATAAGAGTCTAGCACTGTGGTGAGTGCCACAACTGGTGTTCTACTGAGGCAATCAACAATGTGGTTGGTGCTTCCTGTTTTATACTTGATGTTGAGGTGGAATTGCTGCATGTATGTGGACCACTTTTGATGGATGTCATTTTTCAATTTTCCTTTTGTCTGCATGAACTGCAGTGGCGTATGATCAGTGTGGATGACTGTCTCCCTCCCAAAAATGTAATGTCTTCACTGGCTGTAGTTTTGCACAATGGAGTACATTTCTTTGTAAGTAGGGTACTTACGGACAACATTTGATAGTGTCTCGCTATGATAGGCCATGGGGTGGCTGTGCTGCATGAGAATGACACCCATAGCATAGTCTGAAGCATTAGTCTCAATCTCAAAGGGTTGTTGCAGGTTTGGTAGTGAAAGTACTGGGGCTGATCACAAGCACTACTTCAAATCATCGAACGCTTGTTGTTGAGGCTGTCCCCACACAAATTTTTCCTTACCACCACCTCTGGTTATTTGGATGAGGGCCCATGCAATATAGGATAATCCCAACACAAACCTGCGGTAGAAATTGGCAAGGCCCAAGAAGCTCCGAAGCTCAGTGAGTGTGGTTGGGGCTGGCCAGTCACGGATGACTTGGATCTTGGATGGATCCACATGTAAACCATGTTTATCAATGATGTAGCCTATGTAATGGACCCTGTCCATGCCTAAGTATCATTTTTCCAAGTTGACATATAGCTTGTGCTGTTGCAGGGTGTGCATAATCTGTTGAATATGCAACAAGTGTTCGACCTAAGTCTTTTTGTAAATGAGAATGTCATATAGATACACCACTACAAAAGTATTGGTGAATGGTCATAGGATATCTTCCTTCATCATCATGAAAGTGGCTGGAGAATTTTTTAGACCAAAGAGCATGACCAACCATTCAAAAAGGACTTCCTTTGACTTGAAGGCGGTCTTCCATACATCTGTCTATTCTATCGAGACCTGGTGGTAGCCAGACTTCATATCAATCTTACTGAAGTATTTTTCCCCCATGAGTTGATCAAGGAGGTCGTCGATTTGGGGAATCAGGTATCGGTTTCTGACTGTGGTTTTGTTCAGAGCCTGGTAATCAATGCAAAGTTTCCAGGTTCCATATTTCTTCTATACCAGCAAGATTGGGCTCCTGCAAGGTGATGAGCTAGGACAGATGTTCCCCTTGTAGATAAATTATTGGATATGTCACTTGATCTCTTCATTCTCTAACAGAGAGCGATGATGGACTAGCCCATTGGGTAGTGGTGTGTTGGGGGTCAGATCGATGGGGTGCTTGACCTTGCAGTGCATAGGTACCCCTGTAGGTGAGGAAAAGATATCTGAGTATTCTTCCACAACCTTATCTACTTGCTTCTACTCTGTGGAGAGGTCGGTTGCAGAGACCCTGGATGTGGCTGTGATTTTTCTCTCATTCTGAGAGTGAATGATGAAGAAGAAAAACTTCCCCATCTAAGAGATGACCTTCTTGCATTGCTTAGCAAAGATAAAGGAAATAACACTAGGTGGGACAACCTCACGTATCCTGTACTATTTCTTGTTCAAAGTAATAATAACACTATGAGGCCTAGAATCATATATAGCATGACGTTTCCATAAATAATGTTGGCCCAAAATAACATCACAAACTTTGAGAGGAGAAACGTCACACAATACCTCGTCTTTGAAGGGCTCGATGTCATACGACAATCGACACTGTTGGCTGACGTGACTATTGCTTCCTTGGCAAAGCCATCCAATGGTGTAGGGTTGTGGGTGTGGAATTTTCAGCAGGGCCAATCACTTGATGACCTCTACTGAGATGAGGTTCTTCTGAATACCACTATCAATGATGAAGTTTAGTGGGGTGCCTTTTACCCACATTTGTGAATGGAAGAGGCACTCTCCTTATTCTGGCTTGTCTAGTTCACCATGCTGGAGCTTGATGGTAGCAACGGTGGCAATGGGTTCTGTGTCAATGACCAGTCTTCCCCTTTCTGGTTTTGACTCAAAATAAGAACCCACATATGATTCAGAGGCTTTCACTTTAGCCACTAGTGTATGCTTTGAGCGACAGTCAATAGTGTTATGCCAAGGGCTCTTATAAAAGTTGCACCACTTCTCAGTATCTTTGTTTTTCTTTTCGCTGTCCTTATTTGATTACGACTTGGACTGGTTGTCCTAATACTGTCCATATTTGATCTTTCATTTGTTCTTTAGGTTGGGGCAACCCTTTTCTAGATTTTTTTGTGAGGGGTTCCCTGACCCAAATTGTCATGTGTTTTGTTTGAGCTTCTGCTTGATTTTGACGACATATCGGTAGGCTGCGCCCAAGGATGAAATGTCCAAAAATTATATTTTGGTCTAGATGTATCTATGTAGAGCACCACAATACTTGAGCACCAGATGTCACTCTGAATCTTTGATACCCAACTTGGTGCGCAAGGTATGGAAGATACTTGTGAAATTTGGAACTGCTTGGTCTCTTTCTTGCCACAGTGTGGTCCATTTGGTATACAAGTCGTCATAACTTCTGATAGGGTAGTATTGTTCCTTAATAGCATCCATGAAGGATTCCCAGGTGGCCATGACTACAAATAATGATGGTTCCTCTATTTCCTTTTTCTCACAGAAAGTTTCCCACCAATCTTTGACATGGGGAATGGCTTTGAGGAGAGAAAAAGTAATATTTTCTCTATTCGAAAAGTTATCGGAAAAAAAATACCCTTTTAGTAGATTCAACCACTTGTCTACAACATCTATGTCTATATGAACTTAAAATATAGGAATATTGAAGTTTATTTGTACCTTGAATGGGGCGGTGCCTCTGCTCGAAGAAGATGCGTGGCCTGTTGGTAGCCGCCGAAGGATTTGCACGAAATTATCCATCATCTCGTTCCTCTATTGCATGAGGGATTCCTCAATCAACAATTTGAAAGGATCTCCTGTCCCATCATATTTCTTTTCTCCTTCCATGAGAGGTCGCCTGGGTGTGCGATAGATTTTTTCCTCAAGAGAAACAAGCTCGAGACCTAACTCTTTGTACTCTGACCTGGTTGGGGACATGCGTTAAGATGACAAGCAACATACTGCTCTGATACCACTGATCTGAATTTTACGAGTAGAACAAAATGACTATATATTATTACCATATTCTTAACAAATAATAGCAGAGATACAATAAAATTGGTTTTCTATTCAATAATGAAATAAGATGAAACTGTAAAATGCAGTGAAAAACAAGCTTGCTGGAATGGTGGCGGCTTATCTCTGAGAAGAGATGTGACGAATGCACTCATTCGCAAGAAGATGATTAAAATGAAGCTCTCAAGGCCTTTTTACAATAAACAGGAGTTTCAAAAACCCTAAACATACAAAAACATAACCCTATGAGATGAAGCGCCAAAAGACATGTGGGCTCCATTTGGGTAAGTCAATACATCAACTTCCTGGGGTCGTAACTTTTGCATACGATCTCTATTTTAGGCGTTGATATCCCATTGGAAAGATCTAACTGAGGAATACAACTGTTGGACAAAATTTCATGATGATGAAATATAAAGACTGCAACATACTGAAAAACGTTGTTTAGGGCCTCAAAACAGCTCCGGAAGTTCAGTACCCAAAAACTGCTAAAAATAATAAATTATCAAAATTGCTAGAAATTTGTTTTGAGCCAACTGGAAAGGTGGGTGGCCACCAATATCCACCTGGATCAATCCTCCCTCCTTAGGAAGCAACAGTCTCCATTACGTTGAGTTCCCCCATCAAATGAGGAATTTTTTGCTGAATTTGGCCCCGGGTGATCCACTTGCCTTGGTGCAGGAGCTGCCCTGCTTTGAGGACTTGATAAAGCTGGATCCTATGTTGTTGAGTGACCTTGATCCATGTGTACACAATATGATCATTGGATTCCTGTTGTATGTAGTCAGGGTTTAGCTCTGTTGGTGTTAGTTGTTCTGCGATGTCTGAGGTGTCCAATAATGGTGGGAAATAAGGCCGAAGGAGGTCCATGTTGAACACTGGGTGCAGGCCAAGGAAAGGAGGAATGTTGAGCTCAAAAGAATTATCCCCTGCAACCTTGGTGATGGTGTATGACCCATAACGGAGTGGGAAAATCTTCCAATGGGGTCATGTAAGGCATTCTTTCTGCAAGTGTAACCAAACTTTGTCGTCGACCTGAAACTTATGTGGAACCCGATGTTGATCATGGCACTGCTTGTACTTGTCATTGGACTTTTGTAGGATATCCTGAACCTATTGTCAGATGTGTTGGATTCTCTCAATGAACCGGGTGGATTTGTCAGCCTCAGTTGGAGAAGGAGAGGAGTTGGTTGAGGTGACTGCAAGAGGAAGTGCAACATCTATGGGACCCAATGGTTGGAATCCCAACCCCACCTGAAAGGGGATATGGTTGGTTGAGATATGAAGGGATCAATTGTAGCTATGGTGGACATAGGGAAGACTCTCATCCCATGTGAGAGGGTGCTTGGAATTATACATGCGCAACATATGCATGATCATTCAATTTACAACCTCGGTTTGGCCATTTGTATGGGGGTGGAAGGCCATGGATTTGGTGAGCTTGGTGTCCAACAGTGACCAAAGGCTCAACTAGAATGTGCTGAGAAATTGACTATATCGATTTGATACAATGGTTTGTGGGATTCCAAAATGTACCCAGACTCATTCAAAGAAGAGCTTGGCAGTGGCTTCTGCTGTGATGCTCTTATTGCATGCAACCAGAATCACCATCTTAGAAAAGAAATCAACAACCACAAAAACACAGTCATTTCCCCGCTTTGTGGATGGCAGGCTCGACATGTAGTCCATTTAGATCGATTCCCATGCCTTGTTTCTCAGTGGTTGGTTTGGAAATAGCCCAGGGAGTGCAAGACCTAATATACTTGCTGACCTCCTGTCAAAGTTTTAGCTAGTAGAAATTTTTTTGTAGCATCGCCATTGTCTTTTCGATGCCGAAGTTTCCTGCCACCTGACTGTAGTGGGATTCCTAGATCAACTTTGCTCGCTCACTGGATGGAACACAGATATGGCCCAGATGACACAACAACTCATCCTGAAGATGGAAATTATCGACCACTTCCTTTGCACCCAACATTTGGTAGGTGGTGACGAAGTCCGGGTCTGTCTCATAGAGTTGGGGCCATCCATAGGTCTTGTTAATTTTTTTTTTAAAGTTTTTATTTCTAAGGCTAAAATTTTCCTTTTTCGGGTTTCGTATTTCCATAAATCATAACCCTCACTTTCATTTCCAAAAGGCCGGTACCAAAATCTCGACAAGCTTTATTATTTAAATAATAAAAGGCAAAAAGCCAAAAATGTTATAAAAGTCCCGACGCGCTTTCTATAAAGTTATTTTTTAATCATGATAAGCTTAAAACCTAAAGGAGTTAAGACTAACTTTAAAAAAAAATTCTGGATTCAGGGTTTACTAAGAACATATGTTTTAATACATATCCAATCGTGGAATCTCGATCCCTGATTTCTCGAAATATGGAAGTTACTAATTATTAAATATTACGTTAATCGTATTGCAATTTCAGGATACCGGGTTCAATGATAACATACCTCTTGTCAACATGATCCTTGAAATCCTGAAACGTGAAGTCCCGACTCATAATCTGTGTTTAAACTAAATTAACCCTGTTTTGGAAGTTAGTCTTTAATCTTGATTAATTAATTCACTAATACAGAAGTTAAGGATTATCTTAATCTTATCGTGATTTCGCACTTTCAGGAATCGGAGTTCAACGATAACATACCTCTTGTCAACATGATCCCCAAAATCTTGAAATGCAAAGTCTCGACTCATAATCTGTGTTTAGATTGAATTAACTCTATTTTAGAAGCATGATTAACGATAATTAAACTTCTTAGGTCTTTTCTTATTTTCGGTACCGTTGAAGGAAATATTTCGAATTTTGAATCTGGGTTTGCTGAAATATGTCCTTATTAATAAACCGATAACTGATAAATGCTGCACGTATCTCAAAAATATTTTTTGCATTAAATGTAATTGATTACAGGTCAGTTTCATCGGTATTTTTTTTCATAAAATGAGTTTAAGGCGAATTCAAAATCTGTGTTCCAAAACCTATGCTTGTTCTATTTTTCAAAGGTAATTTGCATTCATCCAAGCTCATACGCTTCTTTTCTGTGACAGGTTTTCCTTCTAACTTAAATCTACGGTGCCAAAGAAAGCATCGAAGAAGAGTGAATATACATAGGAGATGCGTAACCCAGAAGGAGATATCATATTCGACACTACGCCGCACGCCATCGACTCAATTAAATCTTGGAGACAAATCTATGAATTCCTATATTACGATGTCAAAAGTTCTCTTGCCGATTCCAAGAATCACTTTCAAGATATAGCAGAATTGGAGCTTCATAAGATCACAACACGCCCTCGGCTCGTGGCATACAACGACATGATCAATTGGGCCTTGGAGAAGGTCGACATCCCAGCAAGAAGCATTTTAAACGATCAAGCGAACGTTGTCAGCTCATTCAGGCCATAGCATATACAAGTAATGTACAAACTCTCACCAAATCCTAATCACATTTATAATGCCGAGTTTTTAGCTGAATTTCAAAGGAAGGAGTGTACTGAGGTAGATCAAACTTATCTCGATTTAATCAGAGAATGGTGGAGACGCCCATCGAAATTTAGGGTCGATAACCATGGGGTTTATGCCATAAAATGTTTGAATGAGTACATGGTTTATGTAGCTATTATGCTGTGTAGAATTTTCCAGAAAAAGAATCCCCGCCATTTTCCTATAGAATGGGTGCCCTTTTTAGAAGAAGCATCATAAGGATACACTTTTAACTAGATAAAGATTTTGTCTGATAACCTAGCCCAAGAAGTTTCAAATTACAGAGTTGCAAGATCTAAAGGTCAGCCAGTGGCCTTTTACATGTCGACATACATTATGGACGCAATATTCTTCGTGACTCCATTTCCCTTGATGAATTGGAGTTGGAACATAAGCTGCTCTGAACCCATTCATGAGTATCACTCTGTGTTATGGGAAGAAAATGATAAGAATGCGTTTTACAAAATTTTTCATTTCATAGTAATTCCAATGCATAAAATGTTTTATGGCTATGAACCCCCTTGCATTTTTGATCCAGTCTCAGAGAACCTCAAAGCGATAGATGACTGGTTCATTGAGGAAAACTTCTCTTACATTAGGGTTTATGGGTGCTCAATCCCCCCTCACGTGCTTCCAAAATTCCTCTCGGACAGACTAGTATTGAGGGAGGTAGCACATCAAATAGTGAAAGGTGGTATTGGAATAGAGATAAAGGCAACTCAAAAGAAATCCTGGCATATCTTCCCTATGTATGTCAGGAAATTTTCATTACTAAACCTAGGCCATTCTAAAGTGGAAGCCGAAGCACTAGAAGAAATAAAACTGGTAGATATTGAGAACAGAAAGCATGACCCTTATCAATTAGTAAGAAGACATTTGATGCACTGTAATATGAAATCTTATGAACATGAAAAATCTGTTTATGATGATATATTCAAAGAGGTTAAAACCTATGAGGAGGTATTGAACATGGTATGGGCCTTATCACTCGACTCACAGACTGGTTTCATGTCCTTCCAAAGTCACAGGTTAAGTTGTTTGCCAAATATTTTGTAGGGTGAATCCATGACCCCTCCTCCAGAGCAGGAAGGGCCTCACCCAGATTTTGAAACAGATGTATAGGATAAATCAAATACAAAGGGAAAAATGAAGGAGATTGAAATGCCTTCACAAGAAATAGAAGTTCCTCAGATAGAAAAATTAGAGGCAGGGAAAGGAAAGGAGTTGGAAACATCCCTAAAAATCCCTGAGTATTTTCCCAAAAAAGTAGGAGGAACAACATCGAATGAACTTGGAAGTCCCATTACTTCTTTGACTCCATTGCAATCTACCTATGGAAACCCCCAAAAGGGAGCTCTATATGTTAGTGATCTTGAGCCTATTTCTAGGGATGAGATTCCTTCATCTGATTATTTTTTCAGTAAAAGGAGAAAGGTTATCCTGAAATAGGAAATGCATCCAAGAGGAGATATGATGATTAAAAAGCACAAGATCATTGTAGATGGACACAAACTTAAATAAGGGGAATTCTCTACAGAAATAACAGGCACAATGGGAGCCTTAGCATCGCCAAATTTATATTCTGTGGGTAATTTGAGAACTATGTTGGAGCAGAAATATCATATGATAGCTCAGCTACAAATAAAATTAAAGGAGATTGAAAGAAGTATCAGTCAGGAGATAAACAAGGGTCAAGAACGAGCCTGATTCAATGACATTCAAGAGATTAAAAAACTGAAAGCAAGCTTACATGAAGGAAACCTGAAAATATAGGTCAGTCAAGCATAGGTCCTATAGCATAAAGAAATGAATAAACAGTTGTTACACATGATTTTGGTCATTCTGGTGATGTCTCGACAGTGATGTATTTAGGCTCCCAACAAGGACTTTTTGCCTGAGAAAAAGTGGCTCTTGTCTCCTTCCAAAAACATATTTTTAAGGTGAGTTCGTAGGTTGTCTATTGCCTAGAGTGTGAGAATCCATCATTCTCGTAGGCCACCCACACTTAGGGTGCAAACTTCTCGTAGTTTGCTCCATACACAGGGTGTGAACCTGTTTTTAATCTTGGAAAGGAGAAGAGGTCTCGAGGGTTCTAGAAGGGAATCTTCTAGAAAATGAGTTGGCATTCATATGGTTGTCATTTTACTGACTTATCAGATTTGATGGGATCATCCTCATCCATGTAATCATCTCTCCTTCTCCTATATATTGAAATGTTTCTCATGGAAAAGGTTAAACAAGATTGAATGAAGAATTGGTGAAAGAATTGTGTGAAGAACCCTTCTTTGACAGAAGCTTGAAGGCTCTATTTGGTCTATCAAGAGGAATTGGATATTATTCATGCAAGTACAGAGAAAGTGTGTGTGTTGGAACCAAGGGTCATTGAAAGGAAGCTTGCAACATCAAGGCAATCAGGTTGTATCTTCTACTTTCAATTAATATGATACAACGACATGTCCCTTTCCCATAAAGTCACTCTTACTTTATTGTGTAATTCCTTGATCATATGCATAAGTTGACATTGAATATACTTCGCTATATTCACTTTGGTTGGTGTATGTTGTTTTAGACTTGACTTCACGAGAGCACTAGAGCGAAGCGGGAACAACAAATACCTAAGGAAGCAATATAAAGGTATGTCACTTATTCCTTCCTATTACTAGATTCAATGATTACAACTTAGGGAAATAGTCATGTATTGTCCTATTTTGTTCTAGATCCAGGTGGATCTAGGGAGATCTGTTAGTGTCTGCACCTATCGATTATTCCAATAACAAAATTGGTGACTCCACTGGGGATGCAACCCATTTTTTAGTGGTTTTTGGTGGTTTTTCCTTAGCCATTTGCTCTTACCTTACCATTTTTCATTTCTATCAATCTTTGAGTAGACCCTGACAGACTCTCTGGGTCCAGAAGTTCCTTGACCAATTTTGCCTTTTTTCCAAATTTTGCTTAGTTTCAGG
This sequence comes from Picea glauca, assembly GCA_000966675.3. Taxonomy (NCBI): domain Eukaryota; kingdom Viridiplantae; phylum Streptophyta; class Pinopsida; order Pinales; family Pinaceae; genus Picea; species Picea glauca. The sequence goes on along the minus strand of JZKD02S2072130.1, from coordinate 378,590 downwards.
CCTTCTCACACCGAACCCTTCTGTAGCCTATGAGAACCACTAGAGTTCGCACCCTACTGTTCAGTCCAGTGCGAACCTCTCAAACTCTACGTGTGACCAGCCTACGAGAATGCTTCATTCTTGCACTGTACACCACTGCTAGCCTGAGAACCCATTTGCAAATTTTTGGGTTAAGGTTTTTTGTATTCTCTGATGCCCGAATTTGTATGTGTGTCTGAAAAGAAATTCTTGGGACACTGATTGATTGTTTCTTGACTTTAGATTTTCTGAATGATTAGTCTTCGGAAATCAAAATCTCTTCTTGTTCATTTTTTCTCAACTGTTATCTCTTGACCTTTTCTTTACAAGGATATAATCTCTGGTTCTGAAATCCGAAGGTTTGTTTGGTTGGGAGCCGGTGATCAGTTTAAAATTTGGGATTAATTGTCTTTCTTAATTACTCATTACTTGGAAAGTTATTGCCCTCATACATTTGAAAAGACTAGTCTTGTCTGCTTGTTATTTTTGTCTTCATTGAAAGATTGGTTTGGGCTTTGTTGTATATTACTTTTCATTAGTTGCTGGTTCTTCTTAGTTCCACCACTGTTGTGTGGTTTCTATTGAAAATTAAAAAACATTTTTCTTTTTAAAGCAAATTTTTATTTTGAAAATATTGGCATTCAATTGTTGAAATAGAACGAATAGAGAATTGGCATTGTGCATGATTCGTTGATATTACATTTCAAAGAAGATTGTATATCATAGTTCAAGATTGTTACAGAAAACTCTTCTTTCCCTCCTATAAATAGGATTCATCGAACAAAAATTGGTATCTTTCATCCCTATCTATGCATTGTTAGGTCAGAGTCTCACACAACATCGGTTTCATTTCTGTCTCCTTTGAGTAACAACAACCTTTAATAATATTGCACAATTTTTAAAATTTAACTAGTAACTCTTTTCTAGGACTCTATTACACCAACATTAGCTAGGCTAGAGATTTGGAATAGGCAAAGAGATACACTCTCCAAAGCACAAAACACACAATAGCATCTGGTGGTAAGGAGTGTCAAATTCCATTTGCAACATTTTATTCTGGGAAGCCCTTCTCACACAAGGGTTAAACCCGAGGTCGCATTGATATTGACAAAGTTACTCACCTTGCTTTGTTGATATTAGTGTAGAGATTGCACATATTACGGGGGTCACTTGAAGGTATACCCACAATGATGAGTGGAAGCCTCTCAAGATGATTTTGGGCTAGATACCTTTCCATTGAATGTGGATTAGACTGTCGACTGTTCCCCCAGGATTTATTGTTGTTGGTGGTAACCTTAGTGGCCTATCTTGTTAGGTTCTTACACAAGGTGACTGTGAAGGGGACAGTCTTCACGGTACCTGGAATTGACATTGGCCAAACTCACTTAGTCTCCTTAGAGGGTATACCCACGATTATGTGTGGGAGCTTGCACCAGGGTGTAAGTCCGTTAAGCAGGTTGTCAACACAACTTTTCTACCCTATCCCAGCCCCTTCTTGTCTCATCGTTGCGATGTTGGATTTCATCACCAACTAGTGACTTCAAAATTAGAAGGTCTTGTTTGCTTGGTTTTTCTTCCTAGAGTTTTACTATTGCATGTTGTTTGTTTACCCAAGTTGACCATAGAATTTCCTTCGTAAGTTTTTAACTCAATCACAATTGACCCTCCACGTCGTTCACTTAGAATGCAAGGCTTATCCCTAGAAAATATGGAAGGTTCTCAACCCTTTCCTACTAAAAAAATCATTCATGGTTGATGGTAGAGTGGTTTATGAAATCATTCGTGAATGACATCGATTGTGACATTGCCATGGGTGGAGTTGTCATGGAAGAATAGGCCATTAGTTGTACTAAATACCTTGACCTCGTTTACTCACAAACGGGTACTCTTTATGACTTACTCCCTGATGCGCATCGTCCTTCTACTTCCACCACTTCAAGTGCTCCTAGTTCTTCTCATGCAGCCATTGGTGTGATTGAAACTTTCCATGCCCAACCATATTTCGTCCAAACCTCTAGCAACAACCCCAAACCCATTTCTCCTAATGTTCAAAATTCTCCATCTCCTACCCCTCCCACCAGCAAGACTTCTGAGGTAAATGTTGTTCAATCTATCCCCACTGGTAAAAACAAATCTAGAAAGGGAAAGGGTAAGAATAAGGAGGAAAAAAATAATTCACAAGCAGAGAGAACCAAAACACCACCTGTTGATGATAGGGATAAGCACAAACCCCGATACCCTTGTCTTATTTGTGGTGATGATCACTACACTAAGGATTGTCCACAACGAGCCGAGGTTACTAAGTTCCTTCAAGGGACCATGGAACCACCCACTCCGGCCGTATTGTCACAACCCTTCCCTTCTCAACAACATGCCCAATTGGTCATTCACGACCAACCATCCCCCTCCAATACATCCTATGTCTTAATGTGTATAGGAGATTCAAAGAAAAATGACATCACACTTATTGTTAGAACTTTGTAATTTGCCCAAGGCTGAAGAGGTAGTCACATAGGCAACATCAAAACCACTTCGAGTCTTGGATCTAGCCCTCAAAGACTTAGAGAGGGATATCTTTGTCTGATATAACTTTGTTGGAAGAGGATATTATGCTAGCTATGCATAATAGGGTTATGTTCTTGGGGTTTTCTGGTTGAGACAACAAAAGAAGACCATTGGGCTATGGGGTCTATTCACAAAGATAGAGATCAAATAACAGTTTGTAAGAAGTCTTTTCACAGGGTGAGATAATGCAACTGTTGGATTCTTTGGGAGTAAGTGACAGATCAGCAGAAAATGTGAGATTATCAATCACAGTAAATAAGCATTTAAGAATTTCTTCACCACAACATCAGAAGACAAACATTTAGATTTTTTAAAAGTCAGAAAATACGGTATGCACAGATAAATCCTGTAACTTTAACTCCTTTTAAAATATTAGATAGACAACACAATGATAACAAAGGAAAATACACATTCAACAATGAGGGAAAAACTTCACCAATAGCTAACATACAAGAATCCTGTGAAACATTTCTTTATATTTCTGGAAAATATCTGATAGAAGTTACAGTTCTCCCAGCCTGCCTCGGCGTGAGATCAACAATTGATTAATTACTAACATGCTAACTTAATTATTAATTAATTTATTATTAATAGATTTAATCATGACTATTAACCTAATGTTTTTATCCTAAGTTTGTTTATTCATGGAGGGGTAAGATTTGTGAAGGGGTGAATGAATGAAGGGTGAGGAATTGATAGGTGCAGCGTGAATGAAGGATGTAGCATGGAGTGAAGGTGGCCTGATGCAATGGATGGATGACACGTTGGGATAAGGTCCGCTGGGAAAAAATGCCTCATTCCAGACCCCCCCCCATTGTTAAAGGCAGAATGGTCGGGGGGGTCTAGAATCCAATCTCAACCGTAGATCTATGTGCCGACCTCTCAGCCATTCAGATCCATGCCTTCTTTATATCTAATTCCAGACCCCCCCCGCCCTTGCCATTAAAGGTAGAACGATTGGGGGGGTCCAAAAAATCTTGTGGATTGTAGATCTCAGCGCCAGCCTCTAAACCGTTTATTTATGCGTTGTCTTTACTCTGTGAGCGCAAAGTCATATTTTCTCCAAAACTTAGGATAAGTGCATTATGTGGATTCTGTGCATTGTTTCCCTTGAAAATAATTTGTAGAGATGAAATATTATTTCCAAACCTATACAGACATAGTGAAAAATTTCCAGTCAACAAATTATCCTATGAATTATAGGGTTATAACAGTGGCTCCACCTGGGGATGGCAGTTCTTTCAGAAGGTGTCAAGAACCACAGACCTATGAACATGCAGACCAGTGCTTTATCCATTGGACTGATCCCAAAATCTTATTCTGCAACCTATACCTGTTTTGATTTTGCAACTGAAACCAAATAAAATGAACACTGCTGAAAAAGAGTTGCTCAGAATGCTGAGCTTATTCAAATTCTCATACCTACCCTATGCTATTGATAATTTTGTTAAATCAAATAATAAAAAAATGCCAATGAAGCCAATCAAGTAGCTGCTGAGACCAGAGGACTGTTTGACTGCTCGTTAGCACAGTGAAAAGAGAAGCTTGACCTTTTGCCCATAGATTCAAAACTGCAAAGTGTAATGGTTGCTGCTGAAAACATGATTGATCTTTACAACAGAGACCTCGATAGTCTTGAAGAACAAAAGTAATGTCAGAGATAGATTGAGGCTCTACAGTGAAAAAACTCTCCATATAGGTAGTTATAGGATCAAGGTAGAAATGACATGTTCCTTGATTTTTGGATTCTACCAAGTAAGTGACATGCTTTGGCACTGTATCTATGTTATTTTCATCCTCATGTAGTTCCTGACATGGCTGCAACTGCTCTGATGGGCTTTGTAATGTGACTTCTGCTGAAAAAGACAATGAAGTTGACTGCCTGATCATGTCAATATCATAACAACATTTTATCCCATAGCTGGATGATGGAGGAAGACTTTGACAACACCAATCATCCAACACATCAGATACTGGATCCTGTAGAAATTGAACTGACTGTTGCATTGGTTCCACTACAACTTCTTGATTTTCTGTGCATTTATCCTTTAGCATATACTCAAGATTCTTTTTCAAAAACTAAAATGAATTAAAGCATAATGGTACATAGTTATTTTGGATTAACTCATAATTCGCCTCAGGCTTTAATCTTTCATATGAAATTTGAAAATCAAAATAGGTAAAGGGCTGCAAATCTGGATTTAGAACAACCTCCACATCAACACTAGCATCTTCACCTAGTTGATCAAAACATCCTCCCTTTTTACCAATGCCAACTTGTTTACAATTTCTTCTCAAAAATTGAAAAGAAGAGAAACATAAGGGCAAAGATTTTTCCCTTACTCTGAAATTTTCTGTCTCTTCCTCATCCCTGTCATGACTGTTGTGCAAGGGATGATTGTCGTCTATGAACTGTAAATAATCTTCTTCCTTCCAATGACATGCTGCTGATTTCTTTGAACAATCCACCTCTATTTCAACCTCATGCTCATCATCATATTGATCACACTTGGGTGGATAATCCAAGTAAGGAACGTCCTCAACCATGCACATCATATCAGCTAGTTGTTCCTCTACAAATTGAGATGGAGCTTCATCTTTAACTGTGTTGTGAATTGAATACTTGAAAGAATCATTATCCAAACCATGGTACCAAGGATGAAAAACAAAATGTTTGGGAACTGTGACATTTTCTTTCTTTGAAATCAATGGACCATGATGTCTTTGGACGACAAGCTCATCCTTCCTATTGATCCTCTACATCATCTCTTCCATGGCACTGGACAAAATCTGTAGTTTAGCTTCTGATGACTTCAACTGCTCCTTTTCTTTGTCCTTTAACTTTGACCTTTTGATCAACAAGTTGGTCTCCACATCAACTGCAATGCTCTGCATTTCTTCAAGTCTTGCAGTGTTCCTTTCTCTTAATTGGAATGCCATCTCAGGATCGAAGGCATCTGAGAAATGCAATTTGGCTAAACCAAGAGGTGGCCTTGCATCCACAGGTATTGAATGATACACCTCATTGAACCTCACTGAAAACTGTTGTACTATTTCCCCGGGCTTTCTTTTCAAGTGGTCGTATTCTTCTAGGATGAGGAAAACATTTCCCATGATCACCCACCTCTCTAAGAACACTTGCATGAAATGATGAAAACTTCTGATGCTTGCAGCTGGAAGATTTCTAAACCAATTTTTAACTTTACCTTGCAAAGACAGGGCAAGCATCCTGATACAAACATCATCATCTTCAACCTCACAAAGGTCAAGGAAATCCTCAAGGTTTTGAATATGCTTTTTAGCAGTGATCTTCCCATTTTCTCCATCAAACCTAGGTATATTATTGATGTAATTGTCAGGGAGGTCATGGAGAATAGGAGGAAAATCTAGAGGTTTGTATCGGTCTGGGAATTTTGCAAGCACAGGAGATGAAGCAAGGGGCTTAGAACCATCCAGAGGTTTAGCAAGAGTAGGAGATAAAGCAAGAGGCTTATGTCTCACTAGGATTTCTACAGGTGCATATGGGATGTGCACAGGTGTATGAGTATGTTCATAATCTACAATTGGGGATATGATCTCTTGAGACTCGTCAATTAACAGATGGTCAAAGTAATCTTCAGCAATATACTTTTGATCAGGCCTAGAAAAAGACAAGACATAATTGTAGATAAAACCAAAGATGTCTTGAATGCAATTTGAGCTTGAGTACCTGGTCTTTCTAGGCTGCTTGGCCATGCTTTAGGTTCTTTCTCCAGTGGATTCTTTGAGTTTGGCACTATCTAGAGCTGATTGGAGTCGTCAGGTGAATGATCTCAGCCTTCTTGTGTCTGGCCACTATCCACCATCAGTGATCAGATCTGAATCTTTGAAGTGTACTACTAGGGAGAGTTCCCCAGTGGAGTCACCATTCTGTTAGCACTCTGTAATTTTCCCAAGGCTGAAGAGGCAGTCACAGAGGCAACATCAAAACCACTTCAAGTCTTGGATCTATCCCTCCAAGACTTAGAGAGGGATCTATCTGTCTGATATAACTTTGTTGGAAGAGGATATTATGCTAGCTATGCAGAATAGGGTTATGTTCTTGGGGTTTTCTGGTTGAGACAACAAAAGAAGACCATTGGGCTATGGGGTCTGTTCACAAAGATAGAGATCAAATAACAATTTATAAGAAGTATTTTCGTAGGGAGAGATAATGAAACTATTGGATTCTTTGGGAATAAGTGATGGATTAGTAGAAAATGTGAGATTATCAATCACAGTAAAGAATCATTTAAGAATTTCTTCACCAGAACATCAGAAGACAAACATTTAGATTTTTTAAAAGTCAGAAAACAGGGTATGCACAGATAAATCCTGTAACTTTAACTCATTTTAAAATATCACACAGAAAACAAAATGATAACAAAGGAAGATACACATTCAACGACGAGGGAAAAACTTCACCAATAGCTAACATACAAGAATCTTGTGAAACGTTTCTTTATATTTCTGGAAAATCTCTGATAGAAGTTATAGTGCTCCCAGCCTACCTCGGCGTGATATCAACAAAATTTACATTAAAAATTATCTCCAAATAAATAGGGGAGATCCCCCAACAATTTTATAGAGTCGTTTTTAACCGCCTCGGCCAAAAATAGCCACAAATCCCACCAAATCTGGAACTGTCCGCCATGAAAGACGGACCGGTTTTCTACCAAAAAGGGGTCTGAACAGACATCGTTTTCTCTTCAATGCTGACACCTAGGAAACAAAGGAAGGAGGTTATTGTTGATGGGCATGTGATGGACGAAAACCTCCTTCGGGTTTTCCAAAGTCGCCTCCAGCTGGCCGTAACAGCTCCTGCAAGATTGGGACTGTAACAAAAAACCCAAAAATCCAAAAAAAGGGCCTCGAAGATGGCTTCGATTCTCCCTGCTCTTGGCACCTGTGAAAAAACTGAGAGAATTTTTTTTTCTTCATCCCGTTACGGAGAAAAACCTCTCTATATTTTTCAAAATTCAAATTATTCTGCTCGGAAAATGCTTTGAAAGTTGACTGGTCAAAATGCTGCGAAAGCGGTTTTTTCGAGGGCAGAGTGGTATTCCGGACCCCCCCTAAGGTGGTAAGATGTTTTTTTTTTTTTGGGGGGGGGGTCCGCTGGAATAAGGTGATGAAACGTGTCCAATGGGTGGTTTTGGAATACAACCATTCCGGACCCCCCGCTGTCGTTAAGTTTCAGATAGTGAGGAGGGTTCCGGAAAGTTTTAAGGCCGTTTGATTTATTTGTTTGACGTGAGCTTTGATGTAATGGATGCATGGGAGGGCAGACTTATGGTAGTTTTATGTTTTTAATATTTGTTTTGTTTTTAATATATTTTAGTTTTTAGTTTTTTAATATTATGTTATTACATGTTTTGTTCACGTTTAATGTATTTGCTTTTTGTTTAATTTTTTTATTTTTTTATTATTATATTTTATGTATGTTTATTATAATTCTTATATTTGTTTTATTATGTATTTATTATATTTTGTTTTTTATTTTTAATTTGTTTTATTACTTTTTGTTATATATTTTA
>JZKD02S2072130.1:349082-368788 GCA_000966675.3 Picea glauca | reverse complement strand
TTGAAGAACAAAAGTAATGTCAGAGATAGATTGAGGCTCTACAGTGAAAAAATTATCCATATAGGTAGCTATAGGATCAAGGTAGAAATGACATGTTCCTTGATTTTTGGATTCTACCAAGTAAACAACATGCTTTGGCATTGTATCTATGTTATTTTATCCTCATGCAGTTCCTGACATGGCTGCAACTGCTCTAATGGGCTTTATGATGTGACTTCTGCTGAAAAAGACAATGAAGTTGACTGCCTGATCATGTCAATATCATAACAACATTTTATCCCATAGCTGGATGATGGAGGAAGACTTTGACAACACGAGTCATCCAACACATCAGATATTGGATCCTGTAGAAATTGAACTGACTGTTGCATTGGTTCCACTGCAACTTCTTGATTTTTTGTGCTTTTATCCTTTAGCATATACTCAAGATTATTTTTCAAAAAGTAAAATGAATTAAAGCATAATGGTACAGAGTTATTTTGGATTAACTCATAATTCACATTTATCCTTTAGCATATACTCGAGATTCTTTTTCAAAAACTGAAATCTTCTCTCTCATGGATGGTTTCTCCGGATATAATCAAATCAATATTGTTTCCGAGGACCAACACAAAACCACTTTTATTTGTACTTGGGGCACTTTTGCCTATTGGAAACTTCTTTTCGGTCTAAAAAACACTGGCACAACTTTTCAACGCGCTATGTCTTATGCCTTCCATGATATCAAACACATGATGCATCCATATCTAGACGACTTACCCACTCATTCCATGCATTGTATAGATCATCCAATACACCTCTGAGCCATTTTCCTTCAATGTTGGTTTTACCATATACGCTTGAATCCTCACAAATGCATTTTTTGTGTAGAATCCGACCAACTTCTAGGCTTTATTATTTCATGTCAAGGGATCAGGGTAGATCCTTTGAAGGTCGAGGTGATTCTAAATCTCCCTCCTCCTTCTTCGCTTTTCCAGTTACAAAGTCTGCAAGGGAAATCAAACTTTCTTCGTCATTTCACCCCGAACTATGCCGATCTAAATATTGGATTTATGCGACTACTCAAAAAGGGGTCTGAGTTCATATGGGATACCATTGCCAACAAAGCTTTCGAAGCTTTGAAACTGTCCCTGACACATAATCTACTCTTCTTCCCACCGGATTATAGTCGTGATTATTTCCTCTACCTCGCAGCCTCGGATTACACCATTGCTATGGTTCTCGTCTAGGAGGATTATTCTCATGAAGAACATGTCATCTATTACTTGTTTTGAAGTCCAATTCCTACCAAAACCAAGTATTTACATGTTGAAAAACTGGCCTTGGAAGCCATCCAAGAAGTTCAACGTTTTCGGCACTATATCCTCTCTTGCAAGACTACGGTTATTTGTAACTACAACCCTATGCAGCACATTCTCACATGACAACCGCTAGGGGGAAAATACTCCAAATGGATCGTGATACTCCAGGAGTTTGACTTAGAATTCGAACGTGCTAAGTCCAAGAAATCCTTAGTGTTTGCCGAGTTGATATGCGACTTTCCCTACTCTGATATGGAAAATGTAGTAGCTGATTCATTACCTAATGAATCCCTTTTCCTGAGTAGTTTTGATGATCTTTGGTATAGAGATATCATCATATATCTCCAAACCCAGACTTTCCGGCCCAATTTGTCTAGTACTAACCACCATCGAATACGCTACCAAGCCCGTCAGTATATTATCCTCGATGATACTCTTTATCGTCATGGGATTGACTTAATTTTTCATCACTGCCTCACGTTTGATGAAACCAAGAAATCCCTAAATGACTGCCACTCTGGAGCCTATGGTGGTCATATGTTTGGGTATGCTACTGCCCAGAAGATCTTGCGAGCAGGGTATTTTTGGCCTTCTTTATTTAACGATTGTATAATTGTCATCCAAAAATTCCACGCTTTCCAGACCTACAACCATAAAATAGAGTCACGCCCTTCTCCTCTTCACCCTGTGGTCTCCGTTGGTCTATTTGTGGAATGGGGTATCGATTTCATGACATGTCACCCTCACTCGGATGGGGGTCATGGATACATTATTGTAGCAGTAGATTATTTTACGAAATGGGATGAGGCGATGCCGACATTTGACAACACTGGAAAGACCACAACATTATTCATATTCAATCACATCATAGCTTGTTTTATTGTTCCTCAGGCTATCGCCACCGATCACGGTAGTCACTTTAGAAACTTCATGATGTCTAAACTCACTGAAAATTTGGGTCTTTGCCATGAAAATTCAGCACCCTATTACCCACAAGCCAATGACCAAGTTGAAGCAATTAACAAAGTCCTCATTACCATGCTTCAAAGAATGATAGGGATTCACAAAACGAGTTGGAACACGATGTTGTTTTCAACATTGTTTGCTACCGAGTTTACACCATTCTGGTTAGTCTATGGTCTAGAAGCCATTCTACCGATTAAATGTGAGATACCCTCCTTAAAACTTTCCGACGAACTCCTCCCAAACACCTTTGCCGAAGAAGAACATCTGTTGTATCTCATGCGATTAGATGAAACTCGTTGCGATGCCACCCTAGTCATAGAATCCCAGAAGAAATGCGTCAAAGCCCAATATGACAAAGATGCCAAGCCTCACATTTTATTTGAAGTTGATCTGGTTCTCCTTTACGAAGAAGATCAAGATATGCTAGGAGTAGGAAAATTCGAAGCTATGTGGTGAGGTCCTTATATCGTTATACGAGTTTTGGAGAAAGCAACTTATGAGTTAGTGGACTACGATGGTATCCCTTTGAGCGAACCCAGAAATGGGTTGTACTTAAAGAATTACTATGCCTAAAATCACATGTGCATGAGTACATGTATTTTATTGTATCATACTTCTTGTGTGTTACTGTAGTATGCTTTTTTGTTATCTGGTCTCTGCCCTTATGTTATGTTGTGTTTGGTTTCCAGATGTCGAAGCCTTCACTACCCCACATTGGCTTCGCTGATGGTGCTAGCCATAGTAATCAGAACCTTGCTTCTACTGCTTGGGCGATTTACACCCCTACAAATGAAATTATCACTCTATAAGGTGTGTGTCTCGGCCGTGCAACCAACAATATTGCAGAATATAGCACCGTCATCGAATTGTTGATTGATGCTATTTCACTCAGTATTCGCCACTTGATTGTATGATTCGATTTGCAATTAGTAGTACTACAACTAAGTAATGTCTATGCTATTCGAAGACCTACTTTATTACGGGTATATTTACGAATTCGCCACTTGGAACGTTATTTTGATTATATTGAGTATCAACACATTCCTAGATGTCTAAATACATTAACTGATGCGTTAGCTAACTATGTATTAGATAGAAATTTGGGCCATTTATAAACCAATCACATCACATGTATCACACAACACAAGATAAGTTGGTAGAAGCTGTATATATGTATATAACGATCAAAAGTTTGTACAAAATTTTTATTCATTCTATTACAAAAAGCTTGGAAAGGAGAAGAGGTCTCAAGGGTTCTAGAAGGGAATCTTCTGGAAAATGAGTTGGCATTCATATGGTTGTCATTTTACTGACTTATCATATTTGATGGGATCATCCTCATCCATGTAACCATCTCTCCTTCTCCTATATATTGAAAGGTTTCTCATGGAAAAGGTTAAGGAAGATTGAATGAAGAATTGGTGAAAGAATTGTGTGAAGAACCCTTCTTTGACAAAAGCTTGAAGGCTCTATTTGGTCTATCAAGAGGAATTGGATCTTCTTCATGCAAGTACAGAGAAAGTGTGTGTGTTGGAACCAAGGGTCACTGAAAGGAAGCTTGCAACATCGAGGCAATCAGGTTGTATCTTCTACTTTCAATTAATATGATACAACATGTCCCTTTCCCATAAAGTCACTCTTACTTTATTGTGTAATTCCTTGATCATATGCATAAGTTGACATTGAATATACTTCACTATATTCACTTTGATTGTATTGTGTTGTCTCATACTTGACTTCACGAGAGCACCAGAGCGAAGAGGGAACAACAGAGACCTAAGGAAGCGATATAAAGGTATGTCACTTATTCCTTCCTATTACTAGATTCAATGATTACAACTTAGGGAAAGAGTCGTGTCTTGTCCTGTTTTGTTCTAGATCTAGGAGAATCTAGGGAGATCTGTTAGTGTCCACACCTACCAATTAGTTTGATAACAAAATTGGTGACTCCAATGGGGATGCAACCCATTTTTTAGTGGTTTTTGGTGGTTTTTCCTTAGCCATTTTCTCTTACCTTACCATTTTTCATTTCTATCAATCTCTGAGTCTCAAGGAGACCCTGACAGACTCTCTGGGTCTAGAAGTTCCTTAAATTTTTTTGTATTTTTTCCAAATTTTTCTTAGTTTCAGGCCTTCTCGCACTGAACCCTTCTGTAGCCTGTGAGAACCACTAGAGTTCACACCCTGTTGTTCAGTCCAGTGTGAACCTCTCACACTCTGCTTGTGACTAGCCTGCGAGAATGATTCATTCTCACACTGTACACCACTGCTAGCCTGAGAACCCATTTACAAATTTTTGGGTTAAAGATTTTTGTATTCTCAGATGCCTAGATTTGTATGTGTGTATGAAAATAACTTATTGGGCCATTGATTGATTGTTTCTTGACTTCATATTTTGTGAATGATTAGTCTTCAGAAATTGAAAGCTCTCCTTGTTCATTTTTTCTCAATTGTTATCTCCCCTTTTCTTAACAAGGATATAATCTCTGGTTTTAAAATCTGAGTGCTTGTTTGGTTGGGAGCTAGTGACCAGTTTAAAATTTGGGATTAATTATATTTCTTAATTGCTGATTACTTGGAAAGTTATTGCCCTCATGCATTTGAAAAGACTAGTCTTGTTTACTTGTTATTTTTGTCTTCATTGAAAGATTGGTTTGGGCTTTGTTGTATATTGCTTTTCATTAGTTGCTGGTTCTTCTTAGTTCCACCACCGTTGTGTGGTTTCTATTGAAAATTAAAAAACATTTTTCTTTTTAAAGCAATTTTTTGTTTCGAAAATATTGGCATTCAATTGTTGAAATAGAACGAATAGAGAATTGGCATTGTGCATGATTCGTTGATATTACATTTCAAAGAAGATCGTATATCGTAGTTCAAGATTGTTCCAGAAAACTCCTCTTTCCCTCCTATAAATAGGATTCATCGAACAAAAATTGGTATCTTTCATCCCTATCTATGCATTGTTGGGTCAGAGTCTCACACAACATCGGTTTCATTTTTGTCTCCTTTGAGTAACAACAACCTTTAATAATATTGCACAATTTTTAAAATTTAACTAATAACTCTTTTCTAGGACTCTATTACAAAAACATTAGCTAGGCTAGAGCTTTGGAATAGGCAGAGAGATACACTCTCCAAAGCACAAAACACACAATAGCATCTTGTGGTAAGAAGTGTCAAATTCTATTTGCAACATTTTGTCCTGGGAAGCCCTTCTCACACAAGGGTTAAACCCGAGGTCACATTGATATTGATAGAGTTACTCACTCTGCTTTGCTGATATTAGTGTAGAGGTTGCATGTATTACGGGGGTCACTTGAAGGTATATCCACAATGATGAGTGGAAGCCTCTCAAGATGATTTCGGGCTAGATACCCTACTCTTGTGTGTGGATCAAACTGTCGACTGTTCCCCCAAGCTTTATTGTTGTTGGTGGTAGCCTTAGTGGCCTATATTGTTAGGGTCTTACACAAGGTGACTGTGAAGGAGCAAGTCTTCATGGTACCTAGAATCGACGTTGGCCAAACTCACTCGGGATCCTTGGAGGGTATACCCATGATTATGTGTGGGAGCTTGCTCCAGGGTGTAAGTCTGTTAAGCATGTTTCCAATGTAAATTTTCCACCCTAGCCCAACCCCTTCTTGTCTCGTCGTTGTGACGTTGGATTTCATCACCAACTAGTGACTTAGAAATTAGAAGTTCTTGTTTGCTTGGTTTTGTTTCCTAGATTTTTACTAGCGCATGCTATTTTTTTACCCAAGTTGACCATAGAATTTCCTTCGTAAGATTTTAACTTGATCACAATTGACCCTCCACGTCATTCACGTAGAATGCAAGGTTTACACCCGTAAAATATGGAAGGTTCTCAACCCTTACCTACCAACTCACTGGAGGGCTCTCCTTAACAGAGTGAAGTCCAAGATGTTACCACTCCAAAAGTGGAAAGAACCGACTCTCTAGAAAGGTTCCAAATTACCAATTCTTGAGAGGACTTTCGACTTCATCTTGACTCCGAGAGACGTATTATGCGAGTGAATTCTTCTGGAGACTTGGTTGTTCTGTCTTCTGGATCACCAACTAGACCTTTCCTAGGATCTGAGGGTCAAGATCCTTTTTGGACTACTAGCATTTTTAGACAGGATCTCTTTGGCTTAGGAGCAGGCATTCATATCACCGTCTCACCTGTGCTACTCAAAACATCTGATCTAGATGTAGTACCTTTTACTACTCCTTATTATTTTCTTGGTATAGAAGCTCCACGTGCTGACCACATCTTGACTCTCCCTTTACAAATAGTCCATTACATAGATACTATGAGTTTTCACACTGAGATTACCGTAGCTATCCAAGCCCCCATTCGCACACCTCTTTCGCCCAGAGTCACCCTAACACTTCCACCCTGATACCATGCGTTGAATGCCTCTATTCTCACTCCTGTGCAAATTTACTCTGGGACTCCTGCCAGTTCCACTCCTTCTGGGCACCATCCTCCCGGTTTCATTCCGACACTTCCTACGCTCCCTTTCAGAGAACCTTTTCCATCCTCTATCGAAGGCACTGATCCTCGTGGCACCATTCTGTCATTCGCAACAAATTACCAAATTCTTGTTGGTGGAAAATTTCACAAAGGAGGCCCAACTCAACCCCCACTTGCAGGGAAAATCCCAATTGGAACACAACTCCCGATTGGAGGGAAACCCCCACCGACCCCACCCTATGGAAAAAACATACCTCCATTCTTGGCCCAGTATTGGAATCATCTTATACAACATAATCCTCACTCGACTAGGAGGCAACAACCTCTGGCTAGCTCGATCATACCCCCCGGTACAGGCCAACCCTATCCAGATATGTATAATCCTATTTGGGGCTTGAATACTCAACCCCATGACCCCATTCAAGGGTACAACCCTATGATTTACTTGCCTCCACAACAACCACTGAATCTGCCCAAATATTCGCATTATATGCAAACTACTTATGGTCCCACTAGTTTGTCGATGGGAATCCCTCCCCAAAGTCACCAGTACTCACATGTGAATAGAAAATTACCTTTATTAACTACCCTAGACCTCCTAGATCTATCAAGGATTTTAAATGATCTGATCTGTCACTCTCTCCAATGCCTCGCCATTCCGACCAAAATACCATCTGACATCCCTAAATTCGATGGAAAACCAGGAGAGGACCCAAACAATCACATAATGAATTTTCAACTTTGGTGCTCATCCAACTCCTTGATGGATGAATCTATTCGTTTACACCCTTTTTAGCGAACCCTCATGGGCTCCGCCGTGAAGTGGTATATAGAATTACCACGAGGTTGCTTCGCCGACTTCAACACCCTCACTATGGATTTTCTCACCCACTACCAGTTACCGATCCGCTATGAAACGGGGACTGAGATTTTGAGTTCTTTTAAACAAACCAAAGCCACTCATATCTCTGATCACATTCATGAGTGGCGATGAAGACAACGTCTCATCAAAATCAAACTTCCTGATCAGTTGCTAGCAGAGTGGTTCACAAAATCATTCATGAACGACATTGGTCCTGACATCGCCATAGGTGGAGTTGTCATGGAAGAAAAGGCCATTATTCATCCTCAATACCTTGACCTTGTTTACTCACAAACGGGTACTCTTTACGACTTACTCCCGATGTGCCTCGTCCTTCTACTTCCACCACTTCAACTACTCCTGTTGCTTCTCATGCGATCGACAGTGTGATTGGAACTTTACATGCCCAACCGCATTTCGTCCAAACCTATAGCAACAACCCCAAACTCATTTATTCTAATGTTCAAAATTCTTCGTCTCCTACCCCTCCCACAGACAAGACTTCTGAGGTAAATGTTGTTTAATCTACCCCTGTTGGTAAAAACAAATCTAGAAAGGGAAAAGGTAAGAATAAGGAGGAAAAAAATAATTATCAAGTAGAGAGAACCAAAACACCACCTGTTGACGATAGGGATAAGTGCAAACCCAGATACCCTTGTCTTATTTGTGGTGATGATCACTACACTAAGGATTTTCCACGGCGAGCCGAGGTTACTAAGTTCCTTCAAGGGACCACGAAACCACCCACTCTGGACGTATTGTCACAACCCTTCTCTTCTCAACAACAAGCCCAATTGGTCATTCACAACCAACCATCCCCCTCCAATACATCTTATGTATTAATGTGTACAGGAGATTCAAAGCAAAATGACATCACACTTACCACTTGAGCCAAAGATTATTCTCCCTCCAAAGAGAAGGTTGATGCTATACCTCCTTCGTTGGTCCAACCATCTCCCCCGACTCCACCTACCAATGGTCCTCTTCATATCGAATGACCAAGCCTCAACACAGTTCTTCTCCCTCCACCAAAGGGCTTCGTTCAAAAATTGGTTTTCAATCCTCATGCCCATGCTACCCAGAACTACAATATTATTGAAGATCTGGCCCAAGCACCATCCACAATGTCATCCCTCGAAGTCCTTCAAAGTTTTCCTATACAACAGAAGGCACTGTTGAAAGCTATCAGTGGAATCGACCCTACGTATACAAATTTAATAATTTTTGACTTGGAAGATCACATTCCAAGGTTACCCCCTCAAATCGCATTCCAAATACAAGTTATTGTCTCTGACAAAAACATTTGTAGAACTATTATTGACAAGGGTGCCTCGACGTGTGTCATGTCTATTACTTTCTAGAAAGCCATTGAACCTCCTCCTTTGACTGAATCCCACAACACACTCAAAGCCTTTAATGGCTCCGGTTTTAAGCCTTACAGTTTCCTCCCTTCATTGCCAATTACGTTAGAAGGAAAAACGGTCCAAGTTGAAGTGGAAGTCTTTGACGCTCCTCTCGATTACAACCTTCTACTTGGTCATAGCTGGATCGATTCCATGCATGCAGTTGTGGGGAATCTTTTTCGTGTTGTGCACTTCCCACATCAAGGAAAGGTAATTATTGTCAATACATTAGCCTTCTTTAACTTGGATGTGCGTACCGACAACATACCGTTCATTTCCAAAACCCCCCCGAATACGAGAATGTCGGTGTGGGTCTTCTTAAAAACTCGTTAATGGTTACCTTCCCCATCCCACCACCCAATGTTCCACATCCATCTGTCGCTTCAATCAACATGATCTCCACCTCTCTTCACATAACCCCTGCATCTCATGACCCATGGCTGGTACCCAACCCTGATGATCATCTTTGTTACGGCGATGAAATGCCTTTGAGTCCAGTCGAATCTGCCTATCATGCCATTCAATCAACAACCCCTTCTACCCCCTCTCTTGGTGATTTATCTATATATCCTTTCCGTGTCATTTTTCCCATGGATGAGATGATTATTTCTGTTATGGAAGACACCCCTGGGATGATGGACATCATCATTCCTTTCTCTTCCTAGAACAACACACCCTCGCGAGCTACCAATGAATCATGACCCCATCTACCATTGTCGTCATTTCTACCATTCCCGAGCCTACACACGATGTGTTCTTCGAAGGGAAATTAAGTAATATCTCACCCACCATCCCCCTCGACATATTCATAAAACCTGGGATTGCCGAAAATGTGCATATCGGAGCTTCGTGTTCCCCTGATGAAACTGTCACCTACAAGTCACTTTTCAAAGAATTTCGTGACATATTCTCTTGGAGCTATGATTAAATGCAGGGTATTGACCCCGACATTGTGATACATGAGATTAAGACATACCTATATGCTAAACCCGTCCCGCAATGCCTTCGTCTGGTCCACCCACATAAAGCTGCCACTATCGAGATTGAAGTCAAGAAACTTCTCAAAGCTGACTTTATTTACTCGGTGGCCCTCATTGACTGGGTTTCCAATCTTGTCTTGATCGACAAGAAACAAGGCACAATCTGCATGTGCATTGATTATAGGGATATTAACAAAGAATTTCCTAAAGACAACTTTCCTACCCCCTTCGTCGACCAGATTGTCAATGATTTTGCTGAAAGTGAAATCTTCTCTCTGATGGATGGTTTCTCCTTATATAATCAAATCAATATTGTTTCCAAGGACCAACACAAAACCACTTTTATTTGTCCTTGGGGCACTTTTGCCTATCGGAAACTTACTTTCGGTATAAAAAAATGATGGCGCAACTTTTCAACGCGCTATGTATTATGCCTTCTATGATATCAAGAACATCATATAGCCATATCTAGATGACTTACCCACTCATTCCATGAGCCATATAGATCATCCAATACGCTTGAATCTTCACAAATGCGTTTTTTGTGTAGAATCCGATCGACTTCTAGGATTTATTGTTTCACATCAAGGGATCAGGGTAGATCCTTTGAAGGTCGAGGCGATTCTCAATCTCCCTCCTCCTTCTCCGCTTCGTGAGTTACAAAGTTTGCAAGGAAAAGAAAACTTTCTTCGTCGTTTCACCCCGAACTATGCTAATCTAACTCTTGGATTTACGCAAATACTCAAAAAGGGGTCTGAGTGCGTATGGGATACCATTTCCATCAAAGATTTCAAAGCTTTGAAACTGTCCCTAACACGTACTCCACTCCTCTTCCCACCAGATTACAACCGTGATCATTTCCTCTACCTCACAGCCTCAGATTACACCATTGCTATGGTTCTCATCTAGGAGGATGACTCTCATGACAAACATGTCATCTATTACTTGAGTCGAAGTCTAATGCCTACCAAAACCAAGTATTTACATGTTGAAAAACTGGCCTTGGAAGCCATCCAAGCAGTTCAATGTTTCTGACACTATATCCTCTTTCGCAAGACTATGGTCATTTCTAACTGCAACCCTATGCAACACATTCTCACACGAAAAATCCTAGGGGGAAAATACTCCAAATGGATCGTGATACTCCAGGAGTTTGACTTAGAATTTGAATGCGCTAAGTCCAAGAAATCCTTAGTGTTTTCTGAGTTGATATGCAACTTTCCCTACTCTGAGACGAAAAATGTAGCAGCCGATTCATTACTTGATGAATCCCTTTTCCTGATTAGTTTCGATGATATTTGGTATAGAGATATGATCATATATCTCCAAACCTATACTTTCTGGCCCAATTTGTCTAGTACTGACCGCCGTCGAATATGCTACCAAGCCCGTCAGTATATTATCCTTGGTGATACTCTTTATCATCATGGGATTGACTCAGTTTTTCTTCGCTACCTCACATTTGACGAAGCCCAGAAATCTCTAAATGAATGCCACTCTAGAGCCTATGGTGGTCATATGTCTGGGTATGCTACTGCCCAGAAGATCTTGCAAGTAGGTTATTTTTGGCCTTCTTTATTTAAGGATTGTATAATTGTCATCCAAAAATGCGATGCTTGCCAGACCTACAACCATAAAATACGGTCACATCCTGCTCCTCTTCACCCTATGGTATCCATTGGTCCTTTTGTGAAATTGGGTATCGATTTCATGACATGTCACCCTCACTTGGACTGGGGGTATGGATATATTATTGTAGCCGTATATTATTTTATGAAATGGGCCGAGGCGATGCCGACATTTGACAACACCAGAAAGACCACAACATTATTCATATTCAATCACATCATAGCTCATTTTGGTGTTCCTTAGGCTATTGTCACCGATCATGGTAGCCACTTTAGAATCTTCATGATGTCCAAACTCACTGAAAAGTTGGGTCTTCTCCATGAAAATTCAACACCCTATTACCCACTAGACAATGGCCAAGTCAAAGCAATTAACAAAGTCCTCTTTACCATGCTTCAACGAATGATAGGGATTCACAAAATGGGTTGGCACACGATGTTGTTTTCAGAATTGTGGGCTTACCGGACATCCGTTAAGTCTACTACCAAGTTTACACCATTCTAGTTAGTCTATGGTGTAGAATCCATCCTATCGATTGAATGTGAGATACCGTCCTTAAAACTAGCCGATGAACTCCTCCCAAACACCTCTGCTGAAGAAGAACGTCTGTTGTATTTCATGCAATTAGATTAAACTCGTCGCGATGCCACCCTAGACATAGAAGCCCAGAAGAAACACGTCAAATCCCAATACGACAAACATGTCAAGCCTCATGTTTTCTCCGAAGGTGATCTGGTTCTTCTTTACAAACAAGATCGAGATATGCTAGGAGAAAGAAAATTCAAAGCTATGTGGTGAGGTCCTTATACCGTTAGACGAGTTTTGGAGAAAGGAACTTACAAGTTAGTGGACTATGAAGGTATCCCTTTGAGCGAACCCAGAAATGGGTTGTACTTAAAGAAGTACCATGCCTAAAATCACCTATGCATGAGTACATGTATTTTATTGTATCATACTTCTTGTGTGTTATTGTAGTATGATTTTTCATTATCTGGTCTCTGCCCTTATGTTACGTTGTGTTTGGTTTCCAGATGTCAGAGTCTTTGCTACCCCACATTGGCTTCGCTGATGGTGCTAGCCATATTACTCAGAACCTTTCTTCTACTGCTTGGGCAATTTACGCCCCTACAAATGAACTTATTACTCTACGAGGTGTGTGTATCGATTGTGCAACCAACAATATTTCAAAATATAACACCTTCATCGAATTTTTGATTGATGTTATTTCACTCGGTATCCGCCACTTGATTATATGATTCAATTCGCAACTAGTAGTACTACAACTAAGTAATGTCTATGCTATTCAAAGTCCTACTTTATTACGGGTATATTTATGAATTTGCCTCTTGGAACGTTATTTTGATTATATTGAGTATCAACACATTCCTAGATGTCTAAATACATTAACTGATGCGTTAGCCAACAATGTATTAGACAAACATTTGGGCCATTTTTAAACCAGTCACATCACATGTATCACACAACACAAGATAAGCCGATAGAAGTCGTATATATGTATATAACGATCAAAAGGTTTTACAAAACGTTTCTATCCAAGGACCAAAATCTCAAAATCTGAAGCTCATAGCTTCTAAAAAGTAGTGTCATGGGTGACGCTCATGATAACACATGACTTCCCAGGCCACCCTACGAAGCAGTTGACTAATAGACTCTAACACACCCACAGTGTGGCGTTGATAACATCGAGGGGTCTCCTTGATAGCCATATCTAGAATGTCAGCAGTCAACCCCTCCAAGTTTTTCTCCACTGCTTCATAGTCTTCTGCATCCCATTGTGCAACTGGAGCCACCTCTCCTCGTTGTTGAATAAGAGATGTTCCTGGTGGTCGATATGACCCTACATCTGTGTCATCAAAAGGATATTTTTTGATTAGTCCTTAAAAAAACATAAGAAACATATTATATGATAAAAATTACAAAAACATTTAAAAGAACAAAATGTGTACTTATTACCTAGGTCACCCCACTGAGCATCCTCAGGTAGAGCTAAATCCGGATCCCCTTAGAAGTCCAATCTAGCGTAGGCGTAGTCATCAAACATCAACATCTGTGGCCGTAACCAATCAAAAAAAAATCATTGTATTTGATGATAGGCCCAACTATGTGTCGGGCCATGAGGTTGCACCACCTCAACATCCTCGGATCTTATGGGGCTGGTAAACCCCACTCAACCTGCAATATTAGCAATGGGACCCTCTCAAGAAAGAAGGACACCAAAAGTGATCCGTATCCAAACTACTTCAGGTCACCCTTCCTTCATTTCATCAATTGCCTCTTCATACTGTGGAGAACTGCATCCAACCAGTTGAAGACTCGCGGCTCTGCGCACTCTATGGCATATTGGAGAGACGTGTGTGGAGCTCTGCTCTTGGCCATGCATGCTATAGTGAACAAGATTGTTTTCACTCTAGAGAGACGTGTGTGGAGCTGTGCTCTTGGCCATGCATGCTATAGTGAACAAGCTTGTTTGCATGGTCAAATCTTGGAGCCCCCAAATAGAGACCTTACCCTTGCTTCTTTCTACCTCTGGAACGCAGTACTGGTGACAATACTCACTCATAGGGAGTCCGCCACCTCGGCTACCGGTCAAGATAGTGTGATACCCACACCATGATAACCCTGTTAGAAAGTAGATATCCTCGATATCTAGGGTCAAGGTGTGGACTCCCACGTGAAGAAACTACTGGTCCACGTCCCACATATGAACCAGGCACTCCAACAACCTGATTTGGGCCCTCATGCTTAGAATCTAGAAGAATTTCAAGAGCCCACAGTCTCAGAGGGTGGGAATGGTACCTGAGTAATTCCTAGCAATGGCATCCTCCTCCTCATGTTCTCTTTCTCGCCACTCCAGCATTGTGATGATCAAATGATTGTACAAGAACCATAAGAGAAGGGTCAACAACTCATTTCAAACTTTGGCATATTTTTTATTGAGAAAAAATCAATTTGAAATTTCATTTTTCAGCCCTCGCAGGTGCCCTTGAGGCTACTTGCGAGAATCATGCATTCTCGTAGGTCCCTTATGGCTAGCCTGCGAGAATGCCTGGGTGCAAGTTTTGGCACTAAAACAAACCTAAAACCTTGAAAATTTCCAATGATAACAAAAACTAAACATGGAAAAGATAGGAGATCAAGAGTTTACCTCGTTGACAGAGATGTTTCGCCAAATGGTCACCTATGCCTCCCACGATCGAGCAATGAAATTCGGGGGAAAATGAGGTGATTTGGGCAAAGTTCTTCGCAAAATCACAATGAAAATGGTAAAATCCCTTTTTTACCCATATTTATTTACATTTGACCCTTTTTGTTGATTTTTATTTGGTTTTGTTCATCAAACCTAATGCCTAATATCCCTATGAGTGTGACTTTTTGCAGATATAACGACTTTGAAGTCCACACGAAGGGGTACAAATGTTTTTTCTTTTTTCGTCGCATGTACGACTGGTTTTTATGGTCTTTTGCAAAACTTTGAGCTTAGTATTCATTCATTCTCATGCTCGAAAATACATGAGAATGTAACTGAGTATACTTTTTCTGTCTTTTCGTACTCGTCATGGTAACACAAAAACGACGAACACAAAGGATTATCCTTTAAGCTCTTTTCACACTCCGTAAAAATGAAAAGATTGTCGAGCGGCCTTGTTCTGTTCACGTTCATAAAAGTATCTGAAAAAAAATTCGACAGGCGATAGTTTATCACTTTTTCGGTCCTGTCAAACTATTTTACAAAAAAGGAACTGAGAGAGTTCTCTTTAAGTGTTTTTTAGACTCTCAAAACATGAAAAACCCTCAAGTTTTCTATCTTTGTACTCGTTAAACAAACATTGAAAGACCCATAATGGGACTGAGCCACTCCTTCCTAGGGTTTGTTAAACATACTCTGAGGAAATCATCCAAAGGATGAGCTTACATCAACAAGCATATGTTATCCTCCTCAAGCTTGCGTAAAAATAAACAGGTACACGCCAGAAATGGTTGGGGAAAATTTGGGAAAGGGATGTGTTTTCATATTCATATTATTGGCAATAAGTGTCACTCTTGAACATGACACCCCCTATTCGTTATTTGAAGCCGGTTTGGGAAATCCAATTGTCTCTCATTCGACTTGCTACAAGGTCATATCCTGGGTCATCTCTGAGTTAGTGTTGCCACGTCCTTGGTCGTGTCATTCATATGTTCAAGAGAAGTTCATCCAAACCCGCTATTGAGTCGGCCATCTACAGTTGCTCATTCTTACCATGTTAGCCTTCCTTGTGTTCGTTTCGACCTATATTCATACTCTGTTTCACCTTCAAAATATGTTACTTATTTTGTGTCATTGATGCGGGATATATCAAGGCCCTCTTGTGATGATTCCTGTTCCATCGACTCCAACTCATTATCCGGAAACAAGACTTAGAAATTATTTGGTACCTTGGAAATTTCATGCCTCAATGGCAGGTTTCCTCGCTTTCGATAGTGGGTTTTCATTATTGACCCCTTATTGGGAGATTCTATCAAATGTTTGACCTCAACTCATTTATTCACATTCATTGGATTGTACTAGTGTACCTTGGGAGTCATTGACATTAATGGTGATTTCCCTCGTTCTTGTTAATGGTTTCATCAATGACCGGTAATCGAGTGGTTTCTACCATGTTTGACTTCATCACATGTAATCACATGGTTAGATTCATACTTTCAGGTGATGGGATTGAAGACCCTAGGTCTCATCTTTTTTATCTAGGCTGCGATAGAATATGTATAATTTGCAGACACATAGATCCACTTTGTATGTCACGTGGCTATGTCATCCTAATTTGAGTCGTCTCACATAGATCCACAGTTTATTCCTGGTGGCTATGCAGTATATTTGACAGCATGGATCCACGGTTTATTATTGGTGGCCATGACCTATGTTCATGATATCATCCATCTGTGATGTGAGTATGGGAATGCCTACCTTAGAATTGGTATTATATTTTACAGATGCTTGGTTGTTTGCAGGTTTCTGATTAGGTGCACTCTTGTTTTCTGACACACACACA
The DNA here is from genome assembly GCA_000966675.3 of Picea glauca. Taxonomy (NCBI): domain Eukaryota; kingdom Viridiplantae; phylum Streptophyta; class Pinopsida; order Pinales; family Pinaceae; genus Picea; species Picea glauca. The sequence continues at coordinate 352,119 of JZKD02S2072130.1, read as the reverse complement.
CACGAAGTTTACAAAGTATTTCGGTTGTCACAGATTCTGGCCTCACATTTTGGGGGGCATTCTGTTACACATGATATTGGTCATTCTGGTGATGTCTTGACAGTGATGTATTCAGGCTCCCAAAAAGGAATTTTTGCCTGAGAAAAAGCGTCTCATGTCTCCTTCCAAAAATATATTTTTAAGGTGAGTTCATAGGCTATCTATGGCCTAGGGTCCGAGAATCCCTCATTGTCACAGGCCACCCACACTTAGGGTGTGAAATTATTGCAGTTTTCTCCATACACAGGGTGCAAACCTGCTTTTAAGATTGTAAAGGAGAAGAGGTCTTGAGGGTTCTAGAAGGGAATCTTATAGAAAATGAGTTGGCACGTATGGTTGTCATTTTACTAACTTATCATATTTGATGGGATCATCCTCATCCATGTAACCATCTCTCCTTCTCCTATATATTGAAAGGTTTCTCATGGAAAATGTTATGGAAGATTGAATGAATAATTGTGTGAAGAACCCTACTTTGACAGAAGCTTGAAGGCTCTATTTGGTCTATCAAGAGGAATTTGATCTTCTTCATGCAAGTATAGAACAAGTGTGTGTGTTGGAACCAAGGGTCACTGAAAGGAAGCTTGCAACATTAAGACAATCAGGTTGTATCTTCTACTTTCAATTAATATGATACAATGGCATGTCCCTTTCCCATAAAGTCACTCTTACTTTATTGTGTAATTCCTTGATCATATGTATAAGTTGACATTGAATATACTTCGCTATATTCACTTTGGTTGGCTTGTGTTGTCTTGGACTTGACTTCATGAGAGTACCAGAGTGAAGCGGGAACAACAGAGACCTAAGGAAGCGATATAAAGGTATGTCACTTATTCCTTCCTATTACTAGATTCAATGATTACAACTTAGGGAAAGAGTCATGTCTTGTCCTATTTTGTTCTAGATCCAGGTGGATCTAGGGAGATCTGTTAGTGTCCGCACCTACCGATTAGTCTGATAACAACAATTACAAAATAAGATTAATTCCATTCAAAATCAAGTGGTAGAGCTTGAAATCTTCCAAGCCCAAGTGTTGGAAATACATACAAAGATAGAAAAAGAGCAAAAAGGAGTGTTTTTAAAGCTAGAATTTATTCAGAATTACTTTCAGGAAATAAGTAAATCCTTAGAGAGAATTCTCCTGAAAGAGAGAGAAGTGAAAGCAGCCAGAACAAATTTTCAAAAAGAAGTGGCTCTTTCAACAAAAGAGGAGGTTGGAGAGACTCAAAAGTTATCTATTTCAGAGAATATTAAAGGTGATATAATACTCAAGGTATGGGAGGAAAACCTTGCAGAAAACAAGAGAATAACTAGAGAGGTTAATGGAGAATGTCAAGGAATTTTTGACCTTTTAGAGAAAGCTTCATTGAACATTGGAAGAAGCAACTATCCAGGGTTGTTAGGAGAAATTAACATTGTTAAGCATCAGTTAAGATTCAAGGAGGATATGGAAGAAATCCAGGTAGCGATCCCACAAATAAAGGTAATCAATGTCACTCAAATTGACAAATGGATAGTGATGTTGAACTTAAAGTTACAAAGTATTAAGTTCACAAGAAAGATAATTGAATACCGTCTACCTGAACTACATAGAAAGTTCTTCCTATTTGAGGCAAAAGACATTCCAGAAGCTCCCAGAGTTTTGGTGCAATTCCTGGGAAAATGTATTCGCTATCTTAAAATAGAAGAAGGAAGTTCATCAACGCAGACATGAAAAACTGTTATGGATATTTTTCATCATTGAAATAATAAAGCAGTTAAAATAGAAATGTAAATGGTTCAACATTGCTCAGTCATGTAACCGTTAGTTTTCGGAAGTTAGTTAATCACCAACGGGAAAAATGTTTGGCGGTCACATATAAATATAGTTTCACAAGACTGAGAAAAGACTTTTGGTTTTTTGGGAGCCAATTGTATTAGAAGTTTTCTAATTTACAATGATATAGATAATGCAGAAGAGATTCTGAATTCTATCACCTTGAAGCTATGTGTTCCTTCACTTTGTTTTCAATATCTTTAAACATCTTTTATTCCATGTCTTTCTAATGAATGATCAACTATAGTTTAATTCAAAATTCTACTGTAGTTTGAATTTATTTGATCATCTAATCATTTACATTTTTCCCTCTGTGATTGTTATCAGCAGTTTCAAGACCTGTAGGTCTGTTGGATGGTTATATCTTATACTTCATTAGAAATTTTGTTTTTCTCCTCTTCTTCTTTTATGATATGATATTCTTTCATAATTAAAGCCTCATATTCTTCAATAGCATTACTTTTTTTTATTTTAATATTCTCAAATTACTTCAAGTACAGGAAACAACCTTTACTATTATTATGTTATTATTTTGAGTTCCAAATTCCTTTTCTATTTTCATCCCACAAAATTGAAGCAACAAATTAAAAAAAAACTTTTTATAATTTAATAAAATTTTACTCTTCATGATTGTCCCAAGTAATAGACAGCCTAACATAGTACCTGGCCTACAAGATCAAACTAGCATTTCTTTGAACTTATTTAATACTATCCTGCAAACAACAACTACCTGATTCGAATTAGAACATTCTTGGGCAGTTATTGAGAGAGAAATCAACATCCAAGAACAATGGGAAGCTAGACAGAGACAATTGAGAAACCAACTCTGATTTACCCTTCACATTCGTTTCTTACCCCTTAATTCTCATTATCTTTTCGAATGCCTTGACAATATACTTTCCAAGAGCCTTAAAGTATAAACTCAGGAACAACATGTCTCATAGCTGCAAGAGTCTAGCACTATGGTGAATGCCGCAATTGGTGGTCTGTTGAGGCAATCAACAACACTGTTGGTCCTTCCTATTTTATTCTTGATGTTGAGGTGAAATTGCTGCAAATATGTGGTGATCCAGGTGGATATCGGTGGCCACCCACCTTCTCCAACTGGCCCAAAACATGTTTCTGGCAATTTTGGTAATTTACTATTTTTAGCAGTTTTTAACTTACGGGGCCATTTTG
>JZKD02S2072130.1:328589-346857 GCA_000966675.3 Picea glauca | reverse complement strand
ACTCTATATTTTTACAGTCTCTGTACATTTATTTCATTAATAGAAATCGTGTATTACTGTATATCTGTGTTTATGGTTGCATCTCTAATACATTTCTGTTATATTATTGAATATCCGCGATATCTCTGTGCATTTCCTTATTATATCTCTGCTCTCATTTCGTGCCGAAAATAATCCGGATCATGTGGACCACTTTTGATGGTGGTCATTCTGCAATTTTCCTTGTGTTTGCATGAACTGCAGTGGCTTATGATCAGTGTGGATGACTGTTTCCCTCCCAATAATATAATGTCTCCACTGGAAGCAGGGCTGCACAATGGAGTACATTTCTTTGTCGTAAGTAGGGTACTTACGAACAACATCTGATAGTGTCTCACTATGATAGGCCATGGGGTGTTCGTCCTGCATGAGAATGACACCCACAACATAGTCTGAAGCATTAGTCTCAATCTCAAAGGGCTGTTGTAGGTTTGGTAGTGAAAGTATTGGGGATGAACATAAGCGCTGCTTCAAATCATTGAATGATTGTTGTTGGGGCTGACCCCACGGAAATTTTTCCTTACCACCACCCCTGGTTATTTGCCTGAGGGACCATGCAATATGGGAGAATCCCAACACAAACCTGTGGTAGAAATTGGCAAGGTCCAAAAATATTTGAAGCTCAGTGAGTGTGGTTGGGGCTGGCCAGTCACGAGTGACTTGGATCTTGTAACAACCCTAGTTAAATAGCGCATAAGGTTTATTAAGTATAATGAATTAGATAATCTGACTGTCCTAATATGTTTTAGTTAAACAATAATTATTTATTAATAATATTATTTATTTTTGTATTTATTTATTAATTGTTCATAATTGTTGATGATTAATTAATTAATTAATTGACTCATTAAATATTTGAGTGATGAATTAAAGGGGCTTAATAAATTTAATTTATTTAATTAAATACTTTACGTATGTACGGGGGGAAATGAAGCATTAAATTAAGGATAAGATAATAAAGAAGGGGATAAGGTAATAAGGGAGGAGATAAGAAAATTAATGAAGGGGAGGAGAGTCGGTGAAGGGGGGATATGACGAGAAGATTCCTATGGGGAAATATGGGGGAGCATTTGGAGGGAGGAGGATATTTCTGTGGCATATTTTCTGTGGGATATTGGCTACTTTGAGTAGTTTGGTTTTTGGGGTTTTTGGTGAACCATTGCAGAGGGCACCGGGTTGCTGGGGGTTTTGGGCACGGGGGCTAGGATTCCTTTTGGTATCTTGGATCTAGGGAGGTGGACAAGCTGCTCCTAGCTGGATGGGAGGATAGTTGGTTTGGGTAGAGTTTGGTTAGTGCATCAGGATGGGCAAGGAAATAAGGAAAGGAAAACCATATCAGTGGGAATTAGCATCAGAAGGAGCTATTTTATTTATGAAATTTCTGAGTTATGTGATGACTATGTAAATTATTAGCATGCTGTTAGTAAATTTAATTCATGTTTAGGATAAATTAAATTTTCTTTTGAAAATTCTATGCTTATACGATGATTATTGAACTACTTAGTGACGCAAACACCACCTTTGCCTCGACAGAGTCTCTGCGCGACCTCCCGGTCTTAAGGATTGTTCAATCTATTTCATGATCTGAAGCGACACTTTTGATTCCTTCCTGGAATCTATTTCCTATCAATCCACAGGTCCTTTCGGAAGCTCCCCTGCATGAATAGCACTAGGTGAGAGATCCTTTCTCCCCAAGCAACCACAGTGCTATGACCAAGGGCCTAACCCCAAAGTCCTTGTCACAACCTCATGATCTCACGAGTTCATGAGTCGAAACTCCCGACTCCTCCTTCTCAATCCTGCGATACTCGAAATGCCGAAAATGGGTATAGCTCCTCCTTATCAGTTCCCTCCACATGTAACTATAGGCTAGGGCTTAAATACGAGTGCCTCTTGAAACTCAGACCCTTGTGATTTGATGGTTTGAACTCTCATGCTCTCCTGTTGCGATCTCTCGAGATGCAATGAGTCAAGGTTAGATTGACTACTTTCCTCTCACGACGTGTGTTTGCCTGTTAATCACACGAGCCCCACCATGTGGTTCTGCCATTTGTCCACACTCGTGCCTCGGCTCTCGGCACTTTGAAACTTTTGTAGTCGATACAAGGTCCTCTCAACCTTTGAACCTCCGAATGCTTGATATGCGTGATGAGGCTCTAATCCAATGATCCTCCCATCCTCTAGATCCAATGACTTTCCTCGCTCCTCACGATTTTTCAACTTCCTGACTTGGTGCATCCAACCTTTGGGTTCTCACCTTGCGAACCTCTGAGTTCGCAAGATCTGAAATCCTGGACCCCTTCGACACTCTACCGATCCTTCCATCTCTACCACCTGTCCTCCTCGGATGGACAATCTCGATATTCTCATGACTTCGCCACTCACGAAGTCAAGATACTTCCTCCTCTAACTCCCAATGTCCGAATGCTTGATAGAGAGGATCTCGTGACATGTGTCCTCTTTCCAACGGATGACTCAGACTTCTTTGGGACTTCGCTACTCGCAAAGTCTAGGCGCTCACCTCTGTGAGTCCTGGTGCCTGAATCTCCAAAACCGATGATTCCACGACACATGTCTCACCGCAAATGGACAACTCAGATCTAATTCACCTTTTCACTATTTCTGAAGTCAAGGGCCTAGACTCCTGAACTCCAAAATGTCAAATTCCCGATACGATACTCCTTCGGGACTTTTTCTCTTCTTAGGAGGGTTTAAACCTCTAGCTCCTCTCAACAGATCTGACAACTGTCGGATACTCTGAGCGAGATCCAATGACTTAGTATCTCTTCAGCTGTTGCGTTCCTCCTGCTACTCCTTGCATGTGAAATCTTGAACAGTCCAGATCTCTTCGGCTAAATTCGATGACAGTTGTGCTCCTCCTGAGATTTGGCGCTTTCTTCCCAGACTTAGAAGAATTCCAAATGTTCAAAGGCCTCGACCTTTGCCTTCCTTCCTCTGCGAAATCTATAACATTGAGTCTTGCCAGCGTGATGAAAGATGCTACTCCTCCTGATCTTATCCTTCCGAATCCTTAGCTGTGGATTCTGTGACTTATGCGCCTCTGAAGGGTCTTCATGCACACAAAGGTGCTATCTCTTCTGAGTTTTCCTATTACTCAGAGTTCTAAGGAAATAAATCCTTTTACCCTTCTCCTTCAAGTGGATAACTTGGATTCCCTCCTGGCTGTCCTTCACTCAAGCAACCTCTTACTGAGTGTTTCAGGGTGTTCAACAACCATGCAAAGATCCTTCATTGGATTATTCTTCAAATTTATAGAACTCAACAGAGTCCTCTTCCTGTGCCTATCTGCAAACTGTCTCAATGCCCTCTTGGTAGAGTTGTACATAAATCCTTGAAGCTTTTGTCTTCTTCTGAACTCACAACCGAGTTCTTCCTCTATGCACTCCTTTCACTAGCTCAATTCCCACCTGGTAGAGCTTTACAAAACTCAAAGAGTGTCTCTGTCTGCAACTGTGTTCTTCTCCATAGCCTTGCCTTATGAGGTGTTCAACAACCTCCAAGGTCTTCCTCAAGTTGGTGATTTCAGCTCTTGTGCCCGCTTGGTACATCTTTGTTTGAATCTGTAGAGTTTAGAAGTGCTTCTATGCACTGGTATTTAGAGTCCGCAGTACTCTGTCATGCCCTCCTGGCATGAAACCACAAATAAACTCTCAATCCTAAAAATCAAAACAACTCCTGCAATTGCAAACCTACAACATACATTCACAACATAAATAGAACACGCACAAACATTAATTCAACACAAGAAATATGCAAGAAAAAGTGTTGTTTGTATTAAATGGCAAATGCCTATTTTTACAAAGTGTTCCTGAGCATGACCTGTAACAAGGTCTCAGCTCCTTCTCTTGCACACTCTCCCTCTCTTGTGCATCTTCTAACTATTACCACTACTCCCCAAAATGAGATCAAAATTGATCTTTTACATGAGGGGCTCTTCGAGCTCTTCCCTCCAATATCACCTACCCTATTCAATTACATTGAATGGGCTATCTAGTCCACCATATGGATCTAGATCTCAGACTTCAAAACATTAAAGGCCTACCTACTTCTATGCCTCTGCAAAGCACGGCCTCATGGTTCAATAGCCTAAAACATTTAATTACATTCATTCAAATTGAAATGAGGTTGCACCTCTTCTCTATGAATGCATGTTTTGAATATGCTGACGTGGCTGGATGACGTGCAGAGATGCTCCTACATCATACTCCTCAGCTGCAAAATTCATGAGCTCCTGCTCATGAGCTTCCACCCTCAACTGTGGAAATCCTCCTTGGTCCCAAAAAACTGTCTGGAATCTCCTCGCTCCATTTCTTTGCTACTGCTATTGATGTTGTGCTACTTCTTCTTCTACCTCTCTACTCATCTTCTCCTCAATGGCAGTATCTGCTAACCTGATCATCAACTCCCTAATATTCTCGATCACTTCATCCAGCTACTCCATTGATTGGCTCTGCTCATGCAGTTTCCTCGGCTGCAAAATTTTTCTGTAGTTTGGCAGATCGCAATGATCTTCCATGCCTGCTTCGTCAATTGCTTCCAACTTTGCCTATTGGATGTGCATGCCCTGCACTATCACCCTTCTCTCTAGGGCTTCAATATGTTCACATAGATAAAAAAAACTCATGTTGTCTACCTCTTCTTCTTCTGCAAGCTCCAACGCTGCAGTCTTTTCAGCTTCCTGGCTGAAAATATTGAGCCCCTCCTCAGAATGATCATCTTCTTCTCCTGCTCGGGTAGATTCTAATGTCTACTCCAATTCTTCTTCCCTGATAGTCTTAGCTGGCTATTCTACTTCTGTTGTTGTCTCTCTTCCATTAGCAACACAAATCTCTGCCTCCTCTGGGCTAAGTGGTAGGAATATTTCAATTCCCCCAATCATTAGAAGATTCCTCAGATCCTCCTCTTCTGTCAGCTACATCTGTTGATTGAAATCCAACTCTGAGCTCATCTTCTCTATTAGATCCTTAGGCTGATTCAAAATCACTTACGAGTTTATGAGACCCTCATGTAGCCTCATCTTCTTATCCCTACCCACTTGGAAATATGAGACTTCTTTGTTGCTTCCCTGGCAGACTATGAGATCAATTGATCCCATCTTCATCAGAAACCCTTGCTATCTTGAATTGATCTTCAAGTCCATGAGACTTTCAGCTAGTCTCATCTTTGTTCCCTTGCCCACCTGGAAAATTGGAATTTTCTGGCTGCTCTCCTGGCAGTCCATGAGATCCCACAGTGACCTCAACTCTTTGCCCTCCTGGCAATTGGGAATTTATGGGATGTCCTGATGAAAATCATTGAGCTCTTCAGCTGATCCCCATTCATCTTCAACATCACTGAGATTTCTCCCAGTCTCTGGTTCACATATCTGAACCCTTTCTTCTTCTGGCCTATTGAGGTTTTCAGCATGCCTCAACCACCTTCTTAACAGTCTACGCTGTCTTCTAGCCATAAACTCCTTGACTGGCCCATTTGTTTTCATTTTCATGGGCCATTTATATACCCATCTTGACCTTGCATTCTGATGCATCTCAAATGCAAGTTCATCCATTCTTTCCCTCATCTCGGCAATCTCTTCACCCCATTCAGCTTTTCTCATCAGCTCTGGGTCTTTCCTTCCAACACTAGTATAGAATTTAGTAGCCATCTTGTTGTCCCTTTTTGCTCTCCTGGAAAACCTGCTACTGTCCCTTTGCACCCCTGAGTCTTTCCTCTTCTACAGTTCTCCTGGCTATCTATGGACTTTTTCCTACCTGAAAACTATCCTTACAAAGTTTCAACACTTTGTCTCCTTCTTTCTCCTCCTGTCTGTAATGTAAAAACAGAGTTCTGGATCTGGTACCAAAAAGGATGCAATCACCACCTCTGCCTCAACAGAGTCTCTACGTGACCTCCCAGTCTTAAGGATTGTTCAGTCTATTTCATGAGTCGAAGCAGCTCATTCGATTTCTTCCTGGAATCTTTTTCCTATCGATCCACAGGTCCTTTCGAAAGCTCCCCTGTGTGAACAACACTAGGTGTGAGCTCCTTTCTCCCCAAGTGACCACAGTGCTATGACCAAGGGCCTAACCCCAAAGTCCTTATCGCAACCTCGCGATGTCATGAGTTCATGAGTCAAAACTCCTCCTTCTCAATCCTGTGATACTCGAAATGCTGAAAATGGGTATAGCTCTTCCTTGTCAGCGCCCTCCACATGTAACCGTAGGCTAGGGCTTAAATACCAGTGCCTCTCACAACTCACACCTTCATGAGTTCATGGGTTGAACTCTCATGCTCTCCTGTTGCAATATCCTGAGACGTGATGAGTCAACACCAGTTTGACTCCTTTCCTCTTGCAACGCATGTCTACCTGTTAATCACGTGGGCCCCACCTTGTGGTTCTGCCACGTGTCCACACTCATGCATCAGCTCTTAGAACTTCATGACATCTACAGTTGAGACGAGGTCCTCTTAACCTCTGAACCTCCAAATGCGCGATACACATGATGAGGCTCCGATCCAACAGTCCTCTTGTCCTCTGGATCAAATGGCTATCCTCACTCCTTGCGATTTCACAACCTCACGACTTGGAGCAACCAACCTTTGGGTTCTAACCTTACGAACGTCTGAGTTCACGAGATCCGAAATCCTGGACCCCTTCGATACTCTGCCAATCCTTCATTCTCTGCCACCTGTCCTCCTCAGATGGACGGTCCTCATCTTCTCGAACTTCACCACTCGTGAAGTCAAGAGACTTCCTCCTCTGAATCTTGATGTCTGAATCCCTGATAGAGAGGATCTCACAACACGTGTCCTCTTTCCAATGGATGACTCATATTTCTTCGGGACTTCGCTACTCGCAAAGTCTAGGTGCTCACCTCTGTGAGTATTGGTGCCCGAATCTCCGAAATGGATGATTCTATGACACGCGTCTTCCTGCAGATGGACAACTTAGATCTAATTTACCCTTTTTCTATTTCTGAAGTCGAGGGCCTAGAATCCTGAACTCCCAAATGTCGAATTCCTGATACGATACTCCTTCGAGACTTTTGCTCTACTTAAAAGGGTTTAAGCCTCAAGCTCCTCTCGACAGATCTGATGGCTGTCGGATACTCTGAGCGAGATCCAATGAATTAGGATCTCTTCAGCTCTTGCATTCCTCCTACTACTCCCTGCATGTGAAATCTTCAACAGTCCAGATCTCTTCAACTGAATTCGACGACAGTTGTGCTCCTCCTGAGATTTGGCGCTTTCTTCCCAGACTTGGAAGAATTCCAAATGTTCAAAGGCCTCGACCTTTGCCTTCCTTCCTCTGCGAACTCTATAACATTGAGTCTTTCCTACGTGCTCAAAGACGCTACTCCTCCTAAGCTTATCCTTCCGAATCCTCAGCTGTGGATTCTATGACTTATGTGCCTCTGAAGAGTCTTCATGCACACAAAGGTGCTATTTCTTCTGAGTTTTTCTATTACTCAGAGTTCTAAGGAAATAAATCCTTTTTCCCTTCTCCTTCAGGTGGAGAACTTGGATGCCTTCCTGGATGTCATTCACTCAAGCAACCTCTTACTAAGTGTTTCAGGGTATTCAACAACCCTGTGAAGATCCTTCAATGGATTCTTCTTCAAATTTATAGAACTCAACAGAGTCCTCTTTCTATGACTGTATGCACACTGAATCAATGCCCTCTTGGAAAAGTTGTACAGAACTGCTCAGATCTTCTGTCTTCTTCTGAACTCACAACAAAGTTCTTCCTCTGTGCACTCCTTGCACTAGCTCAATTCCCACCTGGCAGAGCTTTGCAGAACTCAAAGAGGGTCTCTGTCTGCAGCTGTGTTCTTCTCCACAGCCTTGCCTTCTGAGGTGTTCAGCAACCTCCAAGGTCTTCCTTGAGTTGGTGATTTCAGATCTTGTGCCTGCTTGGCACGTCTTTGTCTGAATCCGTAGAGTTCAAAAGTTCTTCTATGCACTGGTATTCAGAGTCTGTAGTACTCTGTCACGCCCTCCTGGCATGAAATCACAAAGAACCTCTCAAGCCTGAAAATTAAAACAACTCCTGCAACTGCAAACCTACAACATACATTCACAACATAAATATAACACGCACATACATTCATTCAACATAGGAATATGCATGAAAAACTGTTGTTTGTATTAAATGGAAAATGCCTGTTTTTACAAAGAGTTCCTAAGCAGGGCCTATAACAAGGTCTCAACTCCTTCTCTTGCACACTCACCCTCTCTTGTGCATCTTCTATCTATTACCACTACTCCCCAAAATGAGATCGAAATTGATCTTTTACATGAGGGGCTCTTCGAGCTCTTCCCTCCAATCTCACCTACCCTATTCAATTACATTGAATGGGTTGTCTAGTCCACCATCTGGATATAGATCTCATCCTTCAAAGCATTAAAGGCCTACCTACTTCTACGTCTATGCAAAGCACGACCTCATGGCTCAGCAACCTGAAACATTTAATTACATTCATTCAAATCGAAATGAGGTTGCGCCTCTTCTCCATGAATGCGTGTTTTGAGTACGCTAACGTGGATGGATGGCTAATGTGGAGAGATGCTCCTGCATGATACTCCTCAGCTATAAAATTCATGAGCTCCTTCTCATGAGCTTCCACCCTCAACTGTGAAAATTTTCCTGGGTCCCAAACAACTGTCTAGAATCTCCTCACTCCATTTCTTTGCTGCTGTTGTTGCTCTGCTGCTTCTTCTTCTGCCTCTCTGCTCATCTTCTCCTCACTCGAAGTCTCTGCTGACCTAATTATCAACTCCCTGATCTTCTTGATCACTTCGTCCAGTTGCTCCAGTGGTTGGCTCTGCTCATGTAGTCTCCTCGGCTACAAAATTTTTCTATAGTCTGGAAGATCACAATGATCTTCCATGCCTACTTCATTAGCTGCTTCCAACTTTGCCTGTTGGATGCGCATGCCCTGCACTATCACCCTTCTCTCCAGGGCTTCAATCTATTCACACAGATCAACAAAAATCATGTTGTCTGCCTCTTCTTCTTCTGCAAGCTCCATCGCTGCAGTATTTTTCAGCTTCCTGGCTGAAAATATTGAGCCACTCCTCAGAATGCTCATATTCTTCTCTTGCTTGGGTAGCTTCTAATGTATTCTCCAATTCTTCTTCCTTGACAGTCTCAACTGGCTGTCCTGCTTCTTCTATTGTCACTCTTCCATCAACAACACAAATCTATGCCTCCTCTAGGATAAGTGGTAGGAATATTTCAATTCCCCCAATAATTAGAAGATTCCTTAGATCCTCCTCTTCTGTCAGCTACATTTGCTGATCGAAATCCAACTCTAAGCTCATCTGATCTGTCAACTCCTCAGGATAATTAAAACTCACTTCTGAGTTTATGAGACTTCTTTGCTGCTTCCCTGGTAGCTATGAGATCAACTTATCCCATCTTCATCAACAACCCTTTCTTTCTTAAACTCACCTCCAAGTCCATGAGATTTTCAGCTAGTCTCGTCTCTGTTCCCTTGCCCACCTGGCAAATTGGAATTTTCTGGCTGCCCTCCTGGAAGTCCATGAGATCCCGTAGTGACCTCAAATATTTTCCCTCCTAGCAATTGGGAATTTCTAGGCTATCCTCATGTGACAGTCCTTGAGCTCTTCAGCTAATCCCCATTCATCTTTAGCATCACTGAGATTTCTCCCAGTCTCTGGTTCACATATCTGAACCCTTTCTTCTTCAGGTCTGTTGAGGTTTTCAGCATGCCTCAACCACCTTCTTAATAGTTCACGCTGTCTTCTAGCCATCAACTCCTTGACTGGCCATTTTACTTTCATTTTCATGGGCCATTTATATACCCGTCTCGACCTTCCATTCTGTTGTATCTCAAATGAAAGTTCATCCATTCTTTCCCTCATCTCGGTAAGCTCTTCACCCCATTCAACTTCGCTCATCAGCTCTAGGTCTTTCCTTCTAGCACTCGTATAGCGTTTAGTAGCCATATTGCTGTCCCTATCTTCTCTCCTGGAAAACCTGCTATTATCACTCTGCACCCCTGAGTGTTTCCTCTTCTACAGTTCTCCTGACTGTCTATGGACTATTGCCTACTTGCAAACAATCCTTATAGATTTTCATCACTCTGTCTCCTTCTTGCTCCTCATGTATGCAATGTACAAATAGAGTTCTAGATCTGGTACCAAAAATGATGCAGACTCCACCTCTACCTCGAAAAAGTCTTTGTGAGACCTCCCGATCTTAAGGATCGTTCAATCTATTTCATGAGATGAAGCGGCTCTTTCGATTCCTTCTTGGAATCTCTTTCCTATCGATCCACAGGTCCTTTCAGAAGCTCCCTTGCATGGACAACACTAGGTGTGAGCTCCTTTCTGCCCAAGTGACCACAGCGCTATGACCAAGAGCCTAACCCCAAAGTCCTTTTCGTAACCTCATGATCTCACGAGCTCGTGATTCGAAACTCCCGACTCCTCCTTCTCAATCCTGTGATACTCGAAATGTAGAAAATGGGTATAGCTCCTCCTTGTCAACGCCCTCCACATGCAACCATAGGCTAGGGCTTAAATACCAGTGCCTCTTGCAATTCACACCTTCATGAGTTCATGGGTTGAACTCTCATGCTCTCTTGTTGCGATCTCCTGAGACATGATGAGTCAATGCAAGTTTGACTCCTTTTCTCCTACGACACGTGTCTGCCTATTAATCACGTGGGCCCCACCTTGTGGTTCTGCCACGTGTCCACACTTGTGCCTCGACTCTCAGCACTTCACGACTTCTACAGTCGAGACGAGGTCCTCTGAACCTATGAACCTCTAAATGCATGATACATGTGATGAGGCTCTGATTCAATGATCCTCCCGTCCTTTGGATCCAATGACTATCCTCGCTCCTCACGATTTCACAACTTCGCAACTTGGAGCACCCAACCTTTGGGTTCTCACCTTGTGAACCTCCGAGTTCACAAGATCCAAAATCCTAGACCCCTTTGACACTCCATCGATCCTTCGATCTCTGCCACCTATCCTCCTTAGATGGATGGTACCGATCTTCTTGCAACTTCACCACTCGTGAAGTCAAGAGTCTTCCTCCTCTGACTCCCAATGTCTGAATCCCTGATAGAGAGGATCTCACGACACGTGTCCTCTTTCCAATGGATGGCTCATATTTCTTCGGGACTTCTCTACTTGCAATGTCTAGGCGCTCACCTCTGTGAGTCCTGGTGCCCGAATCTCCAAAATGGATGATTCCGTGACACGCGTCTTCCCATAGATGTATGGCTCAGATCTAATTTTCCCTTTCGCTATTTCTGATGTCGAGGGCCCAGAATCTCAAACTCCCGAACACCGAATTCCTGATAGGATATTCCTTCGAGACTTTCACTCTACTTACGAGGGTTTAAACCTCAAGCTCCTCTCGACAGATCTGAGGGTTGTCGGCTATTCTGAGCGAGATCCAACGACTCAGGATCTCTTTGGCTCTTGTGTTCCTCCTACTTCTCCCTAGACATGAAATCTTCAACAATCCAGATCTCTTCAGCTGAATCCAATGGTAGTTGTGCTCCTCCTGAGATTTGGCTCTTTCTTCCTAGACTTGGAAGAATTCCAAATGTTCAAAGGCCTCTACCTTTTCCTTCCTTCCTCTGCAAACTCTATAACATTGAGTCTTTCCTGTGTGCTCAAAGATGCTACTCCTCCCGAGCTTATCCTTTCGAATCCTCAGCTTTAGATTCTATGACTTCTGTGCCTCTGCAGAGTCTTCATGCACACAAAGGTGCTATCTCTTCTGAGTTTTCCTATTACTCAAAGTTCTAAGGAAATAAATCCTTTTTCCCTTCTCCTTCAGGTGGAGAACTTGGATTCCCTCCTGGCTGTCCTTCACTCAAGCAACCTCTTGTTGAGTGTTTAAGGGTGTTCAACAACCCTGCGATGATCTTTCAGTGGATTCTTCTTCAAATTTATAGAACTCAACAGAGTCCTCCTCCTGTGCCTGTCTACACACTGACTCAATGCCCTCTTGGCAAAGTTGTATAGAACTCCTCAAATTTTCTGTCTTCTTCTAAACTCACAACGGAGTTCTTCCTCTGTGCACTCCTTGCAATGGCTCAATGCCCACCTGGTAGAGCTTTACATAACTCAAAGAGAGTCCCTGTCTGCAGCCGTGTTCTTCTCCATAGCCTTGCCTTATGAGGTGTTCAAAAACCTCCAAGGTCTTCCTCGAGTTGGTTATTTTAGCTCTTGTGCCCGCTTGACACGTCTTTGTTTGAATCCGTAGAGTTCAGTAGTGCTTCTATGCACTGGTATTCAGAGTCCACAGTACTCTGTCATGCCCTCCTAGCATGAAACCACAAAGAACCTCTCAAGCCTGAAAATCAAAACAACTCCTGCAAATGCAACCCTACAACATACATTCACAACATAAATAGAACACGCACAGATATTCATTCAACACAGGAAATATGGAGAGGAAAAACTGCAGTTTGTATTAAATGGAAAATGCCTGTTTTTACAAAGTGTTCCTAAGCACGACCTGTAACAAGGTCTCGAATCCTTCTCTTGCACACTCACCCTCTCTTGTGCATCTTCTATCTATTACCACTACTCCCCAAAATGAGATCAAAATTGATCTTTTACATGAGGGGCTCTTCGAGCTCTTCCGTCCAATCTCACCTACCCTATTTAATTACATCGAATGGGCTGTCTAGTCCACCATCTAGATCTAGATCTCATCCTTCAAAGAATTAAAGTCCTAACTACTTATACACCTGTGCAAAGCACAACCTCATGGCTCAACAACCTAAAACATTTAATTACATTCATTCAAATCGAAATGAGGATGCGCCTCTTCTCCATGAGTGCACATTTTGAATACACTGACATGGCTGGCTGCCTGAGGTGGAGAGATTCTCCTACATCATACTCCTCAGCTACAAAATTCATGAGCTCCTTCTTAGGATCTTCCACCCTCAGCTGTGGAAATCCTCCTGGGTCCCAAACAACTATTTGGAACCTCCTCGCTCCATTTCTTTGTTGTTGCTGCTGCTACTGTGCTGATTCTTCTTCTGCCTCTCTGCTCATCTTCTCCTCGTTGGCAGTCTCTACTGACATGGTCATCAGCTCCTTGATCTTTTTGATCACTTCATCCAGCTGCTCCAATGGTTGGCTCTGCTCATCCAGTCTCCTCGGCTGCAAAATGTTTCTGTAGTATGGCAGATCACAATGATCTTCCATGCCTTCTTCATCAGCTGTTTCCAACTTCCCCTGTTGGATGTGCATGCCCTGCACTATCACCCTTCTCTCTGAGGCTTCAATCTGTTCACACATATCAACAAAACTCATGTTGTCTGCCTCTTCTTCTTCTGCAAGCTCCAATGCTGCAGTCTTTTTAGCTTCCTGGCTGAAAATATTGAGTCACTCGTCAAAATTCTCATTTTCTTCTCCTGCTTGGGAAACTTCTAATGTATTCTCCAATTATTCTTCCTTGACAATCTCAGCTAGCTGTCCTGCTTCTGCTGTTGTCACTCTTCCATCAACAACACAAATCTCTGCTTCCTTTGGGCTAAGTGGTAGGGATATTTCAATTCCCCCAATCATTAGAAGATTCCTCAGATCCTCCGCTTCTTTCAGCTGCATCTGATGATTGAAATCCAACTATGATCTCATCTTCTCTGCCATCTCCTTAGGCTGATTCAAACTCACTTCCGAGTTTATATGACCCTCGCGTAAACTCATCTGCTTATTCCTACCCACCTGGAAATATGGGACTTCTTTGCTGCTTCCTTGGTAGCTATGAGATCAACTGATCCCATCTTCATTAGTAACCCTTGCTTTCTTGAACTCACCTCTAATTCCATGAGACTTTCATCTAGTCTCGTCTCTGTTCCCTTGCCCACCTGGAATATTGGAATTTTCTAGATGCCCTCTTGGGAGTCCACGAGATCCCACAGTGACCTCAAATATTTGCCCTCCTGGAAATTGGGAATTTTTGGGCTGTCCTCATGATAGTCCTTGAGCTCTTCAGCTAATCCCCATTCACCTTCAACATCACTAAGATTTCTCCCAGTCTCTGGTTCACATATCGAAACCCTTTCTTCTTCTATTCTGTTGAGGTTTTCAGCATGCCTTAACCACCTTCTTAACAGTCTACGCTGTCTTCTAGCCATCAACTCCTTGACTGGCCATTTTACTTTCGTTTTCATGGGCCATTTATATACCCATCTTGACCTTGCATTCTTCTTCATTTCAAATTCAAGTTCATCCATTCTTTCCCTCATCTCAGCAAGCTCTTCACCCCATTCAACTTCACTCATCAGCTCTGGGTCTTTCCTTCCAGCACTCGTATAGACTTTAGTAGCCATCTGGCTATCCCTGTTTTCTCTCCTGGAAAACCTGCTACTATCACTTTGCACCCCTAAAAGTTTCCTCTTCTACAGTTCTCCTGACTGTCTATGAATTGTTTCCTACCTGCAAACAATCCTTATAGAGTTTCAACACTCTGTCTCCTTTTTGCTCCTCCTGTCTGTAATGTAAAAACAGAGTTCTGGATCTGGTACCAAAAATGACACAGATGCCACCTCTGCCTTGACAGAGTGTCTGCGTGACCTTTCAGTCTTAAGGATCGTTCAATCTATTTCATGAGCTGAAGCGACTCTTTCGATTCCTTCCTAGAATCTCTTTCCTATCGATCCACAGGTCTTTTCAGAATCTCCCCTGCACGAACAACACTAGGTGCGAGCTCCTTTCTACCCAAGTGACCACAACACTATGACCAAGGGCCTAAACCCAAATTCCTGGGCGCAACCTCATGGTCTCGCGAGTGCGGGAGTCGAAAAGCCCGACTCCTCCTTCTCAATCCTGCGATACCCGAAATTCTGAAAATTGGTATAGCTCCTCCTTGTCAGCGCCCCCCACATGTAACCGTAGGCTAGGGCTTAAATACCTGTGCCTCTCGCAACTCACACCTTCATGAGCTCATGGGTTGAACTCTCATGCTCTCCTGAGACACGATGAGTCAATGCTAGTTTGACTCCTTTCCTCCCGCGACGCTTGTCCGCCATTCAATAACGCGGGCCCCACCTTGTGGTTCCACCACGTGTCCACACTCGTGCCTTGACTCTCAACACTTCAAGACTTCTACAGTTGAGACGAGGTCCTCTCAACCTATGAACCTCTGAATGCGCGATACACGTGATGAGGCTCTGATCCAATGGTGCTCCCGTCCTATGGATCCAACGGCTATCCTCGCTCCTCGCGATTTCGCAACTTCGCAACTTGGAGCACCCAACCTTTGGGTTCTCACCTTGTGAACCTCTGAGTTCATGAGATTTGAAATCCTGGACCCCTTTGGAACTCCATCGATCCTTCGATCTCTGCGACCTGTCCT
Organism: Picea glauca; assembly: GCA_000966675.3. Lineage (NCBI taxonomy): Eukaryota > Viridiplantae > Streptophyta > Pinopsida > Pinales > Pinaceae > Picea > Picea glauca. The sequence goes on along the minus strand of JZKD02S2072130.1, from coordinate 331,454 downwards.
CCTTAGATGGATGGTCCCAATCTTCTCTTGACTTCACCACTCACGAAGTCAAGAGACTTCCTCCTTTGACTCTCGATGTCTGAATCCTTGATAGAGAGGATCTTGTGACACATGTCCTCTTTCCAATGAATGAATCATATTTCTTTGGGACTTTGCTACTCACAAAGTCTAGGCACTCAACTCTGTGAGTCCCAGTGCCTGAATCTTTGAAATGGATGATTCTGCGACATGCATCTTCCCGCAGATGGACGACTCAGATCTAATTTTCCCTTTCTTTATTTCTGATGTCGAGGGCCCAGACTCCAAAACTCCCAAATGCTAAATTACCAATATGATACTCCTTCAATACTTTTTCTTTGCTTACGAGGGTTTAAACCTCAAGCTCCTCTCGACAGATCTGACGGCTGTCGGCTAGTTTGTGTGAGATCCAATGACTCAGGATCTCTTCAGCTCTTGTGTTCCTCCTGCTACTCCCTGGACATGAAATCTTCAATGGTCCACATCTCTTTGGCTGAATCTGACATCAGTTGTGCTCCTCTTGAGCTTTGGCACTTTCTTCCCGGACTTGGAAGAATTCCAAATTTTCAAAGGCCTCAACCTTTTCCTTCCTTCCTCTACGAAATCTATAACATTGAGTCTCGCATGCGTGCTCAAAGAATCTACTCCTCCTAAGCTTATCCTTCCAAATCCTCAGCTGTGGATTCTGCGACTTTTGTGCCTCTGCAGAGTCTTCATGCAAACAAAGGTGGCATCTCTTCTGAGTTTTCCTATTTCTCAGAGTTCTAAGGAAATAAATCCTTTTCCCCTTCTCCTTCAGGTGGAGAATTTGGATGCCCTCCTAGCTGTCCTTCACTCAAGAAACCTCTTGCTGAGTGTTTCAAGGTGTTCAAAAACCTTGTGAAGATCCTTCAGTGGATTCTTCTTCAAATTTACAAAACTCAATAAAGTCCTCTTCATGTTCCTATCTGCACACTGACTCAATGCTCTCTTGGCAAAGTTGTAAAAAACTCCTCAGATCTTTTGTCTTCTTCTAAACTCACAATAGAGTTCTTCCTCTGTGCACTCCTTGCACTGGCTCAATGCCCACCTAATAGAGCTTTATAGAACTCAAAGAGAGTCTCTGTCTACAACTGCGTTCTTCTCCACAACCTTGCCTTCTGAGGTGTTCAACAACCTCCAAGGTCTTCCTCGAGTTGGTGATTTCATCTCTTGTGCCTGCTTGGCATGTCTTTGTCTGAATCCATAGAGTTCCGAAGCACTTCTATGCACTGGTATTCAGAGTCCATAGTACTCTGTCACGCCCTCCTGGCATGAAACCACAAAGAACCTCTCAAGCCTGAAAATCAAAACAACTCCTGCAACTGCAAACCTACAACATACATTCACAGCATAAATAGAACATGCACAGACATTCTTTCAACACAGGAAATATGCAGGAAAAACTGTTGTTTGTATTAAATGGAAAATGCCTATTTTTACAAAGTGTTCCTAAGCACGACCTATAACAAGGTCTTGGCTCCTTCTCTTGCACACTTGTCCTCTCTTGTGCATCTTCTAACTTTTACCACTACTCCCCAAAATGAGATCAAAATTGATCTTTTACATGAGGGGCTCTTCGAGCTCTTCCCTCCAATCTCACCTACCCTGTTCAATTACATTGAATGGGCTATCTAGTCCACCATATGGGTCTAGATCTCAGCCTTCAAAGCATTAAAGTCCTACCTACTTCTATGCCTGTGCAAAGCACGACCTCATGGCTCAACAACCTAAAACATTTAATTACATTCATTCAAATCAAAATGAGGCTGTGCCTCTTCTCCATGAATGCGCATTTTGAATACACTGACATGGAGAGATGCTCCTGCATCACTTAGGAATTGAAAGAAATTTATGTTTAATTATATGAAATTTTTAGGCTTACATAAATTTAAGGTTCCTACACATGGTATCAGAGCTATGTTCACAATTTGGAGCCTTAAGGGCCTACTCACCTACCCACCTAACCGCTTGTAAGAAGGAAGGTTATAATTGAAATTGTTCAACACTAACCTAGAGATATAAACAACCCCTAATTGGCTATATTGAAACCTTTTATTGAAACTCTTTGCCCTGAAATCCTAAACAATCCCCCCAAAAAACAAATCTGTATATGAAAATATATATAGAAGAGTAAATATAAATTTGGGCCCAAGGGCCAAGCTCTAGCCAACCCCCAAGCTTAAAGTCTTGTTTTTTCCCTACTCGATGTGCCCAAGCTGCAACCTATGATGGAATTCCCCAATGGACAAAATGCATGATGACATAACTTGAGAATTACAATTTTTGAGCTTAGTCTGATGTAGTGTATTTATAAGATCTAAATTATTTCTCAAGCAGGCTTCAAATTCCTTTGGACACCACCATCAATGCAAAAAAGACAAAGTTCTCTCTAGTTAATAGTGTAATAGACTATCTGCAAAAGAAAAAGCTTCAAAGAATGGGCTTCTTTAAAATGGAGAAGAATAGGAGCTTCTCGAGACACTGAAAGAAAAACATTCTGAAAAAAAATAAAAATACATGTAAATAAATGAAGAGATGGGTGAAAGCCATGATTGCGTGGCACCATGCCTTTAGCCAACCAAACTCAAATCCTAAACATAAATTTTTGGATGATTTCCCTTTTTGCACCAGTGGCCCTCCTAGAATAGGTATAATGTAAAGAGATAATATATACAAAAAAAACAACCGAGGAGAGAAAGCCCACAAGGAGCGACACGTCCACCTACACAAGTCAACACTCAAGCCACGACCAAGAAGAACAACGTAAGCTATTGCACAACGCGTCCAGTTATAAACAAAAAAAAAGAGATAATAAAACAAAAGAAC
>JZKD02S2072130.1:272905-284720 GCA_000966675.3 Picea glauca | reverse complement strand
TGAGGAAATGACAAGTGTAACCTTCTTTAGGAAAATGTTCTTAATGAAGAGTTTGATCTTCCATCCTTATGACATAATCATGTTATCATCTCGATAACCAAAAATGTGGATAACAATGAACCATGCTCGGTCTTTCACCATGTGCACCTAGAGCCAATGGCCAGGATTTTCTCTGGCCTATAGATCTTCAGGAAAAATTCATTCTCTTGCGATTTCACTTTGATTTACCTGGATAACAAGACTTCCAAATAACCATTTATCTACGAAGACACATCCATCTACTACCAATGACCCAGATTAACTCCATGACTCCAACATTCGAGGTTCTGGTGTTATAACACTTCTGTTGGCCCTTGGTTAAGGAAGCAAGTGAAGATCAAGCAAGAAAAAGGAGTAAGAAAACTTCACAGAAGATACAGTGACTATTATTGGGTCGAAGTGAGCAAAAGAGAAGAAAATATGGAGCGAAGCTTGAGAAAGAAAGTTGTTGGATGAGGATATTAGGGATGACAGATAAGAAAGGAAGAAGAACTATGGATGACTCAGCAAGAAGAAAAAGCCACCGTTAGATTCTTTGGAGCACCACACGAGAAGAAAGGAAAGACAGGTTGGCGAAGCCCTGAAAATATGGATCAAGTTGACCTAGGGTTTAGACACCTAGGGTTTTGGTATCTAGGGTTTTGGACACCTAGGTTTCGACTTAAGACTGTCAATAAGCTATTGTAATGTATAAATAGAGGTCTAAAGGGCCTAGGTTGGGTTGGTAATTTCGGGTTGGTATGATAAGGTTGTTATTGTTACTGTTGGTATTGAGTTAGTCGAGAGAAGAGTATTATATTGAGAGAGAGAAGTGTTGAGTACAAGAGCCTTATGGATTGTAAGATTATTAGCTGGGTGCAAAGATCAACCTTGTAGTTGGGTGCACAGGGAGGGGAGATAAAGAGAGGAGAAGAGAAGATCTATTAGCTAAGAGGGCATATAAGAACTGTATGCTTTACCTCAATATAATATATCATAGTTCTGTGGATGTATCCATAGAGAGAGGGTGAACCACATATATTTTGTGTTGTGTGTGATTGATATTCTGTCTCTGTCATTGATATACTGTGTTTACATTATTGCTTTAGATATAATAAGTATATGTACTTAATATATATAAGTTAATGAGTGATATATGAATGATGTTCTTCTCTTTTGTTAGATCCACTTGATATTCCCCTTGGTTGTAGACATCTTTGTCCTGCAACCCCCTGATAACTGCTTCGAGTGAGACTGCATCTGCTTCGCAGGTGTTTCTAAAAGGGCTAGTAGTTAGGGATTGTTGGTGCTCTCTTGGAGCTGAACCCTGGGTCTGCCCCTGTGCCAACAAATGGTTCCATTGCTGGGACAAGAATCTTATTAAGGGAATGTCAAGGTGGTTTCCATTGAAGACAAATATTCAAAAGTGGATAGAATATCAAGAGAAGGAATTCGTTGAAGCCCAGAAAAAGAACCCTAATCTTATCTTAGAGGACTCGCTGGAAAGATATATCTCCACTGATATACACACGATATTCTTTGGAGGGATCCATCAGGAGCTATATGAGTGGCTAGCTATATTAGCTGATACCCAGTTCACGATCAGATATAGACTTCATGTGGTCTGGACGTCGGAGTTGATCAAGAAGGCCAAGAGAGTTGATAACACCGTATCATGAGAAATGGATCAATGGTTTGATAGAACCATTGGAGGGTACATCATAGAGTTTTCTATTGATAGATTAAAATCATATAGCCAAGTCGAGAGATATTTTTTCAAGGGACCTAGAGGGAAATATTTGCATTTTATGAAGCTGAGAATGAAGATGCTATTGCATGAGAAGAACATCTTGAAGATACAATAGATTGGTCGGATCAAGAAAGGATAATGTTAAAATATTTGGACAATGAAAATGACACAAAATATGGACATACACACAGTGGGATAGTCTTATGAGAAGTCCACCTTGCAAAATTTTTTAAGAAGAACTACAAGGAGGAAGGTTTCTACAGTGGAGAAGATGCATATCTGACAGACGAAGAACATTCAGAACCCGCCAAGACAGAGGAAGGACAAGATGAAGAGCTTCGTCGAAGAGAACCTGAAAACTCAGAAACTGCATAGACCGTCGAAGTAAGTACTGTTATCCTTCTTGTTGATTCAGTATTAAGAAATCAGAGTAATCCCAGTCACCAGAGCGTCCAGAGAATTGTCCCTAGTAGTCCACTGCATATTCAGTCAGGAACCCTAGGAATATCTATGGAAGATGAGATGTGACTCCCTATATTTAGGGGAGATGGATATAAATATAGTGATCAACACTGGTTTCTAAGTGAATCCATATGGAACATTAAGAATTTCACAGTTGAAGCTGTTAAAAGAACCCAGTTCAGTACAAATTTTAGAGATTGCACACTGAGTTGGTACATGAAACTTGTCCAAGGACTTGCATAGCCTAAACCATTGAATTAGATCAAGAATGTGATGATTGTAGAATTCAAAAAACCCAAGTCAGAATTCCAATGTATTACAGAGCTGAAAGAGATCAAGCAGAAGGTAGTTGAACCTGTTCGGGATTTCGATCAAAGATTAAAGACCTTAACATGCCGATTGAATTTTCAGATCCCAGACGAACAAAACAAGGAATGGTTCATTGCTTCCCTTCTACCACACATCAGAGTTCCTCTGATGTAACAGAAGATTTCTTTGCAGGTTGAGGCATTGGAGATCGTCGTGAATTTAGAATCATCCCCTATGGGAGAATCCAACTCAGGTATGAGCCAGATCTTGAGTCAACTAACTAGTTTGTCTTTGCAGGTTGAAGATATGAAGAAAGACAAGGGAAAATATAAAAGAGAAGACATCTGGTGTGTCATATGTAGATCAGAATTCCATGACAAGTAACACTGTCCCCTATTCAATGAATACTTGGATTCTGGAGCTTTGATCCCTTTAAAGAAAGTCACCTTACCCTGGTGTGAGGTATGTAGAAACAAACATCGCATTGGTGAGTGCTATTATATGCAAAAGTATGTTCGGACACCTACAAATTTGTATTTTACTTTCTGTAAGTCTGTAAGACATGATGATATGGATTGTAGGGCCTATGACCTCATGCATGAAAGGTCAAGAGACATATATAATATTCAAGTTGAAGTATAGCAAGAAGGAAACACTATGTAGTACAACTCTCCAGGAAGAGGAAACTTCAATCCTTGCAGTGGATTCAGAGGAAGAGGATGAGGAGAAGGAATGGGTCAAGGCCAATGAAAGATAATATGTTATAAATGTGCACAGCTAGGACACCTTGCAAGGGATTGTCAAAACCCTTGTACCACTTGTAGCTACTGTATCTCGTTTGATCATGTTATAGAATATTTCCCTATGCTGCTAGCTAAGCTCCAAGAAAGACGAGAACCTTAGCAGAAACTGCAAGTGCAACTGATCTATGTTGAACCTCACAGAGAAGACCCTAGAGTCATTGTTATAACTAGAGGAGGTGATTTTATAGGAGAAGACAGACTGACCCATGGGAAGACTACAAAAGATTCAAGAATCAGAAAAACTACAGAGAAGACCCAAACCTTTGATGGAAAGAAAGAAAGACAAATATTTGAGGAAGAAAGAAAATAATTTATAGGAGACCAAGGTTCTTCATCAAAGACAAGACCAAAAGTAAGAGAGTATGGAATGCCTCACACATTTAATCAGTCTTCTTCATCGAGAGAAGGAAAAGAGGTAAGAAATCTCATGGACTTTTTACATACTTGTATTAAGTTGATTCAAGATGAAAGCGAAGTACACGAATTACAAAATTTAATCAAACAATATGAGCTAGGAAAGATAGATCCATTATTGAATAGGGAAGTACACCAAATCGGTAAGAAGAGAAGGAAAAATAAGGAATTACATTTGAATGCTCAAATAGGAGAATATGAGATAGACTATGTGGTCCTCGACTTAGGGTCAGAGGTCAATTTCATGAAGAAGAAAACTTGGGCACAGATGGGAAAACTAGAGTTGATCTATTCCCCTATCAGGCTTAGGATGGCTAACCAACAAGTTGTCATCCCATTTGGATGATTGGAGCATGTCCCTGTGGACATTGATGGAGTAAGAAAATTTGTAGATTTTGAGGTAATTGAAATAGTTGATGATAACTATCCATACCCTGTGCTGTTAGGAATTGATTGGGCTTTCAGTAATTCCACTGTGGTTGATTTAAATAAAAGACATATGAATTTTGAAAGAAATGGTCTTAGGGTCATAGCACCTTTAGATCCATATGAAGGTTAGTGGTATACAAATCATATCACAGAAGAAGACCACACATATGCACTAGAAAACATATATAAGCTAACATCCATACAATAAGATTACATTAATCCTACAACCGATGGGAATATAAGATGGCGAAGTGATAGTGCATGCTCATCAAACCCAGAAGAAGCACTGGAGAACTGGTAGAACTAGATGTATGAAGTATCTACAAGGAGATGTGCTATATTAACCAGAGAAGTTCGCTAGATCAACACAACAGTAAGTAACTTACCCATATTTGATGGTCTGAATCCATTAGAAGCCTTCTTGTCATACTTTGAAGCAAGTGTATCAACACAACAAATGTTGTTGGCAATGGATGAGGCCTTGAAATCCACACCAACAAGATGGTGGGGGACACACATAAGTAATATTACAGATTGGGTACAATGCCATACTCTGATGACAACACAAGTCTCAACACAAGTAGAAGGCTGTGAAGTTTTCTACACAGGTTGAAGCTGACCAAAGGACCATGTGCGAAGCTGTGAAGAGGCCTGCAGAGACATTCCACAATAAAAATGGGTACAAAAATTCATCAACATGCTGGACACGACACCTATCAATTGGTACCTTCAAGCAGAGTTGTGCCTCATCATTATAGATTGGTAAGGTATGACTCAGAATTTTATAACCACCTTCTTATTTGAAAGTCAATATTCTTCAGTAGATCAAGCATTATAGATTGTGAGACAGAAATTATTCGAGGAGATATCCAACCTTCCCTTATAACAAGAAGAGGATGAATGGAATGCGCCTCTCCATAAATTGCATGGCTGTTACAACATCAAAGCCGATGAAGATGATGACCCGAGGAAGGTGAACATTTCAGAAATAGAAGGCCAAAGAGATGTGGAAGGACTAGGAGTTGAGTTGCAATTCATTGGACAACCAATCAAGATCAAGAAATTCAACATTGGAATAGAACAAACACCAAAGTTTACAAATGTTGGGGATTATTGGGATGCTGCTACCATTGATAAAATTACAGAATTGCTACATAAATATTAGGACTTGTTTCCAACCAAGTTCACTGATATGAAGGGAATTAAAGGGACTATGGGAGAGATGAGGATCCCTTTAAAACTAGATGCTATACTAATCAAATAGAGACCTTACATATTGAACCCTAAATATAAGGAGAAAGTGAAGATTGATCTCAACAGAATGCTGGAAGCAGGGATTATAGAACCTGTCGAAGAATCAGAGTGGATGAGCCCTATGGTGGTGAAAGACAAGAAAAAAGGAGAAATCAAGATATGTGTAGATCTCAGGAAGTTGAATGATTCTTTTTTGCATGACCCCTTCCCTACACCATTCACTATGAAGTGTTAGATAATGTGGGAGGCTAGGAAGTATATTCTTTTACAGATGGATTTTCAGGATACCATCAAATATGGATTGCCAAGGAAGACTTCCATAAGACCACATTTTATACAGAATGGGGATCCTACCAATATACAGTAATGCCATTTGGATTGAATAATTACCCAACTATATTTTCTAGGGTGGTGGTCAAAGCATTCAAGGAATTTTTGAATAAATGTTTAGAAGCATACTTTGTTGATTGGACTGTTTTTAGCTTATTGAAAAATCACATTGAATGTCTAAGGATAATGTTGGATAAATGTAGGCAGTGTTAAATTTCTTTGAATTTGAAGAAGTGCATCTTCTTCTCACGATTTAGAGTCTTGTTAGGTTATATTGTATGCAAGCATGGATTGCTGGTAGATCCATCCAAGATTGCCATTATAGTTGATCTACCCCCTCCCACTTCAGTCAAACAGCTGCGCATTGCGTTGGGACACACATGCTACTACATAAAGTTCATTAGGGGCTATGCTCAGATTAAAATGCCCATGGAGAAGTTGTTGAAGAAGGATTGTTATTTTAGTTGGACATAAGAATGCCAATAGAGCTTCGACACACTGAAAGAGAAAATGGTTACTGCACCCATTCTGGTTTTCCCAGATTGGACCAAGGAGTTTCATGTGCATGTATATGCATCATCCATTGCATTAGGAGCTATGTTAGCACAAACAGAAACAAGAGACATTGACCACCCATTATCCTTTGCTACCAGGAATCTATCGACAACTGAGATTAACTACACCACCATTGAGTGAGAAGGGTTAGCCATGGTGTATGCACTACATGAATTTTTCCACTATTTGTTGGGAGGGCACTTTAAAATGTTTACTGATCACTCTGATCTAAAGTACCTAGTCAACAAGCTAGTGTTGGGGGGAAGAATATGTAAATGGCTTCTATTATTTCAAGAGTATGATTTTGAGATCATAGTAAAACCAAGGATAATGAACAAGGGTCCTGACCACTTATCAAGGTTGGAACATGGAGAAGAACCCACTAATTTGGAAGACACACTACCAGATGCACAACTACTAGCCATTAAAAATATGGATGACCACTTTGTAGAGATAGTCCAGTTCCTATCAACAATAATGGAACCTAGTGAGTATACAATTACACAGAAGAAACAACTAGTAGTACACGTTTCATATTTCTCACTTATATCTAGACATATATAAAAGATGGGACCGGATGAGATATTGCGAAGATGTGTTATGGAAGCAAAATGATTGTTGATCCTTGCAGAAGCTCATGAAGGCATCACAGGAGGAAATTATGCAGGGAAAGAAACTATGAAAAAGGTTCTTAGAGCTAGCCTTTGGTGGCCAACCTTACACAGAGATGATAAAGACTATTCCCAAGCCTGCGGTGTATGCCATAGGGTTGGGAAACCATCCAGAAGAGATGAAATTCCATTAGCACTGCATATGACCCTACAAGCATTTGAGAAATGGGCTATTGACTTTGTTGGACCTATAAACCCACCAGGAAAGTGTACAGGAACAAGGTACATAATTACAACAACGAAGTACTTGACCAGATGGGCTGAACCTAGAGCAGTCAAGGACTGTAGTGCAACTACAGCTGTGTGCTTCATATTTGATGACATCATAACTAGGTTTGGATGCCCAAATATTATTATGAGTGATCAAGGAGTACATTTAATCAATAAGATAGTTGTAGCCTTATCTGAAGAATTTACAGTCTACCATCAAAAGAGCACACAGTACCATTGTTAAGAAAACAGGATAGTTGAAGCATTCAACAAGATCTTGGAAACAAAACTAAGCAAGATTTGTTGTGTGAACATAGATGATTGGGATTTAAGAGTACCAATAGTGTTATGGGCCTATAGAATCACTTGCAAGAAGATAACGATGCAGACCCCCTTCAAGTTGGTATATGGTCTTGAAGCTGTTGTTCTAATGGAATATCTGGTACAAGCCTGAGAATTGCTACTTTTACAGATATGGATGACATTGGTGTTGTTCAAGAGAGGCTCACAAAGTTGGTTGAACTTGAGGAAGATAGATTCATTACAGGATTTCATCAGCAAGTTCAGAAGGAAAGAGAGAAGGTCTACCATGACAGGCACATCAAGAAGAAAGCATTTAGACAAGGAGATCTAGTACTGGTCTATGAAAATAAGTTCATAAAACATCTTGGGAAGTTTAGAACACATTGGATAGGGCCATATGAGATTTCTTCTGTTACAAAAGGAGGAGCTTCACAATTGAAGACTCTGAACGGGGAGTGGAAAGAAGGATTAGTGAATGGGAGTTAGCTGAAGTTGTACTATGACAACCAGCCGCCTCACAGCTCTCAGTAGAAGCATGAAGAAAAGGGTCTAAGTACCAGGTACAGTTGAAACTGGGTACCAAACATAGAAAATACAATCTACACAAGGGATGGAGAGGAAGCAAAGAGAAAAATACAGAGGCTGCACCGCGTAGCCTAGAGTCGAAGTCAAACAAGAAGATCCGATATGAAGTGCCTCAAGATGAGTCATAGGTGAGTGTTGGGGGCCTATTGGCCCTTGGTTAAGGAAGCAAGAGAAGATCAAGGAAGAAAAGAGATCAAGCGAAATTCATGGAAGATACAGTGATAGTTATTGGGTCGAAGTGAGGAAAAGAATAGAAAAGATGGAGTGAAGCCCGAGAAAGCAAGCCATTGGACAAGGATATCGGGGATGATAGATAATAAAGGAAGAAGGACCATGGATGACTCAACAAGGGGAAAAATCCATTGTTAGATGCTTTGGAGCACCACACAAGAAGAAAGGAAAGACAGGCTAGTGAAGCCCTAAAAAAATGGGTCAAGTTGACCTAGGGTTTTGGACACTTAGGTTTTGTCCTAAGGCTATCAGTAACCTATTGTAATGTATAAATAGAGGTATAAAGGGCCTAGGTTGGGTTGGTAATTTTGAGTTGGTATGATAAGGTTGTTATTTTTACTGTTGGTATTAAGTTAGTCGAGAGAAGAGTATTGTATTGAAAGAGAGAAGTGTTGAGTACAAGAGCCTTCTGGATTGTAAGATCTTCAACTGGGTGCAAAGATCAATCCTGTAGCTAGGTGTGAAGGGAGGGGAGAGAAAGAGAGGAGAAGAGAATATATGATAGATAAGAGTGCATATAAGAATTGTATGCCTTACCTCAATATAATATAACATAGTTTTGTGGACGTATCCCTAGAGAGAGGGTGAACCACATATATTTTGTGTTGTGTGTGATTGATATTTTATCTCTATCATTGATATACTATGATTACATTACTACTTTAGATCTGATAAGTAGATGTGCATAATAGATCTAAGTTGATGAGTGATATATAAATTCTATGATTTTCTTGTGTTAGATCCACTTGATATTCCCCTTGGTTGTAGACATCTCTATCCTGCAAACCCCTCATAACTGCTTCGGGTGAGACTGCATCTGATTCATAGGTGTTGCTGAAAGGGCCAATATTTAGGGCTTGTTGGTGCACTCTTGGAGCTAAAAACTGGGTCTGCCCCTGTGCCAACAACTTCTGTTCTTCTGAAGTGGTCAACACCAGACTTACCCTGACATAAATCCAACGATCATGGGGGGGATTATGAATACTATCAGATCTACAGATTGAGTTACTTCACGTCTGAGGGGTGGATTAGGGTTTAATGGTGGGACATAACCCATAGTCACGGTTAGGGAAACCACCAGATGTTGGTCAACCTCACTGGTAATTGAACCAACTGGTTTCCTTCAACACATTTGGATGTTGCACTATTCATTCACCCAGGAGCTCTCGACTCCCATATTCCCACACACTTAGCTCCTTTTTAGTGTAGCGAAGGGTTTCGTGGACCTAGTCTTATGGAACTTTTTAAAGCTCGAAAGGATACACTCATAATTCTTAGCCAATATTTGGTTAATTCCATGTCCATGAGCTTGTGGTCTCTTGGACAATTGGTTTGAAGGAAGTGCCTTCATTACAAAACTTGAGTTCTAAATTAGGGAAAGCAATTTTTGAGTGATCAATGGGTTTGTAACAGTCCATAGAGTCTACCTTGACTCTAGAAATGTGAGGTTGTTCCTTTGGAAAACACCTCGAGGATTTTCTGACCAACCCAGAGGCCAAACTTGTCACCTTACAACCATTCAAATGCAACCGTTTACAAAAGAATAGTAAGAATTATCATTATTAATTTTCACGTGAGACATAATTTATCACAATCACAAACATTCAAATCATGCATTCCAATTTAAGTGCACAGTGTATATGAAGTACTTATCTATTACAAATTTTATCCATCCAACTGATTGTGGGTGTTTTCCTTTCCACCCAACCATAAGCTTAGAGACATTCATGATTAGAACTATGGCCACCCTCATTGTTATAGCCTTAAAATTCCCTACTCATGCATACATGGCATTGGCCTTCCTACTTGCATAATTTTCCAAACCACTGTCGAGGAACTCTATTTAAAAGACTATTTTTTAGAGCATGTACCCACCTTTCTGCATTACTTCCCATGTACATATGCTTGTTGCATGCTAGAAAACCTGCATACATACACTTGTTGCACACTAAACAACTCGCGTATACCTCCAAAAGTTGTAAAAATTAAAAAAGTTGCAAGGAATTCGGTGGAATTTACGGGTTATTGAAGGTTTCCCTATCAATTCACTTGCTATATCCCATCCCCCAATCAAATAACTATCCTTTTATCAATAAAAGGAGGTCTTAGGGTGTCATTACACAATCAAGAATTAGAATGGTGAAACTCTACCCAAATTCCCTTTCCTTCCTTGCCTGAGTATTTACAACCTTTTGTGAGTTATTGCCTCAACATTCCCTCTCTAGCCCTTTTCTCCCATACAATCCATTCCCTTCCTTTGAGGTGATCAGTATATTCCGAGTGTTGGAACAAATACTAAAATTTTGGCTTTCGGTAGCTTAGGAGGAAAAAATTTATAGTTTTTAGCTACCGAAAGTGCAGAATTTCGGTAGCTTAAATCTTGGTTTTCATATACCATTAGCTGCCGAAAGTGTATCGACCGTGACCAAGCATTCAAGTGCCATGCATCAAGCCATGGAAATAATGCAATAAACAACATAAAATCACATGGAGAAAGAAATCATGAGTAGGCATGAAAAGAATGCAATAAATGACATAAAATCACTATAATAGGGTTTAACATAAATGCCACATCACCATTTCATGGTTTTAGCCATCGGAGGTTTGGCCGATGTAAAGATTTTAACCACTGCTCTGTTTCCCGAAACCCGAAATCCTGAAATCGGGGTTTCGGGACTTTTGGTGGTTTACAGCGCTTCGAAATCGCACTTTTAGCCATCAAAATCCAGGACTTTCGACAACTAAGATACCCTTGTTTTTGGCCTGATAGCCACTGAAATCGCAAATTTTTTCTAGTGACTAAACTACCTTAGCAAAAGTCATTTTTCTCACCCGTGGAGAGGCCTTTTTGTGCACTCAAATAGTCGATTGAAATCTACATATCCTAATATTTCCAGTGGTGCATTCATATTTTCATTTGGAACTTGGGAAGGCAATCACAAGTCCCCCGCAAGATGAGGCTCGTTTTCAAAAATGTGGTGTATTTTACTGTGCTGAGGCATCATTTTCAAATGATGATTCTGAGCAACTGGAATATCATTTTGAGAAATGGTCGGAGGTTTTTGTTCCTAACACATCATAGATCAATAACCTCTCTCTGTTTTCTTACATGTGTCACATATTGGGAGAATTGAATCCATCTCCAAGCCCTAATTTTTGGATCTCATATTTTCTTGTTTTGACACATGTTCATAAAATGCAGATATGGGGAAAATGGAAACAGATCTCAAGGAACTGAGTGAGGTTTTTGCTTAGAACAAAAATATGCACAAAATAATCTTTTCATTTATACACAAATATCATGATTCAAGAGATACAGAACCATAATCGTATCCACAATTTTTAGCAGTTTGGTCCGTTTTCTAATGGCAGAAAGTTTCCAAAATTGATGGTAACTGTTGTTGTCTTTTGGGAGGGTTTCGAACTCAATACCTACATGAGATACTGATTCATTTACACAGGGATTTTTTTGTAATTTGAATCATTTTTCA